>NW_026847882.1:35777460-35791100 GCF_025583915.1 Anolis sagrei ordinatus | reverse complement strand
AAGGGAATTGGATCGGATGGCCTTAAGTATTTTTTGTTGTTCATGGGGGTTCTGTGTGGGAAGTTTGTCCTGATTCTGTTGTTATGGGGTTCAGAATGCATTTTGATTGTAGGTGAACTGTGAATCCCAGTGACTACAACTCCCAAATGTCAAGGTCTATTTCCCTCAAACTCCATCTGTGTTCATATTTGGGCGTATTGAGTGCTTGTGCCAAGTTTGGTCCAGATCCATCATTGTTTGAGTCCATAGTGCTCTCTGGATGTAGGTGAACTACAATTCCCAAACTCAAGGTCAATGCCCACCAAACCCTTCCAGTATTTTCTGATGGTCATGGGAGTTCTGTGTGCCAAGTTTGATTCAATTCCATCGTTGATGGAGTTCAGAATGATCTTTGATTGTAGGTGAACTATAAATCCCAGCAACTACAACTCCCAAATGACAAAATCATAAATTTTTGAGTGATGGTCACTCCTTGAGTTGTGAGACGTTTTGTTGTCAAATTTGGTGTGATTTTGTTTATTGGTTCTTTTGTTTTTAAGGTACTCATTACGCACAGAACATTTATATATATATAATATAGATATAAATGGAGACTGCACTGAATCAATGCTTGCTGATATGGAGTGGTGGAAAGTGATCAAACTACAAGGCACTGCAGAGGAAATGGATGTATGGTTTGGTGCATAATTCATCTACTTGGATGAATAATGTTTGAACAATGCTAACTTCTTTCAGAAAGTGATCAGGCACACACACACACACACGTACAACCCAACAATCCTTATTTTCCTAGTATGGAAGAAGTGGCCTTTTCACACATATCTCCAAAGATCTTGATGCAGTCCACTTTTTCCCTGATGTTAGCAGCAGTAGAAACAAGCGTGAACTCTTCCAAACTGGAGTAAACAACATGGAAAGAATTTTCTGTATGCATGTGTCAGAATGCCTTGAAGGGACATCTAAAAACCTTGGGGAATGTAGCTTGAATATCCATGGTACACACAATTGTGTCACCAGAATGCTCAGATTAGAGAAGTTACTTTTTGGACTACAACTCCCATAATTCCTCAACTAGTATGGCCACTTGCATTTTGAAATTTAGTCCACCTCATATTGTGATTATCCAGCAAGACCTAAAGTGGTTATCTCCCCATCCACCCTGTGATGACCACTTTAGACCATTAAGTTTGGAGCAGCAATATTTTAACTGCAATTAAACTCTTAACTAGCTTTTTAAAAATCTATCTGGGTGGCCAGTTATTAGTTAATGTAAGTACCTTGCTGAATATAAAATGGTGCATAAATACCTCTCAGTCCTACACACACAGAACTCGTGGCACAGGAAAGAGAGGCGGCCTGGGACTACCAGATCTCAGAACATATTATGAAGCTTGCTGTCTTAGTTGGATCAAAGACTGGACTACCTTAAAAAAGAGGAAGGTGTTGACACTGGAAGGGGCAGACTTAAGACGAGGATGGCACGCCTATTTGTGGTACGATAAAATTAAGATTGAAAAAAACTTTACAAATCATTACATTAGAGCTGGCTTAATAAAAATTTGGGAAAAATACAAAAATAGATTCTACAACAGTACACCAATATGGCTGTCACCCCTGGAAGCATTTCAACGAAGAGAACTTGGCTGGGAAGCATGGCCTACCTATAAAGACCTAATTAGTTTAGAAAAGGGGACATTTACATTGAAAGAAGAAAAGGAAATCAAAGAAACTTTTACTACTCTATCTTGGTTGAATTATAGACAAATACTAGACTGTTATAAAATAGACAAAGAATCAAATTTTGGAAATGAGGAGGGGTTTTGGGACATTATTATGAAGACGAATAATAAAATAATAACAAAAATCTACAAAAAATTATTAGAATGGACAACAGAAACGGAATACATAAAAGAATCTATGATAAAATGGGCACAAAATATAGGCCATCGAATTCGTTTGGAACAATGGGAGAAGATCTGGAACCAGAAAATGAAGTACACCTATTCCTATAATTTAAAAGAAAATCAAATTAAAATGATACACAGGTGGTATATCACACCACAAAAAATTTCAAAGTTCGACAAGAAGGCATCTAATAGATGCTGGAAATGTGATCAACATATAGGATCCTTCTACCATATGTGGTGGACGTGCCCGAAAGCCAAAAATTTTTGGAATATAATTCATAATAATATACAAAGTATACTTGATACAAAAATAAGGAAAGAACCAGAGTTCTTCTTACTGGGAATGTATGATATAACAGGAGATAAAAATAAAGATATTATTTTTAATTACCTGACTATAGCAGCCAGGATTGTATACGCCAAAAGATGGAGACAGACTGAAACACCACAAATTGAAGAGTGGCAATGTAAGATATTAGAAATAATGAACATGGGTGAACTAACGTACTGGCTGACACCGAATGATGGAAAACCGAAAAAACATACAAATTGGGACTCGGTGAGAAGCTATCTAAAACATCAAAATATAGAGGTTGTCCCCTGAAAATTACCAATATAGAATAAAAATAACTGTATTACAGGAAAGCATATTGAACTACCTAAAATGAAAGTTTTTTCTTTTTTTTGCTACAATTTTATCCACAGACTAAGGATTTGGATGTTATTTCCTTTTCCATTTTTTTCTATTCTTATCATTACAAATACAGATCTTCAAAGAACAGATGGAAGTCCACCATTTTTTCTTTTTTTTTCTTTTCTTTTTTTTTCTTCCCCCCGTTACACGTTTTGAGACCTTGTTTTTTTGTCTATGTGTAGACCTTTTTTCTACACAACACTTTATATTTACTATCATTTCCTACTTTACTATCTCCTCCACAATTATTCCCCCACTTTCCTTGTAATCACACAAAAATGCAATAAAAAAATATTTTAAGAACTCGTGGCACAGGAAAGGCAGTACTTTTAGGATTGGGCAATTGAGGCAGAGCAAGGAACATGACTACTTCAGCTTTCCTTCACACTGATAAAACTCTGACATGTCAAAAATTAGAATCTTAATCAAAGAATCCTTAAGTCTTCACAGGAGTCAAGATGACAAAACTGTGACTGTCACACTTTCACCATATGAGAAGACATGGGTGATTAGCAAAGGTGAGAATGCTTGGTGAGGCAGAAGACAGTAGGGTAAGAGAGGGACCATGTTCCTGATGGAGAAACACAGTCAGAGAAGTCATTTCCCTGAATCTGCAAGATCTGAGCAAGGTTGTTGACAATGAAGGTCTCTGATTCATAGGGTTGCCATAAGTCAACTTGACAGTATTTAACAACAACAACAACAACAACAACAACCACCACATTATTATATTATCTATATAAATAAAAATGTAATGGTCATTTGTGGGATTAACATAACTAAAAAACCACTGGATAAATTGACAACAAATTTGGACACAATACACCTATCAAGCCAACGAGTGACCATCACTCATAAAAACACTGGAAAAACACAGTGGAAGAGACTTAAAAAGCCAACCCCTCCCCCCCCAAAAAAATTACATTGCATGCACAAAACCACATATATACACAAACACACATATATACACATATACACAATTATATATACACACAAAACACATATACACAGACTGAGTCACAGCAATGTGTGGCAGGGGACGGCTAGTATATAATAATGGTAAAGGTTTCCCCTGACATTAAGTCTAGTTGAGTCCAACTCTGGGGGTTGGTGCTCATCTCCATTTCTAAATCGAAGAGCCGGCATTGTCCGTAAACACCTCCAAGGTCATGTGGCCAGCATGACTGCATGGAGCACCGTTACCTTCTCACCGGAGCGGTACCTATTGAGGAAGAACATGAGGAAGAACTTCCTGACTGTGAGAGCCGTTCAGCAGTGGAACTCTCTGCCCCGGAGTGTGGTGGGGCCTCCTTCTTTGGAAGCTTTTAAACAGAGGCTGGATGGCCATCTGTCAGGGGTGATTTGAATGCAATATTCTTGCTTCTTGGCAGGGGGTTGGACTGGATGGCCAATGAGGTCTCTTCCAATTCTTTGATTCTATGATTCTATTGATCTACTTACATTTGCATGTTCATGAACTGCTAAGTTGGCAGAAGGTGGGGTTAACAACAGGAGCTCATCCCTCTCTCTGGATTTGAACCATTGACCTTTCAGTCAGCAAGTTCAGCAGCTCAGCAGTTTAACCTGCTGAACCACCAGGGGTATAATAAAATACATACCACTTTCCAAAATGTTTGCAACATGACAGAGGAATTTCCCCAGCCAAGGTTCCATAAAATAAAACTAAAAGAAAATAGTACAACATAATTCCACAAAACACACTGTAGTAGCTAATGGTTACTGGTTCTCATAATGCAACAAAAGAAGAAAAATTGCATTAGAAGTACTTTTGCATTGTTAAATAGTTGTCTGTTACCTTGAGTTCTCACGAGTAAACGATTGTATTTCAGGCATTCCCTTTGACCCAGTTTCCGTGCTACTCCTTTGACCCAGTTTTAGAGTTTTACATTAGAACGTTTTTCTTCAGACCTAGTGGTATGTATAATTACAGGGTATCCAAATAGGAATGGCTTATGGGTAGAGATGTAGATAACTAAATACAAAATCCAAGTTAGCATGATTTTCTTCTGACTTGGATCAGCTATTATTTAGTGACAGATAATGAAGGGGAGTTGATAGAAAGAAGGGGAGACTGACCCCTCCACCAACTCAGCTTTTGGCTCCTTCTTGCCTTGTTGTATTCCCATCCAAATTGGGAGCTGTAAGAAATTAATAATTTAAATAATTGGGCCTGATTTTGTTTCCTTCTTCTTTTTCCCTTCTTGTTCCTTCTTTTTATCCAAGATTTTCTGATTACAAACTTGATCAGATATGTAAATTTATTATTATTTCAGAACTGGATAAATATTGTAGCCCCCTCTCCTTCCTGTGGGTGAAAAACACTAATTTTGCACAATATACTTCCTCTATTTGAACATTCTGTGCAGAATATATGTTGGGGATGCACAAGAAATGCATTTTCTGTGCAGAAAACCATATTCCCTGTGCATAAAACACATTTTCTGGATGTTCTGTTGAATCTTCCCAACAAGGTTTCCAGGTATTTGAAAAACCCATTTTTTACTGGAAAATGAGTGATGGAAAATGTTTTTCCCATATCGACTTGAAGGAAGGGACATAATATTGGATTGCTACTGATCCATCAGCTACCAGGGAAATCTACTCAATAGAACAAACCCTATGAGGAGCGGCTTAAAGAGTTGGGCATGTTTATAAGAGAAGGCTGAGAGGAGACATGATGGCAATGTATAAATACGTGAGGGGAAGCCATAAAGAGGAGGGAGCAAGCTTGTTTTCTGCTGCCCTGGAGACTGTACGCGGAACAATGGCTTCAAACTACAGGAAAGGAAATTCCACCGGAAGATAAGGAAGAACTTCCTGACTGTGAGAGCTGTTCAGCAGTGGGACTCTCTGCCCCAAAGTGTGGTGGAGGCTCCTTCTTTGGAGGCTTTTAAACATAGGCTGGATGACCATCTGTCGGGGTGCTTTGAATGCAATTCCTGCTTCTTGGCAGAGGGTTGGATTGGATGGCCCATGAGATCTCTTCCAACTCTTTGATTCTATGAATAGAATAATTTAGTTTTTAAAAGTGTCCTATAATAAATAGATGAATAACATACCAACATGACACTTCCTTAAGATGCTCCGTATACCCAAGTTGTGCATTTTTGAAAATTGCACTACGAATGTTTCCAGACAAAGGGTTCTGGACACTTACAATTATAATATATTGTGCAACTTTTTTTATTGTGAAACTTTTTTGTGATGCAAATCTTCCATGCATATAATAAAAGTGAAAAATGTGTATGTGTGTTTGTGGCGGAGGTGTTCACTTATACAGACAGCCTCTCGCTTCTATAAACAGCTATAGTTCCAAGTGCTGAGAAGCCTCCAAAGACACTTCCTCAACTGACATAGTAGGTTATAGTGAGCACCATGAACATGTAGCCCAGAGCCTGCCAATGTCCTCCCCAAACACCATAATACCCACCACCCAAGGAATGCTTTCATTCAGGGACGTTTTCATGCTAGATTTGACATGTTTTCACTAGCACAGGCAGGCATCCCAAGGCCCCGTGTGTGGAATTGGAATGACTCTGCCCAATGCCTCTCCTTAACCCATTCCTAAGCTGTCCTATGGCACACAGCAAACATAGAGGAATTGATCATGGAAGGGTTTGGGGGTGAATGCCCTGGAAATCTGGGAGTTGGACACTGAACCCAGCCAACGACGGATCTGGACCAAACTTGGCACACAGATCCACCATGGGTAACTGTGCATACTGGTAGGGTTTGGGGGTGATTGTCCTGGGAGTCTTGGAGTTGTAGTTCATCGTTTTCCCTGGTGGTGCAGTGGGTTAAACTCCTGTACTGGCAGGACTGAAGACCGATAGGTCGCAGGTTTGAATCTGGGAAGAGTGTGGATGAGCTCCCTCTATCAGCTCCAGCTCTTCATGCGGGGACATGAGAGAAGCCTCCCACAAGGATGGTAAAACATCAAAACATCACTCCTAACATGGCAAAAAATCCCGCATTTTCCAGAGAGCACTGAGCCTAGCTGATATTGGAACTGGACCACACTTGGCACACAGAACCAACATGTCCAACTTTGAAAAATGGCAGGGTTTGGGAAGGATTGACCCACCATTCTGGGAATTGTAGTTCAGCCACATCATTATGCATTTTCCAATGGGAGCATTCATAAAAAAACAAAAGCAAAGACTGGCTTTTTTCCCTAATAAATAGTATTATACATTACCAAACTGATGCCTTTCTTGAATAGCACGGACACCGCCAGGTCCCCAAGCTAGTATATAATATAGGTTATAGCTAAAAAAAATCAAAAATAAAGTAAAAGACAATCAGGTTTGTAAAATTGTTGCAGAATATTTAGTTGTCTAATGGGAATAAAATTCAAAATCTGGACTCCAAGGGATCTCTCCTGTAGAAAATTCCAAGTGGAAAACAGCTTTGGGGAAAACCCCAATTTGCTGGAACTGTTCCTCATCACTATGCCATTGCAAAGATGCCTGTGGTTATCAGCTGTTTGGGGACTATTAATAAAGTAATTACTGCCTGTACTTTGTACATTTCATTTCCCTCTGACCTTGTTTATAATTTCCTGCAACTCACCATAGATAATATACTTCATGCATCTAATCAAAATGGCTTTTCCCCATAAGTACACATATCCGTTGTTCTTTAAGTAAGCAGAACCTTTCATAATTTCTAGTAAGTGAAGTTTACAATACAAGCTTGAGACCAACCTCTTTTAGGTTCATAGTCTGTGCTGGATTAGATTATGACCTTTTGCCATGAGGTTGAAAATATTGAGCAATACTGAACATGTCTTTAATACATTTGAAATCCGAAGCTGTGTTCATAGGGAAAATTTCAGCAGGTAGAGCTTGTCAGACTGGGGTGAAAAATTCCACCTTTTGAATTTGTCTCTTCTGCACAGCTCTTAAAGTATCAAATGTCTACACAGATACAGCTCATAGGTAATGCTAGAAGCCAGTCTCTTAACTTCTGAATAGGAGCCCCGGTGGCGCAGTGGGTTAAACCCCTGTGCCGGCAGGACTGAAGACCGACAGGTCGCAGGTTTGAATCTGGGGAGAGGCGGATGAGCTCCCTCTATCAGCTCCAGCTTCTCATGCGAGGACATGAGAGAAGCCTCCCACAAGGATGATAAAAGCATCAAATCATCCAGGCGTCCCCTGGGCAGCGTCCTTGCAGACGACCAATTATCTCACACCAGAAATGACTTGCAGTTTCTCAAGTCACTCCTGACACGACAAAAAAAATTCCAAGAATGATCAGCAAATGTTCCAGCAAGGCAGCTTACCAATTATTACCAGAATGAGTGTAGAACTAACCTTATTCCTTGTGCTTTAAGGTTCATCACATGCTATGTTGACATTAAAACAATGGTATGTGTTGTCAAAGGCTTTCATGGTCAGAATCAGTATTGTCGAAGGCTTTCATGGCCGGAATCACTGGGTTGTTGTAGGTTTTTCCGGGCTATATGGCCATGTTCTGAAGGCAATTTTTCTCCTGACGTTTCGCCTGCATCTATGGCAAGCATCCTCAGAGGTAGTGAGGTCTGTTGGAAGTAGGAAAAATGGGTTTATATATCTGTGGAATGACCAGGGTGAGACAAAGGACTTTTGTCTGCTGGAGCTAGGTGTGAATGTTTCAGCTGATCACCTTGATTAGCATTCAATGGCTTGGAAGTGCCTGGGGGGAATCTTTTGTTGAGAGTGATTTTATGTGCCTGTTTGTTTCCCCTCTGTTGTTTTGCTGTTGTAATTTTTGAGTCCTTTAATACTAGTAGCCAGATTTTGTTCATTTTCATGGTTTCTTCCTTTCTGTTGAAATTATCCACATGCTTGTGGATTTCAATGGCTTCTCTGTGTAGTCTGACATGGTGCTTGTGAGAGTGGTCCAGCACTTCTGTGTTCTCAAATAATATGCTGTGTCCAGGTTGGTTCATCAGGTGCTCTGCTATGGCTGATTTCTCTGGTTGAGTAGTCTGCAGTGCCTTTCATGTTCCTTGATTTGTGTTTGGGCAATGCTGCGTTTGGTGGTCCCTATGTAGACTTGTCCACAGCTGCATGGTACGGTAGACTCCTGCAGAGGTGAGAGGATCCCTCTTGTCCTTTGCTGAATGTAGCATTTGTTGGATTTTCTTGGTGGGTCTGTAAGTCGTTTGTATGTTGTGTTTCCTCATCAGTTTCCCTATGCGGTCAGTGGTTCCCTTGATGTATGGCAAGAACACTTTTCCTCTGGGTGGATCTTGTACGGCCATGTTCCAGAAGCATTCTCTCCTGACATTTTGCCCACATCTATGGCAGGCATCCTCAGAGGTTGTGAGGTCTGTTGGAATCTTCCCCTTGACCCCTAAAAAGGCCTTTTTATATTTCTGGAAGACTAGATGAAGAGAGGCGATTCTCTGCTTATATGCATCTTAAGGACAGATTTGATCAAGACAAGAGAAATGCATCCGTAAGAGCTAGAGAAAAGGAGTTTTTGTTAGAGTTGTTGCAGATATAACCTGTAATTAAAACAGCACTTTTGAAATTGAAGCAGAAGAGAAGTCTGTAGTGGGTACATGGTCGGGCATCCGGACAATGTGGCTGGTCCAGCAGAGTTGATGGTGGAGGACCATTGCTTCAGTGCTGATGGTCTTTGCTTCTTCCAGCACACTGACATTTGTCCACCTGTCTTCCCAAGAGATTTGCAGGGTTTTATACACAGTTGTATAAAAATCCACATTCAATTGCATTATGTGGCACTTAGATAATCCAGTTCAAAGCAAATATTGTGGATTGTCTGCCCTGATAGCCTGGGTTATATGGCCATGGAGAAGGGCCCTAACAATTGATGAAAAGTTGTCTTAATCCACAACTAACCACCTAGTTATAGTGATAACAATACTCCAGTTGGCATGCTATGCAGTTGCTTTTCATTTTGGACTTTATCACACATAACGAGCAAACTGGCTTCGCAACTGGACCCTCACCATTAGTAATGGTTCCTATTGCATGCCACTCCCATATTTATCCTGTCCTTAGTTGTTACTGGGTAAAACCTGTCAATTATTCCCATTTCCACAACCCAGACAGAAATTGTTGTTTTACCAACTCTGAGTAGTCAACGAAGGGGGATTATTCCCATGTTGTTCCATTGATCTACCTCGCTTGAGGGCACGGACATCTGTAAGCAGACAGTGTGTTTCCACGTATGTTTTAGCATCATCTCCGTGACGTCTATAGTAGTATGTTGTAAGTGACTGCTTTGAAAATTGAGGCTTAGGTATAATGTATCTCTATGCAGAGAAGAACAAGGGTGCAATTTGCCGTAGCGGTTTTTCCTCTTGAGAAGCACCCAGACTAGTTCTGAGCAGGACGATAATTAGAATAACCAAATGAGAACTTCCACCATCAGGGAAGTAGGGAAAAGGTCATCAATCACTTCTTTTTTGTGTGTGAATCAGGAGCAACTTGAGAAATGCTCAATAGCTCATTAACCATCTCATTATTTAACAAAGCTGCATCACAGAAAGAGAGCAGGAGCAAAGAAAAGTAGTATCCTAGGTCAAGGAGAGGGAAACATCAATGATCATAACTCTAAGGAAAGCAAAGACCTCACTGCCAACAGCACCCAACCTTCAGTGCAAAGACGTAATAATAATAGTAGTAATAGTAGTAGTTGTTGTTGTTCAGTCATTTCTGACTCTTCGTGACCTCATGGACCAGTCCACACCAGAGCTCCTTGTTGACCATCACCACCCCGAGCTCCTTCAAGGTCAATCCAGTCACTTCAAGAATGCCATCCATCCATCTTGCCCTTGGTTGACCCCTCTTCCTTTTTCCTTCCATTTCCTCCAGCATCACTGTCTTCTCTAAGCTTTCCTTTCTTCTCATGATGTGGCCAAAATACTTCATCTTGGCCTCTACTATCCTTCCCTCCAATGAGCAGTTGGGCTTTCTTTCCTGAAGTATGGACTGGTTGGATCTTCTGGCGGTCCAAGGCACTCTCAGAATTTTCCTCCAGCACCACAGTTCAAAAGCATCTATACTTTATTTATATACCGCTCTATCTCCCCGGAGAGACTCAGGGCAGTTTCCAAGTAACAGCATCAAAACATACAGAGTCACAACATAAACAAAAAATAACAGTAACAGCAACATAAGCATGGAATTACCCAACAACACATAAATATTAAAAGAAAAAATCCTGCCTGCTCTTCATGTCTATTTGTTAGGGCACGGAAAATGAATGGGTCAGGACAATTAAAAAGGCCGGGTCAGGACTGAAACAAATTGAAATAAGATGGGACTGGCATTTAGGTACAGTACTGTAATAGGTAAACGACAAAAGCAGGGATGGGCCATTTCCAGGGGCCTGTTAGGAGAATGACCAGGATAATATATAGGGGGCTAGGTCATGTCCGGATAGGGGCAAGGTTGTGTCCTGGTCTGAGCTAGCACTGGTAGCTCTCGAAGATTTGTTCAAACCACCAAGTCTTCAAACTCTTACAAAAAGAAGGGAGGGATGGGGCCTGCCTTATTTCCCTTGGAAAGGCCTTCCAGAGGTGGGGGGCCATCACCGAGAAAGGCCTCTCTCTTGTCCCCACCAACAATGATTGTGATGGAGGTGGGAGCGAGAGGAGGGCCTCCCCGGAGGATCTTAGAGTTCACACCGGTTCATAGATGGAGATGTGATCGCGAAGATAGGCGGGGCCCAAACCATTTAGGGCTTTATAGGTCATTACCTGCACCTTGAATTTGTAAATAAACTAGGTGTGCATCAAGCATCTTTCCTTTGCCATGGTCCTGGTAGGTAACCAGCATCTCAACCAGAATTCCCACCATTTTGCTCGTTAAGCCTTTTAAAATCACAATTAGCACTTTTTCCATAACTATGAGGCACCATTTTGGAATTCCCAACTTGCAGACATACAAGTGCATTTCCCACTCTAGAAAAGTGCCATACTGAACTCACATGACCATAGAGGTCAGATTACAACAACAACTGCCTGTGATGGAAAAACTAATTGTCTCTCCAGAGTTCCTTTATACCTCAATTTAACTCCTCTGTAGCTATCCTCTAATAGAGGCCAAGAAGGCAGTCAACAACTGTCCATGATAATTAATCAATTAAGATACACAGACGGATGCACCCACACATAGAGTATCATTGCAGAGTTTGTGGTGCTCATTGATTATTCACAATGGAAATTTAGGAAAGCACTAAAGCTATCCTCTAATGATTGCCTGATGTATTTTTTACAATAAAATTGGGAAGTCATAATTAAGAAATCCAAGGAATTAGAAATCTAAGGAACAATATATATAGAATTAGCTACACCACATGTAGGTCAATATTCAGGGCAATTCCTCATACTGTGAGGAAGTTAAGACATGTTCCAATACTCCTTTATATTTGGACTCACCCATGGGCAATGCTTCCTGAATTTTTACCCATTTTCAAAATTCAGGGGTTACTGCTTTTTCAAATATCAAAAAAAATCTCTATTATGTTTTTTCCCCTTTGATTTATCTTGGAGTAATTTGCTCAAAAGATCTTTATTCTCAATATTTTAACTTCAAAATACTGTCTAGGTGAATGAGGAGGGTGTCTTCAAAATAATAGGAAAATAATGTCTTACTTAATTTATTTTGTGTCAAAACAATTGCATAAATAAGTATAAACTGATAAAATAGAGGAAGCCCATACAGCTAATTTTTTTTTTTGACCAACAACAGGGAACAGCGACTTCGTTGTCTGTAGCTTTAAGCAATTCTTCCTCTGTGCATGAGGCAGGGCATGGTGGACAAGCATATAGGTATGAAATTGTCTGTTTTGCTCCACAGTCACACAAGGTGGAGGATTCTTTTGGGTAGTGCCATTTTGCTAGGTTGTCTTTTGATCTGCCCACTTCACTGCTGAGTCTGTTCAGGGGCTTCCAAATTGACCATTCTTGGTTTGCCCCGGAGACAGACCCTTGTGGCAGGCCATCCAGATTTCCTGGGTTTTTTCCCCTATGATATTGTAAGGCATTACTTAAACCAGGAAAATAATGCCTTACAATAACATAGGAAAAATTGCCCATGATCAGCTATAGGGACAGAAAGTGATGACCAGAATGGTTAGAGATGCAAACGGCAATGCTTCATAGCAACTGCAAAAATATTCTGTATGAGACATAATGGTCAAGTCATTTTCCTAGGCTGCCTATCATTTGAAATATCATCAATACTGCTTATTACCAGACAGGTATGCAAAGTCTGCATCCATGAGTTCAAGCAGATAATCTGGATTTTATACAACTGTGTAGAAGGGAGCTGAGACTTCTCAAGGACCAATCTTTTGGAACAAATGCTTTAGAAGTTTTCTTTGGTTACATATATTACACTAGCCGTTGCCTTTCTTCTTCTTCTTCTTCTTCTTCTTCTTCTTCTTCTTCTTCTTCTTCTTCTTCTTCTTCTTCTTCTTCTTCCTCCTCCTCCTCCTCCTCCTCCTCCTCCTCCTCCTCCTCTTCTCCTCCTTCTCCTTCTTCTGTTATATGGACATATGGATGTTTGTGGCATGGGATCTTGCATTATCTAACCTGGTCAGCAGTGTCTATTGTCTTTCTGCATTCTAAAGGGGATCTTTGGGCCATGACATCTGTCTGCACTAAGCCTTTGCCCCTTTCTGTTAAATGTCACATTTTTTTGTTGTTCTTGTTTATTTGTTCAGTCGTTTCCGACTCTTCGTGACTTCATGGACCAGCCCACGCCAGAGCTCCCTATTGGCCATGGCTACTCCCAGCTCCTTCAAGGTCAAGCCAGTCACTTCAAGGATGCCATCCATCCATCTTGTCCTTGGTTGACCCCTCTTCCTTTTTCCTTCCATTTTCCCCAGTATCATTCTCTTCTCCAAGCTTCCATGTTTTCTCATTATGTGCCCAAAGTACTTCATCTTTGCCTCTAATACCCTTCCCTCCAAGATCCAACCAGTCCTGAAGTATGGACTGGTTGGATCTTCTCGCAGTCCAAGGCACTCTCAGAACTTTCCTCCAGCACCACAGT
>NW_026847882.1:35561355-35776161 GCF_025583915.1 Anolis sagrei ordinatus | reverse complement strand
CCACTTGCCTTATCACTATTATATTTTGTAGGCTAAGTATAATACATACCACATCTGTCAATACAGTATGATGCTACATCTATGGGAGATATATCCCAGCAATGATGTGACTACTTGAAACAATGGATAGTAGTGAATCCTATCTTTTGACTATAGTTGAGTCATAAGCATACCATAGAATAACATGGGGAAACCTAGAGAAGCACACACACATATCTGGGTGGGGAAAAATATTTTGAAGCCATGGGTAAGTGAAACCATGGATGTCAATCCATCAATAAGCAAGGCATATTGTACTTTGAGGATATTTTAGAGAGTGGCACACAACACATATGCATCATCTTTATCCAAATTGAAATGACCACTTTGACCAGGGACCACTTTGAGTAACATTAGTACCACAAGAGTTACAAATCAGTTTTTGCCCAACTTTAGATTCAGTTTGGTCATTTGGGGTGCTGATTCAGAAAACTGTATTGGATAGACCACATCAGCTTTAGTTTTTGACTGAGTATGCCTGCCCTGTTTGGCATAGGCCCATGCAAAGCAGGAGAGCATTGAATGAAGCATGCAGAATAATCACAGGATGTCTTAAACCTACATCTGTTGATAAACTTTACAAGCTAACTGCCATTGCCCCCCCCCCCCAATGTGTAACAGGAAGTTGTTGCTCAATATGAGAGAAATAAGGTTCATCACTGTGAAAGCCACTCACTACATGGCTACCAACCTCCTCCCAGTAGATTCAAATCAAGGAAAGGCTTTATGAGAACTACCACTCCTCTTGGTGTTCCCCCAGCAACAGCAAGGGTATCCCTCTGGACAGATAAGCCAAGAAATCCCAACAGGATGGCCCCCCTCGAGGGTCTTCCTCCAGGGGCAAACCAAGAATGGGCAACTTGGAAGTCCCTGAACAGACTCAGAAGTGGAGTGGGTGGATCAAAAGACAACCTGGCAAAATGGCACTACCTAAAATAATCCCACACATTGTGTGACTGTGGAGCAGAACAGAAAACTCCACATCTGTATGCTTGTCCACTATGCCCTGCCTCGTGTACGGAGGAAGAATTGTTGGAGGCTACAGACAATGCCATTGCTGTTGCCCATTTTTGGTCAAAAGATATTTAGCCGCCTGCACTCCTTCTATTTTTATCGGTTTTATGCTAATTTATGCAATGCTTTGATACAAAATAAATCAGCTTTAGTTTCTGATACAGAACATATGCCATCCAGTAGTTGTCCTCTGCTTGCCAACAGAAAACCATATTCAATAATCTAGACCTGATGTGGAAGTAGTAATCTTTCGTGGGTAGTCATCCTCTCCCCTCCTGACATCCCTGTTGCCTCAGCACTATAAGAGGGTTTCACAAGACCAGTTGCTCTCGTTGCTACGTAATTTTGAAGCAATGATGTAGTAACGGTGAGGCTGTGGACCATATTTTCATTCTTGTGGACCACTGGTGGTCCACGGACCACAGGTTGGGAACCACTGATCTAGTGCAAGCAACTGTAAGAGGAGTCATCTGGATATTAAAGACTCATTTAAGACATTATTGCATGAGGGCTGGGGGCATGCATTTGAACTAGTTAACAGCAAGTTTTAATGCTGTTTAATTATTGCACAACATCATTTCCAGGGAACTCCTTAAAATAGTTACAACAAACATTGAAAAGGAAGGACGATTTCTGTGTATCACCGGTCACAATTTCTGAAACTGTTGTATTTTCAGATATTCTCAGATCCATCTGTTCCATCGACTAGCCCACACAGCTTGCTTGCAACATCTGTGCTAGGCTTTCAGTGCCAACTGAATCACATGGAGGGAACTAGGAAGGGTGAATCAGGTTTTAGGATGGAAGAAAGGGCACTGCCGTCCACTCATGCCATTATTCACCCATACATAATTTGGCTAATTATAGTATGGATCGAACTTGATTTCACCCCATTTGGAATCAGTAGGTGTCAACTGAAACTTTTTAAGATACTGTGATTACCTCTGTGGACTTCATTGATGGAGAATAGATATGTGTTTACTAGGCATGGTTAGGAATCTTCGTAATTCAGATTAAATTCGGAAAGATTTGCTTTTTGAAGCGATTTCGAAGTTTAAGGAAACTGGAAGTCCCTTTGCTCTTCCGAAGCTTTTTCTGCCATTTCTGTTAAGAAGCAGTAAGTGAGTCGGAAATGATCCAGCTTTCCCCTGCTTCTGGGCTGGAGCCTGGGCAGAGTTTTAAAACAAACTGGATGTATTTCCTGATTTTCCTTTCCCCTCACTTCTGGGCTGGAGCCTAGGAAGCATTTTAAACCAGACTGGATGAATTTCCTGCTTTTGCTTCCCCCAACCCCCTTTCTGGAGTAAAACAACTACTTTCAAAGTAAAGACCACCCAATGAAACAGGAAATAACACTTTCAAAACATTAAGGAAAAATTCAGAAGTTTCGAAAAGTTTTGAACATTTTTTTTCTGTGGGAATCGGAATTGCCTTCCGAATTGAACCACCTGCGCCCCCTACATCCGAAACGAGTTTTGAACCATTTTTTTTGGATCAAACAAACCTAGTGTTTACAATTTCCAAACAGATTGAACTTATTTAAAGAGAGTATTATCTGGATCGAGTTGGAGATGTAGCTGTTCGCAAATCACAACCCCATCCAATTCAATACAAAATGGGGGTGCAAAGCTAGCTTTGGGGTCCAAAACAACCCTATTTGTTTTACAATCAGGGTGTTAACTAAAAATTAGGGAAAGTGAAGGGCAAACCCTGAAGGCTGAATTCCTTTAGGAAAGCTGCAGGTGGTTTACGATGCTAATTTAACCTCAAGTAACATACATGTTTTTGTCAGAACAGAGGCAAATAAGCCCGTATGGATACCAGCATGATGAATATCTGCATGACAGAAAATGATAATAGGAAAAAAGCTTTTCTGACACAAACAAGGAAAATGGAAATGTTAATAAAAATGCAAGTCTGCAAAATCAAAAACAGGAAGTTGAGGAGAAAAATGCTGATAAACAAACTGGCTAGATTGGTTCTGATGCGGCGGGGGGGGGGGAGGGGAACTATCCGAGCGAGGAGGAAGAGGAAGAGGCACCCATTGTTTGACCAGTTTGAGCTGCAGGAAAACTATTTCCCAATGCAGCTGATATTTAAAGCAGTAGTTCCCAACCTTCCTAATGCCGTGACCCCTTAATACAGTTCCTCATGTTGTGGTGACCCCCAACCATAAAAATAATTTTCATTGTTACTTCATAACTGTAACTTTGCTACTGTTCTTAATCGTAATGTAAATATCTGATATGCAGGATGTATAACTGGACACGTTTGGCGCAAATAACAGATACGCCTAAATTTGAATACTGGTGGGGTTGGAGGGGTTGATTTTGTCATTTGGGAGTTGTAGTTGCTGGGATTTATAGTTCACCTACAATCAAAGAGCATTCTGAACTCCACGAACGATGGAATTGAACCAAACTTGGCACACAGTTCTCCCATGACCAACAGTGATTGAATTGAACCAAACTTGGCACACAGAACTCCCATGACCAAGAGAAAATACTGAAAGGGTTTGGTGGACATTGACCTTGAGTTTTGGAGTCGTAGTTCACCTGCATCCAGAGACATGGACTCAAACAATGATGGATCTGGACCAAACTTGGCACAGATACTCAATATGCCCAAATGTGAACACTGGTGGAGTTTGGGGAAAATAGACCTTGACATTTGGGAGCTGTATTTGCAGGGATTTATAGTTCACCTAAAACGAAAGAGCATTCTGAACCCCAATAATAGAATTGGACCAAACTTCCCACACAGAAACCCCATGACCAACAGAAAATACTGTGTTTTCTGATAATTGAACCAAACTTGGCACACATAACTCCCATGACCAACAAAAAATACTGGAAGAGTTTGGTGGGCATTGACCTTGAGTTTTGGAGTTGTAGTTCACCTACATCCAGAAAGCACTGTGGACTCAAAAAATTATGGATCTGGACCAAACTTGGGACAATACTTGATATGCCCAAATGTGAACACTAGTGGAGTTTGAAGAAAATAGACCTTGACATTTGGGAGTTGTAGTTGCTGGGATTTATAGTTCACCTACAATCAAAGAGCATTCTGAACCCCAACAATGATAGAATTGGGCCAAACTTCCCACCTAGAACCCCCTGACCAACAGAAAATACTGTGTTTTCTGATGGTTTTTGAGACCCCTTTGATGCCCCCTGGTGAACCCTAGGGGTCCCGACCTGCAGGTTGAGAAACCCTGTTCTAAAGGCTAATGTCAAGGAGATATGACACAAGATGACGTTTATTCATTTTAAATATTTCTCCATGACCTTAAATCCAAAATGTCTAGAGATCTTTACAGCAATTAATAAACACACAAAAACACTAAGTTACTCCTAAAAACAACAACAACAACAACAACAACAACAACAACAACAACAACAACAACAATAACAACCCAGGGACGAAATTTGCAAGACATTAAAACCCTGAGGAAATGGAAAGGTCTTATTGACTTAATTAATGCATTTAAACTTCACTGGTTGACAAAACATCACCTTACAACAACTTGCAAAGACATAAATTACATGACAGGCCCTGCCCTCAGATTTACAATCTAAATTTTAAGACACATTACACTAAAAATAGCAGATATGCACTAACATCCTAAGGCAATATAACAAAAAACAAAAACAAACCCAAAACCAAAAACATAATATCTCGGAAATGACAGGTCAGGGAAAATTAAAACTGAATGAGATATTTTAAAATGTGAATGGCTAAAGGATATTAAATTAACAAGGTAACACAAACACTCTTTAGTCACTTGGTGAGAGTTGCATCAATATGTATATAAATGAGCAAGAATATCAGTGTGAGGAAATCTAACACTAAAATACCGCACGTGAAAATGAAACAGAGATAAGAAAATGAAAGTACATTTTAGAGAAAAACGATGAGATCAAAGCTGAAAGATATTCACATTCCTAACACAGTGTAAAAACCCACAATCCTATTGCTTAGGACCTCCCAGTTTTGTGACTTTTGGAGGTCACATGTTGACTACCACCCAACATTTCTCTAGCACAGTATAAATATCTGCCCCGTTCTACACTGCCATATAATCCAGATGCTCAAACCGTATTAACTGCTTTGAACTGGATTATACGAGTCTATATTGCCATATAATCCAGTTCAAAGCAGATAATCTGGATTTTATATGGCAGTGCAGAAGGGGTCTCTGTGAGCCATGATATGATACAGCCCTCATGCAAAATAGAAACACGATGCAAAACATGACAATAAGTGGGTGCTCATGTGCAATGAAGAAAGTACAACTATAATGTGCTACTTTAATGCATAACATCATTGTATATGCAATTCTACTTCTTTCATTGCCAGCAGAATTAATCTGTTGTACCATTCATCCCTGAGGTGTAGCATGACGTATATATTAGGCTTGGGTAACCACGGAAAAAAATGGTTCTAAACTTGTTTTGTTTTTAGGGGGCCCTTGCATTTCGTTTTTTTTAATAATTCTGAAATTTTCCTTTAAAAATTTCGAAATTTACGAAATTTCGTAAAATTACGAATCGATTCGTTAATGGCGGACGAGATTGCGCAATATGCTAAAAAAAACCTCCAAATGGGACAGGGGGAACTTCTGAAGCTTCCCTCTCCCTCTGTTGTTGACTGTTGGTGTGATAAAACACAACAACAACTATAAAACTTGCACCAGACATGCGAAAATAATTACGAAATAATTACAAAATAATTACGAAATAATTAAGAAATAAATTGAAAAAATTGTTTCGAATCTAATTTACTCCTCACACTATTCCTGCATGGCTCAATATTGGATCGTAAGCTAATTTAAATACGAATTAATAACGAATTACGAAATTAACGAACGAAACCGCCCAAGCCTAGTATATATGTATAGGTCACTAACATCTTCCGCATAACTCCTGTCTCCAGTCTTGTGTTCTCTCTAAGGACACTTGTAGCTGAATTGCTGTTCTCTCTGGGCGCTTCCAGATAGCATTAAATCACAGGTTTTAAACAGGGGCAAAAGTCCCAGGGCTTCAGAAGAGATCCACATACAGACCTGTTGATCCCAAGAGAATCACTGCAAAAGTTCAGTTCTTTATCTTGGTCAGAGAAACTGTGCCCTCCACATGTTTCATCAAGTTTCTGGCACACAAACAAAGAGACCAATCAGGAACAAACATCTAAAAGCCAGGAACAAACCCAGACAGAAAAAAAATCCCATGATTTTCAAGTGCAGGGACATACAGACATGCGAAAATCTACATATTCATCTCCAAACTGCTATATTCTCGAATCTGGAAATCTCGTGTTTTTTGCCTTTCGTAGCGATTGCTTCTGTGTTTACAGGAAACAGCATCTGGCCACCCTCCTTGTTGCTGTGGAACATCCTGGGGTAAATGTACTGTCTGGACAGGCCCTCTCTTGCACCCAAAGGTGTATTAACTAACAGACATGAGAAGTTCTGGCTGTCATTAAACACCAAGAAAACCAAAGTGCTTCTCCACTGGAGAGGGCCAATCCCTCTCCAGTGCCAGAAATACGGCTTAATGGTGTAACATTAGAAAATGTTGACCATTTCCGTTCCCTTGGCAGCCACCTCTCCACAAAAGTCAACATCGACACCAAAATACAACACCGCCTGAGCTCTTCGAGTGCAGAATTTTTCTGAATGAAACAGAGAGTGTTTGAGGACGGGACATCTGTAGGGATACCGAGGTGCTTGTTTATAAAGCTATTGTCCTCCCAACCCTGCTATACGCCTGTGAGACGTGGACAGTCTACAGACGTCACAAGAACTCCTAGAACGATTCCATCAGTGCTGCCTCCAGAAAATCCTACAAATCTCCTGGGAAGACAAGCGGACAAATGTCAGCATGCTGGAAGAAGCAAAGACCATCAGCATTGAAGTAATGGTCCTCCACCACCAACTCCGCTGGACTGGCCATATTGTCCAGATGCCCGACCACCGTCTCCCAAAGCAGTTGCTCTACTCCGAACTCAAGAACAGAAAGGAGGACAGGAAAAGAGATTTAGAGATGGGCTCAAAGCCAACCTTAAAAGCTCTGGCATAGACACTGAGAACTGGGAAGCCCTGCCCCTTGAGCGATCCAGCTGGAGATCAGCTGTGACCAGCAGTGCTGCAGAATTTGAAGAGGCACGAATGGAGGGCGAAAGAGAGCAATGTGCCAAGAGAAAGACATGTCAAGCCAATCCCGACCGGGACACCTTCCACCTGGAAACCGATGCCCTCACTGTGGGGGAAGGTGCAGATCAAGAATAGGGCTCCACAGTCACCTATGGACCCACCGCCAGGATACTACACTTGGAGGACCATCATCCTTGGAGTACGAGGGATCGCCTAAGTAAGTAAGTAACTAACAGATAATAGTGCACATCTTTGGACCTCCCAAAATGATTGCCCTTGCATGAACATTTCCGGCACTGCAACTAGTTTCCCGCTCTCATCTGCTCAAATGCCTTTGATCACTCAGACTTTAGAAAATGTATTTTTTTTCCTTTGATAAGAATCACCGGCTTTAAAAGAAGTAATAAATCTTTTCCTGGAGCAGGTGCCATTCCTTCTGCTGTCATGTTGTGAATTCTGCCTTGTGGTTGTTCTTTCTTGTAAATGCAATGATTTATATTCTGTAGATTAAAGTTGGCAAATGAAGTCTAACATTAATGTGTCTGGAGGAATGAAGTCAGATTGCAATCACTCAGAATGTAATGTACAGTTGAAACCATGGTTGGTCTTTTTTTTTTCTTGGCCCAGTGTATCTAAGGTCCCTTCCACACATCCATATAACCCAGAATGGCAAGGTGGAAAGTCCTACACTACCTGCTTTGAACTGGATTATCTCAGTCTACACTGCCATATATCCCAGGGCCCTTCCACACATCCATATAATCCAGAATGGCAAGGTGGAAAATCCTACAATACCTGCTTTGAAATGGGTTATCTGAGTCCACACTGCCATATATCCCAGTTCAAAACAGTTCATGTGGGATTTTATTCAGGTGTGTGGAAGGGGCCTCAAGGGGAAGATGTTGCGTGCAGATGGACCTTTTGCATCAGTTGACTCAAAGGGAGAGAAAAAGAAGCCTTGAAGGCAACCAAGGACTAGATCAAGGCAACGTAACCCTTGTTCCCCAGTGGAGGGAGCAAACGCTTACAAGCATAATTAGAAACTCTGACCTGGAACTCATATGCCCATTACTCTGGTATGTTTCCTCCTACTTTTGGATGAAGCAGAGGATGGGTTGGCCTTAAAGTGCCTAGGAGGTGTGGCTAGGCAACATTCATAAGGGCCAGAAAGTATCAGATTCTTCCCACAGGCTCTGGAAGATGAACCTGTCCTATCTCCAGGATGCTCAGGTGTAGAGAAGATTCCAGCTAACACCAGCTCTCCTGTTCGGAGGCTACAAGCCCTGTGAGCAAACCCGTTCCAGTTCTGGGTCTTCATAGCTCCTTGGGTCTTGCGTTTGAATATATTTTTCCTTTAAGAAAAGCTCCCTGAGTTAACATATTCGTTGGTTTGGCTGCAAGAAAACCTATTGCCCTGCTTGGCCAAAGGAAGAAGACATTTACAATGGGAAAGGTGAGTAAACCTGGAATTAAATCTATTGACTTGGTTTGGTGGCATCTTGGGAAGATACGAGCATTGAAGGTGATTCAATTTCTTCTCAGAGCATCGACAGGTTACTTTTAAGGCTACAGCCCAGGCATGTGTAAACTTCAGCCCTCCAGGTGTTTTGGACTTCAACTCCCACCAGCTGTTAGGAATTGTGGGAGTTGAAGTCCAAAACATCTGGAGAGCTGAAGTTTGCACATGCCTATGTTCTAGTCACAGAGGACCTCTGAGAGCTTCCAGTTATATATAAATCATGGTAAAATTATGTGCAAAAAGAAAGAACTGAATTTGGAAATGTTATTTTTGCATTATCTAAATGCAAAAATACACAACTGCAAAGAAAGAAAAAAAAATTCTGTGCAAAGATGAAAAGATGAAGAATAGAGCTTGAAAAATCATTGCTTTTTTGGACTGCAACTCGCAACAAACTTTTGGACTTGATCCAAGAGTAGAGTCCAGTCCTTAGAATCAAAATAAAAGTTGCAACAGGTGTATACTTACATAGGTTCACATTTCTTAAACTAAGTGTAGCAACAGAGGCATTCTACATTCCGGGTCATCTTATTTGTCCATCTAGCCCAGGCCTGGGCAAACCTGGGCCCTCCAGGTGTTTTGGACTTCAATCTCCCGGTGGCGCAGTGGGTTAAACCCCTGTGCCGGCAGGACTGAAGACCAACAGGTTGCTGGTTTGAATCTGAGGAGAGACGGATGAGCTCCCTCTATCAGCTCCAGCTCCTCATGCTAAATGAGACATATATTACTGAAAAAAAATCATGATTAACCTGAGCAACATGTTGGTCTATGGCCAACTTAGTTTTTTTAAAAAAAATATTTAATTTCTGTGGAGTCATTCTATGGAAACAGTCTATGGAATTGTTTCTTTCATCTTATGTGTCTCAATTTCATTTTCAAATGGCAGAGAGACATGAATATTAACTGATTCTTCATCCAATGCCTTTCTTCTCTATTGTTCATTATTAAAAACTGATGGCACTGCAGGTGTGTGAAGTGGAAAACACGTCTTGCTGGCTGGGCAAGAAACTTAAAAAAACTGACACAAAGGGAGAAGAGTCAATGGTCACATGCACACACACACAAATAATATTGGGCACTGGACTTCATTTACTGACATATATGGAATAACCTAACAATGTATTGTTGAAGGCTTTCATGGCCAGAATCACTGGGTTGTTGTAGGTTTTTTCGGGCTATATGGCCATGTTTGAGAGGCATTCTCTCCTGACGTTTCGCTTGCATCTATGGCAAGCATCCTCAGAGGTAGTGAGGTCTGTTGGAACTAGGAAAATGGCTTTCCACAGATATATCAACTCATTTTTCTAGTTCCAACAGACCTCACTACCTCTGAGGATGCTTGCCATAGATGCAGGTGAAACGTTAGGAGAGAATGCCTCTAGAACATGGCCCTATAGCCCGAAAAAACCTACAACAACCCAATAGCCCAACAGTTTGTGCCTTGGTTCTCCATGTGATCCAGAGAATTTAAATCTTTGCTTTGCACATTTATATGGATTCTCTGGATCCCTTGTCAGGTCTAGTCTGAAATAGCTTCTGCAAAACTACAATACCTGATTATTGCAGTCTGTTTACTTGATCCACGGAGCAGCGGTGGTGCAGAGGGTTAAACCCTTGTGCCAGTTGAACTGCTGATATGAAGACCTGAAAGTTGGTGGTTCAAATCCATGAGATGGGGTGAGCTCCTGTCTGTCAGCCCCAAAGAAAGAAGTCTACCACAGGATGGTAACACATCCGGGCATCCCCTGGGTAACGTCTCTGTAGACTGTGAATTTTCTCACATCAGAAGCAACTTGCAGAATAATAACAACAACAATAATAATCTTTATTTATACCCCACCACCATCTCCCCAATGGGGACTCGGAGCGGCCAAGCCCAGACAACATATTACATCAAAATAAAATCAAAACATAAACAATATTCTCAATTCACTTCTGACATGCTTTTTAAAAACTTGATCCAAGAGTAGAGTCCAGTCCTTAGAATAAAAATAAAAGTTTCAACAGGTGTATACTTACATAGGTTCACATTTCTTAAACTCAGAGTAGCAACAGAGGCATCGTCTACATTCGGGGTCATCTTATTTGTCCATCTAGTCCAGACCTGGGCAAACTTGGGCCCTCCAGGTGTTTTGGACTTCAACTCCCACAATTCCTAACAGTCGGTAGGCTGTTAGGAATTGTGGGAGTTGAAGTCCAAAACACCTGGAGGGCCCAAGTTTGCCCATTTTCAACTCTGAGAGTCTCAGACATATCCTATTATCTGATATGTTGATACTTTTAGTTGGAGAGGTCAAGTTCTGGAAATGAAACATTCTGTATGCAGAGCATACATACTACCGCCAGACTACAGTGACTTCCCCAAAGAGATGGAAACACCCTTCTATGTAAATATATGCAGAATTGTGATGCAGCGTCCATTCAAAAAGTAGGAGTCTCAGGATTATTTTAACGGCACCCTAGGGCACTGACAATTGACACATGCTGTGAAGATGTCAAATTGAAGGAAATATTGAAAAATACAAATATTAAATAGGTTTAAGGAAGTGATTAATCTGACTTCATGCATCACCTTCCATTTGCTTATGATGGAAAATATTCCCCAATGTGCAACCTTGTTGATTGTCAACAGCTACTAAATATTTAAATTGCATTCTTTAATGTTCTAGGAGTGATACCATATAGGACTGATGCCATCAGAGATCTAAGAGTTGACAAACTTTATGTCATAGGGAGGGTGGCTTGGCAATATGATTGGGGTGTGTGTGCATGTGTGGTTATAATTGACTTTTGAAATATCAAAATTAAATAGAATTTTTGAAGAAATTTGAGTTTTGGTTTCAAACACACTTTGGTGTTGCTGTGTGCCATCAAATCAGCAACCCTATAACGGAGGGCCCTTCCACACAGCTGCATAACCCAGAATATCAGGGCAGATAATCCACAATCTCTGCTATGACTCCACACTGCCATATCATCCAGCACAATGTGGATTATATACAGCTGTGTGGAAGGGGCCTGGGAGTTATTCATGAGCTGCAGTTTTTGCTCAGGTGTTGGCCTCCTTTATTGAATCCATCCATAATGTGGTCTTCTTCCTTCATATCATTTCATATCTAACCAGAGTGCAGTACTCTTAGTTTAATCCTTTTGTCTTTGAGAGAGTATCCATGCTTAATTTGCTCTAAGACCCTCTAAAGCAGTGTTACTCAACCGTCCTAATGCCGTGACCCTTTAACACAGTTCCTCATGTTGTGGTGACCCCCAACCATAAAATTATTTTCGCTGCTACTTCATAACGGTAAATTTGCTACTATTATGAATTGTAATGCAAATATCTGATATGTAGGGTGTATTCTCATTCACATGTCGGCCCAAATACCCGATATGCCCAAATTTGAATATTGGTTGGGTTGGGGGGTAGGGGTTCATTTTGTCATTTGGGAGTTGTAGTTGCTGGGATTTATAGTTCACCTTCAATCAAAGAGCATTCTGAACTCCACCAACAATGGAATAGAATCAAACTTGCCACCCAGAACTCCCATGACAAACAGAAAATACTGGAAGGGTTTGGTGGGTATTGACCTTGAGTTTTGGAGTTGTAGTTCCCCTCCCTCCAGGGAGCACTGTAGACTCAAACAATATTGGATCTAGACCAAACTTGGCACGAATACTCAATACACCCAAATGTGAACACTGATGGAGTTTGGGGAAAATAAACCTTGACATTTGGGAGTTGTCGTTGCTGGGATTTATAGTTCACCTACAATGACATTTTGGAGTTGTTGTTGCTGGGATTTATAGTTCACCTACAATCAAAGAGCATTCTGAACTCCACCAACGATGGAATTGAACCCAACTTGGCACACAGAACTCCCATGACCAACCAACAGAAAATACTGGAATGGTTTGGCAGGCATTGACCTTGAATTTTGGAGTTGTAGTTCACCTACATCCAGAGAGCACTGTAGACTCAAACAATGATGGATCTGACCAAACTTGGCATAAATACTCAATATGCCCAAATGTGAACACTGGTGGAGTTTGGGGAAAATAGACCTTGACATTTGGGAGTTGTAGTTGCTGGGATTTATAGTTCACCTGAAATTAAAAAGCATTCTTACCTTACCTCCCACACAGAACCCCATGACCAACAGAAAATACTGTGTTTTCTGATGGTCTTTGGTGACCCCTCTGACACCCCCTCATGACCCCCCCCCCGGGGTCCCGACCCCCAGGTTGAGAAACGCCTTAGGCTTTTATTATTATTATTACTCTATTTATTATTTTATATTATTTTACTCTTTATTTACTTATTATTATTACATTTCTATTATTTACTCTATTATTATTATTATTATTACATTTATATTTTACTCTATTATTATTACATTTTACTTTATTATTTTTATTACATTTATTATTTTACTCTATTATTATTGGAAGGATACGTAAGCACATTTACATTGAAGAAGGTCAGAATAATGGTTTAATCAGAGTTGGACAGTCTTATCTTAAATTACTGTTTTATGTAAATATTCAAAAACATTTCACCTTCTGATTCCTCAATTAATGTAATTTTATTGATATCTATTTTTATTTTGAAATTCACCAGTAGCTGCTGCATTTCCCACCCTCATCTTATACTCAGTTTAAACGGTTTTCCCAATTTTTTGTAGTAAAATTAGGTACCTTGGCTTATATTTGGGTTGGCTTATACTCGATAATTTTATACCAGGTCATAAATCAATGAGGAAAAATCCCAAAACTTAATATATTGCACATTTTGGAGAAAAACCAAAACCAGTTTAATTCATAATATTACTACTGTTGCAAAAGGTAAAATCACCCAAAGCCATGGAGATACGCAGACATCCTCAGTCAAGCCCTCGGTCAAAAAGCTGGCTGTGACCTGAACCTCAGTCACCAAGTGTGACTATGCTTGCAAAGACAGCCATATAATCCTCAAAGAATCTGGTAAGGAATGGGGTCAGCCAATTGTTGGTCATTCCAAAGAATGGCATGTAATTTATAGCTCAGTTATGATCTAGAAAGTTATGTATATAAAAACGGATGAGCTCATACAAAAACAGGAAACTTGTCTTCGGAGCACAAGCTATCCAAAGAAAAAGCAGTAGAGAACAATGGCTTATCTATGCTGTCCAAATGAAGCAAAGCGGGTGAGGTAACTCTCATTAGGAATGGCACCTGTTGCTAAAGCGGCTTGCATACCTTCCGCCACAGATTCTTTGAAAGCAGTAATAGGCTGTTGGCAAACTTTCAAGGCTTGGGTAGATAGGTGTCCAAATGAACTTGGGTGTGCAAATCAGTATGATACTGGAGTCAGAACTTATCTACAAGCACTGAAATGAATGTAAACATTGCTCCGTACATGATGCATAGTATTGGTTGCTAATTGCCACCAAGTCACGTTTGGAGATATGGTGGGAGACTTCAAATGCACATTGCTCTCAACAACCTTGTTCCAGTCCTGCAGATTCAGGGCTTTGACTTCATTGGGTTGTTGTAGGTTTTTTTGGGCTATATGGCCATGTTCCAGAGGCATTCTCTCCTGACATTTCACCTGCATCTATGGCAAGCATCTTCAGAGGTTGTGAGACCTCACAACCTCTGAGGATGCTTGCCATAGATGCAGGTGAAATGTCAGGAGAGAATGCCTCTGGAACATGGCCATATAGCTCAAAAAAACCTACAACAACCCAGTGATTCCAGCCATCAAAGCCTTCAACAATACATTATAACTTCACTGATTGAGTCTATCATCTTGTAACTTGGGTTCCATCAATATTGCCATATAATGTAATTTAAAACTTTGTAGACTCATATAATGAAGTCGAACTGCATTATATGAATCTAAACTGACCATATAATACAGTTTCAGACTGCATTATAGTGTGATGTTAATAAGACCATAACCTTTTTTTTTTACTGGTTCCCATTTTACCATGTGTTACCTTTCCTAATGGACCATGTCATCTCATAATATAGCCAAAGAATGATCAAATTAACTCCCAGGAAGACCTTAGGCTTGATCTGTTCTTGATTTTACAATTTTATGGTCTATTGACTGCCAAAAAAGACAACGGAATTATTATAGGATCCCTTTATTTATTACTAGCTTGGGGACCTGGCAATGTCCAGGTTATATTTCATTGTTTGCTTTTGGAGGTTAAAAAAGCTATTAAAATAGCTTCAATGGCTACCGATAAGTTGCCAAGCCAAATTCAAGGTGCAGGTAATAACCTATGAAGCCCTAAACGGTTCGGACCCCGCCTATCTTCGTGATCGCATCTCCATCTATGAACCAGCATGAACTCTAAGATCCTCTGGAGAGGCCCTCCTCTCGCTCCCACCTCCGTCACAAGCATGGTTGGTGGGGACGAGAGAGAAGGCCTTCTCAGTGGTGGCCCCCCACCTCAGGAATGCCCTTCCAAGGGAAATCAGACAGGTCCCACCCCTCCCCTCTTTTCATAAGAGTTTGAAGACTTGGTGGTTTCAACAAATCTTTGAGAGTGACCAGTGCTAGCTCAGCCCAGACACTGTCCGGACACGACCTAGCCCCCTATATATTACCCTAGTCATTCTCCTAACAGGCCCCTGGAAATAGCCCGTCTCCACTTTTGTCATTTACCTATTACAGTACTGTACTCAAATGCCAGTCCCATCTTATTTCAATTTGTATCAGTCTTGATCCAGCCTTTTTAGTTGTGACTCTGTATGTTTTGATGTTGTTGCTTGGAAACCGCTCTGAGTCCCCCTGAGAAGATAGAGTGGTGTAGTAATAATAATAATAATAATAATAATAATAATAATAATAGGTTTCCAGGTCCATCAGTGGTGGGGTCCAAAGTGCTCTTTGATTGCAAGTGAACTATACATCCCAGTAGCCACAATGGCTATAAAACAAGCTGAATTTCCCCCAAATCCCTTCAGTATGTTATGTTGGTCATGGGGGTTCTGCGTGCCAAATGTGGTCCAGGTCCATTGTCAGTTGGGGTCACAGTGCTCTGACTTGATGCAGGGCAAACTACAACTTCCATCATGTGGAGTCAATCCCCCAAACTCCTCCAGTATGTTTAGTTGCTGCTCTGTTATGCAGACAGAGTTGAAAAGAGTAGGGAAGGATTAAGGGAGAGGTAATGGGTGGGATCATGCTGATTCCACACCAATGGAGTGAGAAAGGAACCCTGGGATACCTGCATGTGGTGGAGGAAACATATAAAATCTGGAATGAAATGGTCCCTGAATGAAAGCATTCTTTGTGTGGTGGGATGTAGTGTTTGGGGTGGACATTGCAGGGTTTGGGCAACATGTTCATGGCAGTCACAATAATCTGCAATGTCAGTGGAAAGAATGCCTTTGGAGGCTCCTCAACACTTGGATCTATAGCTATTTGTGGAGGTGGGAGACTATGTGTAAGTAGACACCTGTGCCACATACGCGCATACAGAGATTTTGACAGTCTTCAATATTTGCAAAACTCCAACGTCACACTTGGAGTAAATTGATTATTTTCCTATTCAATACCTTTAAAGTCTAGATTGCACAAAAAATACATAGAAACTGAGAATACAAAGGCATGGGCAATTCTCACTTTGGATTTCTATACTATGATAGCACTATTTGAAAAAAGACAGAAATGTGTTCATTATGAAATTTAAGGATACAACAATAAGTTAATTTTATAGATAAATGCATGTGTACATCAACTGCAATCAATACATCAATTTGTAGAATGCAAATCTGCTAATAGAGAGATACTTCCTTGTTGTAGTCTCTACATGCCATCATTTTTGCTGTTTCTTTTTCCATTTTAAAAAACTGGCCGCATTTTTCCAGCAAAAAGTATGCTGTTCATTCACCCTCAGGCACCAGGGATTGCTTAAGAGAGAGGGACAGAAAACATGAAACAACCTAGTGAAGTCCTCTAAAATGCAATATTTTGGTTGTTTATGTATATTGGTAAGGCAGAAAAGGAGTAATAAGACAATACAGAAAATTATTAATTTTAGAAATTGGGCATGTTAAACCAGAAGAAACATGAAGTGACATGTTGCACTCATCAAACACATAAGTATGGGAAATAATCCACATTTTTTACTGTTCTGGGAAGCTACTCTATCTATTGAATGCTTGCATATTCCATAGATGGGGCCTTCACCTTTAGAGATGGTTTGTGGATGAGTCAACGGAACAAATAAAGCCAAACTAACTTCTCTGTTCATTTAATTTCAGAAAAAAGCTGATATCTACTCAGTTGAGATCAATGGAACAAAAGATGTGGAAGAAATCGGAAAAGAAGATGAAAAGGAAAAGAACAAAGATACAAAAAAGGATAAGAAGAAAAGGAAGGAAGAAGACCTCAAGAAAGAGTTGGATCTGGTAAGTACTATAGTAGAAACACCTATAGCAATGGCCCTTATCCACACTTTGATTTCATAGGATTGGAACTCCCAAAAGTGGTCTCCAATGATGATGCTGGCTAGGTCTGTTGGGGTTTGTGACAACCCCACCAAGCTCTTTGGCCATTTGTTCCATCTTGATAGACCTGATCCACCTCCGATCTTGATAGGCCTGATCCACCTCTGAGACCAACATGACCTCCTTGACCTGGTTTGTGATGGGAAAAGGCAGTAAAGTATGAGGCTCTCAGTTCTCTTTCAGCTCAACTCTTCTGTTCCTGTCCTTTTTGCTATCTATTCATTTAAGGTGACACCATGAGCTACCACACTAAGTGACACCAAGGTGAGGGACACCAATAGCCTTGGGCCTGAAACAATTTGAACGAAAATGATTCAGTGGTCTGTTTCGTATAATCTCCAAAAACAGAACAGGGAGGAGGGACCTGTGAAACGCAGCAAAACGGATAAGGGAGTTGGATTTTATCGGTTCCTGTAGAATATGGAATTAGGTCTGCAATATACCTGAGGCATGAGTCTGCTGTGGGGCTTCTGGAGAAGATGGGATCAACTGTAGCATCTTTTCTCCCTCCCCAGCAGCAGCAGCACCCATCCATTTCTTTTTGGAAAGCTTCCTAGGCTTCTCCTCCAGAGAGGGCCATGCTGATAACTCGCTTTCCCAGCAGCACTTTCATGGGGTGGGCATTGAAAAGTCTATGGGATCCTCTTGGAGCATGATGGGAGTTGAAGTTTTTCTCTCTCTCTGTTTCTCAGCCAATAAAAAGCCTAGTTGTGCCCATGCTCTGATTATCTGAGAATGGACACAACTGGTGATTACAATTCCCAGAACCCTCTCTTGCGGTTTGTCATATTTTAAAAAAATGTTATGGTAAAAACTTAAAATAAATATAAAAAATCAGTAGATTGATTAATTGCTTTGAAACTTGGCAGGCCTGAAGTTGTAAATAGGGTCTAAAGCTGAGGTAGGTTTCATGCAGATAAGTCTTAAAATGACTGAAGATTGAGCCTTTAAAGTTTCCCATTGTAGCTAATGGGCTGAGTCTTTGCCGGAGGAAAAACGGCAACACCCCTCCCGATTTGAGTAACTTCCCGGTAAACAGAATGAGGGGCTAGCTGAAAATGGACCCCGAAATGGCATGCCTTTTGGTCGAATTGCACACTTCTAGACACCAATGGGCTGGTCCATGAGGTCACTAAGAGTTGGAAACGACTGAATGAATGAACAATAACAAGACACCAATGCTTCCATGTGCACAAAACTATCACTGTTGTAATCTTCCATCTTTTCCATGTGCCATCAGCTTCGTAGAGGTAAAACAAGCATCCTGTCATTGATATAATCTATCATGATGCATCTGTTTCGATACTTAAATAGAAATCTTTTCTCAACCCTGCTGGATAAGATTTCGTATCTGGAGATTAGGGATTGCACATGAGACCTAAAGTTTAGCAAGGAGGAGTATTCATCCCTTCAATTAAATTTAAAAATGCAATCATTAATGGAAGCATCCTTTAATCTTTGCAGCATGTAACATGTTGTGAATTGCATTGTGTAAAAGCAACAGAGAACTCAATATATTGTGGAATCTTGCTTGGTGTTTTTCAAGGAAAGACTGTAAAAGCACTTGTTTCTGTTTCATCATAATGCCATACTAGATAATGCTTGTGTGTTCCTTCAATGCCATGATTCCATGACTAATGAGATGACTTTATGTCTCAGGAGTTTAAATGTGCTCAAGATCCTCCGATGGAATGCTATACAATTATGCCTCAAATTGCATACTGTAGAATGGCATTTCAAGATCATCCCCCTAAATATTAAAACAACCTATCTCCTAATCTATATATATATAAATGTTATGTGCATAATGAGTACCTTAAAAACAAAAGAACCAATGAACGAAATCACACCAAATTTGGCAACAAAATGTCTCACTACACAAGGAGTGACCATCACTCAAAAAATTATGATTTTGTCATTTGGGAGTTGTAGTTGCTGGGATTTATAGTTCACCTACAATCAAAGAGCATTCTGAACTCCACCAACGATGGAATTGAACCAAACTTGGCACACAGAACTCCCATGACCAACAGAAAATACTGGAAGGGTTTGGTGGGCATTGACCTTGAGTTTGGGAGTTGTAGTTCACCTACATCCAGAGAGCACTGTGGACTCAAACAATGATGGATCTGGACCAATTTGGCACAAATACTCAATATGCCCAAATGTGAACACAGTGGAGTTTGGGGGAAATAGACCTTCGCATTTGGGAGTTGTAGTTACTGGGATTTATAGTTCACCTACAATCAAAGTGCATGCTGAACCCCACCAAAGACAGAATTGGGGCAAACTTCCCACACAGAACCCCCATGACCAACAGAAAATACTTAAGGCCATCCAATCCAACTCCCTTCATCAGGGCAAGAAAATGTAATCAAAGTCCTCCTGACAAAGAGCCATCCAGCCATAGATATAGATAGATGGATGGATAGATAGGATTCACACACAGAGAAATATATGTGGAGAGTGTCTGGTTTGCCCACCCTGGAACATGCAACATATCATTGTCCTTCTTTAGGGGTCCCTTTCAAATCTATGATAATAGATTTGAAAGGGACCCCTAAAGAAGGACAATGATATGTTGCATGTTCCAGGGTGGGCAAACCAGACACTCTCCACATCAATACTGACAAAGAAACAGCAAAAAATACTGTTTATCTACAAGCAGAAAGAAATTACATCTATTAGAAACCAACACTTTCTCATTACTTTATTTTCCAGATCAACAGATTGGGCCACAGCAACGCGTGGCAGGGGACAGCTAGTGACATATAGATTTTGATAACTATAGAATACATATTGAATTTTGTTTAAAAAAATACTGATCTATCTCTGTTTTTTTCTGTTTTAGGATGACCACAAACTAAGTGTGCAAGAACTAGAAGAAAAATACGGCACGAGTATCATTAAAGTAAGTTGATATGGAGAAGGACAGTAATTTAACCATAGTGAAATCCATTCTGATATTGGAAACATAAATTGTATTTTTGCTACTGAACCTAACGCTTTTTAACTGAGGAATGAATTTTAATAACTTTAGTCCATACTAACATGCCTTTGTTTCAGGAAGGAGCAAGCCATAATTTTTTTAAAAAATAGTTTCAAAAATGGGCTGAGTCAACAATTTTGTCAACATCTCAAAGCATCCCCATTTTGTCAACATCTCAAAATTCACATCACACTCTTAGATCATTTCTGTACTTTCCTTTTACAGGGTCTTGCAAGCTCAAGAGCTGCAGAAGTTTTGGCCCGTGATGGTCCCAATTCTTTAACCCCACCCAAATCGACTCCAGAGATAATCAAGTTTCTCAAACAGATGATAGGAGGGTTTTCCATCCTCTTGTGGGTTGGAGCTATCCTTTGCTGGATTGCTTTTGGGATTCAGTACGGACAGGGAGTTTCTTCAGCATTTGACAATGTAAGTATGGTTATGTTTTCATTGTGGCTATTTCATTTGTCTGAGTGTTCCACTTATTGAAAAACTATCAGTAGTATTGATTGAATAGCTACTATCCCAAATGTCTACCTAAGCCCTAGCTTTGTACAACCCGATAGTGAACCCAGATCCAGAAAAAATATATATTTTTCATTCTGTGTTATTAGAAATCCTAAATTTGAACAAATGTGATTACTGCAATGCACTCTATGTGGGGTTGCCTTTGAAGACTGTTCGGAAACTAGTCCAATGGGTGATAGCTAGATTACTCACCGGAGTGACATATAGGGAACATACCACCCCCCCTGTTGTGTCATCTCCACTGACTGCTGGTCCACTTCCGAGCACAATTCAGAGTGCTGGTTTTGGCCTATAAAGCCCTATACGGTTCCAGCCCAGCTTACTTGTCCAAACATATTTCCCTCTACAATCCACCTCAGAGTTTACAATAATCTGGGGAGGCCTTGCTCTTGATCCCACCCTCTTCACAAATGTGATTGGCGGAGATGAGAGACAGGGCCTTCTCGGTGGTGGCCCCCCATCTGTGGCACACATTCCCCAAGAAAATTGGGTTGGCTCTATCTCTCCTTTCCTTTAGGAAAAAACTCAAGTCATGGTTCTGGGACAAGGTATTCGGGTAGTAGGCTTAACAGCAATTTGCAATGCTTCATGAGAACTGATAATGGACAGGCTTTGGACTGGGTCTCTGGTTGCTGAATTGGATTTGGATGCGACTATATTGTTGTAAAATTATTTTCGAACCTATTGTTTTTTAACCAATGTTTATGTGTGTTATACTATGTTGCTTGTATATGTCGGCATTGAATTGTTGCCAGTTGTAAGCTGCCTTGAGTCCCACCCACCCACCCCCGGAAGGGGTTAAGGATGGGTACAAATGTTTGAAATAAATGTTATGTTCTTGCTGATAGCTCTCCAAAATGTTCCCTATGCAAGGGGGGTGCTATAAAGCTATACATCTCTTTTCCTTTGTTGTTTGGACACATAAAATATTTATGCAATTGTGAGTCGCATTGCATAACTATGTTACAAATGGGGGAAAATAATCAACATGCTAACTTGCACAATTTTCTTGTCATTCAGCTCTACCTGGGTGTGGTCCTTTCACTTGTTGTCATCCTTACTGGCATGTTTGCATATTATCAAGAATCCAAAAGCACCAACATCATGGCCAGTTTCAGTAAAATGATACCACAGGTAAGTGTCCGATATCAGTAAATCAATGTGTTTTAAAACTAGATAGTAATGTTAAGAAGTTTAGGATACTTTCTCTCCCAGTTTAAATGAGAAATAAAGTTGACTTGACGCGTGTTATTGCCATCTATCTATCTATCTATCTATCTATCCATCCATCCATCCATCCATCCATCCATCCATCCATCCATCCATCCATCTATCTAATGTTTGTTTGTGGGAGAAACATAACTCAGAAACCACTGGATGACATGAAATTTTGACACAATACATCTAATAGTCCAACATGTGTCCATCACCCCTAGAAGTACACAAAAACAGCAGAACAGACTTTAAAAACCCCCACATTAGCCATATATTCATATACACATGCACACATACATACTCACACACACACACACATATATATGATATATATATCACACACAATTTATACATACATTTACACCTACACACATATATACACACAAATATACACCATATACATATACACATAAACACAGAAATGCACAAATATATACACATGTATATACACACAGACATATTTATACACACACACACACACACACATATACACACACACACATATACACAGACTGGGCCACAGCATCACGTGGCAGGGGATGGCTAGTAGAAGATAAATATATTCACTGGCTTCCATTGCTTTTCAACAAATGTAGTCTGATGCAACCATCCTAACAAACATATAAAATGGTTGAAGCTCTGGGTAGCCCAGTTTGTTGGAAACATTTCAGCCTTTTGTTTTAACCATGTAGTAATCAAACTCTTATCCTTGTTTCTCTCATTAGCAAGCCCTTGTTCTCAGAGATGCAGAGAAAAAGGAAATCCCGGCTGACCAACTAGTAGTGGGAGACATTGTGGAAATCAAAGGCGGAGACAGAATACCAGCAGACATCCGGCTGATTGCCAGTCAGGGCTGTAAGGTAAAATAATAAATGAAACAAAAATCAGAATCCTTCTTTAAGCTCTCTGGGAAACATAAAGCACAGCACAGGTTAAACATCTCCTAACTGGAAATCCAAAATGTTTTAAAAATTCCCCACATGGGTAGCTGAAATAATGCTTTCTGATGGTTTAGTACAGTGTTTCTCAACCTGGGGGTCGGGACCCCTGGAGGGGTCACGAGGGGGTGTCAGAGGGGTCACCAAAGACCACAACAAAACACAGTATTTTCTGTTGGTCATGGAGGTTCTGTGTGGGAAGTTTGGCCCAATATCGGTGGGGTTCAAAATGCTCTTTGATTGTAGGTGAACTATAAAACCCAGCAACTACAACTCCCAAATGTCAAGGTCTATTTTCCCCAAACACACTAGTGTTTACATTTGGATATATTGAAAATTTGTGCCAAGTTTGGTCCAGATCCATCATTTTTGAGTGCTCTCTGGATGTAGGTGAACTACAACTCCAAAACTCAAGGTCAATGTCCACCAAACCCTTCCAGTATTTTCTGTTGGTCATGGGAGTTCTGTGTGCCAAGTTTGATTCAATTCCATCATTGGTGGAGTTCAGAATGCTCTTTGATTGTAGGTGAACTATAAATCCCAGCAACTACAACTCCCACAGGACAAAATCAATACCCTCCCCCAACCCCACCAGTATTCAAATTTGGGTGTATTGGGTATTTGTGCCAAATTTGGTCCAGTGTATGAAAATACATCCTGCATATCAGATATTTACATTACTATTCATAACAGCAGCAAAATGACAGTTATGAAGTAGCAATGAAACTAATTTTATGGTTGGGGGTCACCATAACATGAGGAAGCGTATTAAGGGGTCGTGGCATTAGGAAGGTTGAGAACCACTGTTCTAGCACAAAGTAATTTAAAATATTGTGTACAAAGTTAACTCCAGAAAGTTTGTATAAAGTATATATGAAACATAAATGCTGTGTTTAGACCTGGGTCCCATCTCTAAGAGATAGATAGATAGATAGATAGATAGATAGATAGATAGATAGATAGATATGTTAGTGTTGCAAAACCCAAATATTATCCAAAATCAAAACACTTCTGGTCCCCAGTATTTTAGATAGTAGTGGTAAAGGTTTCCCCTGACATTAAGTCTAGTTGTGTCTGACTCTGGGGGCTGGTATTCATCTCCATTTCTAAGCCAAAGAACTGACATTGTCCGTAGACGCCTCCAAAGTCATGTGGCCAGCATGACTGCATGGAGTGCCATTACCTTCCCATAGAAGTGGTACCTATTGATTTACTCAAATCATTTATTTCGATCATAAACCAGCACAGGAAATAAAAGTCACAGTTTCATACAAACTTGGTACGTTTAAAAATATAAATATAAATACTGAAGCACAACAGGGGTGAAGAAGGGTAAATGGGGTAAAAACATACAATGCACAGGACTATCAGCAAATTATAGATTCAAGGAAGATGATTGCTGGATACACAGTTAACTTTTGGGACTAGTCATCCCCTGATGGATTTTGTATGCTGCTGCACAAAACTTTGCAACATAGTAGGTTGATCTACTCAAATTTGCATGTTTTTGAACTGCAAGGTTAGCAGAAGCTGGGGCTAACACTGTGAGCTTACCCCACTCCCCGGATTTGAACCGTCAACCTTTTAGTCAGCAAGTTCAGCAGCTCAGGGGTTTAACCCACTGTGCCACCAGGGACCTTAGCATTTTAGATAAGGGATATTCAATGTGCAAACAGAGTCTCTTTCCATAGATCTGGTGCATGAAGATGTACAATCAAAGAAATGATACGTCAGCATCCATGTGAAAAATGTGTCTTTGAGGAAAAAATAGCTTGTTTTGAACTATGAAAGAAAAAGATCTTCCCCAGAAACCTTGATCATTTAATTATGATAACAATCGTGTGGGAGGAAATGTCTTCATTAAGCTTGTTTGAACAATCACTTAAGAGTAAGATAACAATCGTTCTCCCTGCAAAGTTACTTTCTATGATATATTGCTCTATAGTCATCCCCACCCTATCAGAGACATTGGTTGAGTAATCCTTAGGTAAAATATTTATTTATTTATTTATTTGTCGTGTCAGAAGCAAACCAAACAGTTGCATTGCATTTTTTAACAAACAAACAAAGCACAAAGTTTGCAAGCTTGGTAGTTGATTTGAATGTCCTTTGACCAGTAGCTGGCCACTTGGAATGCCTCTGGTGTTACTATAAGAAGGTCCTCCATTGTGCATGTGGCAGGGCTCAGGTTGCGTTGCAGCAGGTGGTCAGTGGTTTGCTCTTCTCCACATTCGCATGTCATGGATTCTACTTTGTAACCCCATTTCTTCAGGTTGACTCTGCATCTCGTGGTGTCAAAGCGCACGCTGTTCAGCGCCTTCCAAGTCGCCCAGTTTTCTGTTTGCCCAGGAGGGAGTTTCTGATTTGATATCAGCCATTGATTGAGGTTCTGGGTTTGAACCTGCCACTTTTGGACTCTTGCTTGCTGAAGTGTTCCAGCGAGTGTCTCTGTAGATCTTAGAAAACTATTTCTTGATTTAAGTAATTGATGTGCTGGCTGATACCCAAACAAGGGATGAGCTGGAGATGTCACTGCCTTGGTCCTTTCACTGTTGGCTGCTACTTCCAGCAGATGTCAGGTGGTGCAATACCGGCTAAACAGTATAATTTCTCCAGTGGTGTAGGACGTAGACACCCTGTGTCTCATTAAGAGCCTCCACCACTGTTGTAGCATGGTGATATGTGTTCCACACTGGGCATGCGTACTCAGCAGCAGAGTAGCATAGCGCAAGGGCAGATGTCTTCACTGTGTCTGGTTGTGATCCCCAGGTTGTGCCAGTCAGCTTTCGTATAATATTGTTTCTAGCACCCACTTTTTGCTTGATATTCAACAGTGCTTCTTCTAGGTCAGAGCATGGTCCAGGGTAACTCCCAGGTATTTGGGTGTGCTGCAATGCTCCAGTGGGATTCCTTCCCAGGTAATCTCACAAGTGATATGGTCAGTCTTTCTTGGGTTATCATATACCATTACTATAACAATTGAAGCTCCCTGTAAAACTGGTGATGAGTAAACATAATAATGGGATGCCTAAACTCATCCAAGCATTTGGCTTTGACCGACAGGTGGACAACTCCTCCCTTACTGGAGAATCAGAGCCACAGTCCCGCTCCTGTGAATTTACTCATGAAAACCCACTGGAGACCAAAAATATTGCTTTCTACTCCACAACGTGCTTGGAAGGTAAGTGTGTTTGTATGGGGACGGGGCAGACAGAAAGAGAAAGAGAGACAGAGAAAGAATGGCGGGATGGAGAAAACTTAATCTCCAAAAAGAGAATTGTCAGTAACATCAGCTGCAGCAATTACTACTGCTACATTAATCTTTTCCCCAACACAAGTCTTAGGGATTGGCCTAAAACCTGACATAAAAAGGTTAGCTAGGATCCTAAATGTCTTCCTTATTTATTCAAGGAGCAATTCCTGTCTTCACATCCTGCACCATCTCCCACCTCATTTCCAAAGTTATTTTTTTAGTAGAAATATTGTTAAAATATAACCGTTTTTTAATTTTTACCCACATCTTTTTTTTACTCTTCCCACCCCCCCATTATAAATTTCACAAGAAATTTTTAAATAATTTTAATTCTTTTTATTTATCACTTTATCCCTGGTTTAAATAATTTCGAAAAAAGACGAATGGAGAAAACTTAATCTCCAAAAAGAGAATTGTCAGTAACATCAGCTGCAGCAATTACTACTGCTACATTAATCTTTTCCCCAACACAAGTCTTAGGGATTGGCCTAAAACCTGACATAAAAAGGTTAGCTAGGATCCTAAATGTCTTCCTTATTTATTCAAGGAGCAATTCCTGTCTTCACATCCTGCACCATCTCCCACCTCATTTCCAAAGGGTCCTATGTTCCTCAGAAGCACATTTGGGGAAAGATTGTAAGGACCTTTAGAGAAAAGAGGAAGATAAGAGAACCCTAATCCAGAAATTGTACAACTGGCCCTTCATACCCATGGATTCCATCATCCATAGCTTGGAAATATCCCTCCCCCCACCCAAATAAAGAATAACATTCAAAAAGCAAATTTAATTTTCCATTTTATATAATGGACACCATTTTATATGCTGCAATGAAATTTGCAGATTCACTTATTTTGGAATAATAATAATAATCCGATACATCACACAGTCCTAGACACTTGGGAAGTGTCCGACGTGTGGTCCAATACAACACCCAGCAGAGTGTCTGCTGTGGACTCATCTTGTGGTGTTTCAAATAATAATAATAATAATAATAATAATAATAATAATAATAATAATACTTTATGTATATTCTGTCCTATCTCCCCAAGGGGACTCAGGGCAGATCACAGTACACATACGTGCCGAATATTCAATGCCGTTTGGACAGACAGGGATCCCCAGCGAGTCCAGGAATCAAACTCCAGCAGAAACCAGTAGCCTGCTATACTGTTCACAGATAAAAATATAAGGTCCATACCATTTATTTAGATAAATAAAAATAAAAATACATATGCACATCACTGTTTTGGTTAAAAGGTTTCCCCCTGACATTAAGTCCAGTTGGGTTGGTGCTCATCTCCATTCTAAGCCAAAGAGCCGGCATTTTCTGTAGACACCTCCAAGGTCATGTGGCCAGCATGGCTACAGAAGCTGGGGCTAACAGTGGGAGCTCATGCCATTCCTCAGATTTGAACCTGTGACCTTTCAGTTCAGCAGCTCAGCGCTTTAACCCACTGCGCTACTGGGGGCTCCATCATTGTTTTAGCTAGAAACAAAAAGGTCAAGGGAACACAATGGAACACCAAGGAATGGAGAGAGGTCATAATAAGGTGACAGCAGTAAGACCAGTATGGGGTTATAGCTGCAGTGGTGGACTTGGATTACAGAGGATCACCTGGTTTCAGGAAATCCACTGGGCAGAATATGAACAAGCAAACTTCCTCTGAGTAAATATTGTCCTAGAAAAGAGTCACCTTGAATCGGTGTTGATTTGATGGCACATAGCAACAAAGCAGTTGTAAAAAGCTCCATGAACTAAGAAAGATGAGGAGCAAATCATTTCACAAAATCATGGTATCCAAACAGGCAAGGGATGACATTTGCTTCCCTTTCTCCTTAGGTGCTGCTACGGGTATGGTGATCAATACAGGTGACAACACCATCATTGGAAGAATTGCTTCACTAGCTTCTGGTGTTGGGAATGAGAAGACACCCATTGCTCTGGAGATAGAGCATTTTGTCCATATTGTAGCTGGAGTAGCTATCTCCATTGGGGTCCTTTTCTTCGTCATTGCTGTCTCCATGGGCTACCATGTTCTCGATTCCATCATCTTCCTCATTGGCATTATTGTGGCCAATGTGCCCGAAGGTCTACTAGCTACAGTTACTGTAAGTTTTCATCAGCTAGAAATGTTAACTTTCATGGCACAGGCCTTCTCTAACTCCACCATATTGTGTAAAATTATTGAAAAGTTGACAGCACTGAGGAAGTGGGTGGAAAGGTATTTGCAAAAAAAAAAATCAATTTGCTTGATCACATTGATCTGTCAAGATATCAATTTCTTGTTACTGTTTTGATATCCTTATCTGAGGCCCCTTTGACACTGCGCTGTATCATAGAATCATAGAGTTCGAAGAGACCTCATGGGCCATCCAGTCCAACCCCCTGCCAAGAAGCAGGAAAGTTGCATTCAAAGCATCCCCAACAGATGAGCATCCAGCCTCTGTTTCAAAGCCTCCAAAGGAGGAGCCTCCACCACAATCCGGGGCAGAGAGTTCCACTGCTGAACAGTTCTCACAGTCAGGAAGTTCTTCCTAATATTAAGATAGAATCTCCTTTCTTGTAGTTTGAAGCCATTGTTCTGTGTATCCCAGGATCCAATCCCAGATTACCTGTTTATCCCAGGTTATCTGGCAGTTGGGACTCGGATAATTCAGTTTAAAGCTGGGATGAGATTCTGGGATATAAGGTAATGTGGAAGAGGCCTTAGATTCATTCTGCTCTATTTGGAAAGAAGAGCCAGGACATGTGTGATAAGAGGGTCATAACTATTTCATAGAAATCTCTAACCTACAATGGGACCTACTCTAATGTGGAACTACGGTGGAAGATGGAGGTCCCCATCTGACCTCCTCATCACCATGAGAATGGGCTACCTGAATCCCACTACTCCACAGGCTGCACCAGAGTAGTGGAAACCCTCCCAAATCTCAATCCACCTAAAAACATAAGCTTCAAAGGGACATATGGCAAAAACCACACATTTGTGGCTAGATTGGGAACACCATTTTTCAGCTGCAATAGGGGGTCCCAAAGGTTGCATGAAGTCTTCAATCCATACATTGCCTACCTCTGATTTATGAAATGCCAGTCTTCAGTTCTTCTCTATAATTTGATTAATATGGACTGTGATTTTTATATATTTTGTTAGGTAAGCTTGTCCTTGACTGCAAAGAGAATGGCTAAAAAGAATTGCCTTGTGAAGAATCTGGAAGCTGTGGAGACATTGGGCTCTACTTCCGTCATCTGCTCTGACAAGACAGGAACCCTGACGCAGAACAGGATGACCGTAGCTCACCTTTGGTTTGACCATGCAATCTATTCAGCTGACACCAGTGAAGACCAATCAAGTAAATATTATTCAGGGGACATGGAGCAGAAGGGGGAATGATTAGCACTGTTTCCCATTTCAGAGTATGAGGCACACAATTTATTGGGTTTTCTTTCTCCCCTCAGGCCAAGACTTTGACCAAACATCTCTCACGTGGACAGCACTGTCAAAAGTTGTCGCTCTGTGCAACCGGGCAGAATTCAGACCAGGACAGCAGGATGTGCCGATCATGAAGGTATGTCTGTAAGAGTACCCTCAATTCACCTTTCAACGTTTGGTGATCCCAGAGTTTTCATAGGAAATAAGTGTTTGAAATTGGCTTTGCCATTTCCTTCTCCTGAAATATAGCCTATAGAATCTGTTCTTCATTGGTGATCTCCTTTCCAAATACTAACCAGAACTGAGTCTGCTTAGCTTCCAAGATCACCGGAAATCTGGTTCTTTTAGGGTATTTAGGTGTGATTGTGAAGTTACAAAGTTCGTTTCTAATTATCATTAACTGAGGGGTAGTCTGAATTGTGATCTTTTTTTAAGTTAGAAGCACAAATCCTCATTGTATAATTTTTATTAGAAATTTATATTAGAAATTCATATTATAAATGAATGTGGGATGATATGATCTGGAGGAAGAACCCCGAGTCTGGAGGAAGAACCCCTAGGGGAGATGGTATAAAAATAAAGTTATTATTCTTATATTATAACCCAAAGTCTCTCAAATTATATGGAATTATTAGCAAGCTTTCCCAAACACAATTTACTCTAGGGCAGTGGTTCTCAAACTGTGCTCCTCCAGATGTTTTGGACTTCATCTTCAATTCCTAACAGCTGGTAAGATGGCTGGGATTTTTGGGAGCTGAAGTCCAAAACACCCGGAGAGCACAGTTTGAGAACCACTGCTCCGAGGAGACAAACTACATATATATTTATTTATTGTGGTCAATGACCAGCACCAAAAAATTAACAATCATTGGAATAGGAACATATACATTTAGGTATTAAGAAATACTGTCAAAAGCTCTGGGAGATAAACTACAGCATGGTCCTCATATCAATCAGGGATAATACAGTCAAAGATCATGCAGATTTGCTAGGCTACATTGAGAGCACTTATCCTACAGATATAATTTAAATTTCTGTGATGTATGTGAAGAAATGATACCACCTAATTAATTTTTTTTAAGCTGAGATCTAATTTTCTAAAATGTCCACAGAGAATTGTGGTAGGAGATGCTTCGGAAACAGCTCTGCTGAAGTTTTCAGAAGTTGTTTTGGGCAATGTGATGGAAATCCGGAAGAAACATAAGAAAGTGGCTGAGATTCCTTTTAACTCAACTAACAAATTCCAGGTAAGTTTGATTTCTTAGAAGAAGCTGGTGTACAGAGATGTTAAGAGGAAATATAACATCATGGGAATATTTTTGCTCACTCATACCCAATTGATTAAAGTGAATCAACACGAAACATGATGAGGCCTTTGAAGGCACTGAACAGACTGTGCTCTGGCACCACGAGATGCAGAGCCAACCTTAAGAAATGGGACCACAAAGTGGATTCCACGACATGCGAGTGTGGAGAAGAGCAAACCACAGGCCACCTATTACAATGCAACCTGAGCCCTGCCACATGCACCACGGAGGACCTTCTTTTAGCAACACCAGTGGCACTCCAAGTGGCCAGCTACTGGTCAAAATTTAATATAATGCCAAGTTTATAAACTTGGTGTTTTTTTAAAATACATTATAGCTATTCCCTTAGTTCACTCCTGATATGATAAATAAGTGATGAGGCCTAGATCCAACCCACACCATACAGCTAGAAACAGCCACTTTAAAAAGAGACAACATGGGCCAACTGTGATTCATACCTCAATAAACATTATTGAGACTTATGGTGCTATATAAAATATATCATTGTTGCCATATATTAAATTTGTATGAGCTGTCAAGCTAGCTTGACTTTGTGTTATGTTCTACTTCCCCGGGAGTATGAAATTGAAAAGAAGGTTTTAAATCAATCCTCAAAAGCATCAAAGCAGTGCATTTCAACTGTGGCATTTCTGTTGCCTGCAGCTTTCCATCCATGAGACGGATGATCCTGAAGATAAACGCTTCCTGCTTGTGATGAAAGGTGCCCCTGAAAGGATTCTGGAGAGATGCAGCACCATGATGATTGATGGGCAAGAGGTGCCTCTGGATGAGGAGAAAGAAGAAGCTTTCCAAACGGCATATATGGCACTGGGAGGCATGGGAGAGAGAGTCCTGGGTGAGTTGAATGTTTGCAAAATAACATGCACATTGATCATCAAATGGGTTATATTTGCATTTTGAAAATCCATCATGAAATGATTTAACTGATCATTCTAGAGCAAGACATCCAACTTTGGTTTGTTTGGCTGCACTGGATATGTGGCATTTATATAAAGCAGTGCTAACTACATGTAGTACAATCCCCCACATCCTTGGGGCATATGTTCTTAAACTTATCATAGAAACAGAAAATGAATGATGTTGAATTTGATGACTTTCCTGTATATACCATAAAATCTCACTAGAAGACATATACATTCCTTGGGCATCTAGGAATTCGCTAAGTCCTGTAGAGAAATTCTATATTAACTTCTGGCAGCAGCATACCACAGAATTGCCCAGCAAATTCATCAAGAGTTAGCTTCTCTAGGTATTTGTTAGGTCCTCCAGTGAGAACTTGATGATGATCTCAGGGAGAAGAATATGATAGGATTGCCTGGAGGGCCAAGAAAATTGCTAGTTATATTAATTGTACTGTTTTATTTGTTTGCTGTTTTGTTTTTACTGATGTGATGTTGAGCTTGGCCTCATGTAAGCCGCCCCGAGTCCCCTTGGGGAGATGGTAGCGGAGTATAAATAAATTTTATTATTATTATTATTATTATTATTATTATTATTGAGGATCTATTTTGTCAGATGCAGGTAGTTAAAACTGCACATATGGGTCCTGTGGGAGTGGGAGATCATATTGTGCACTGTTTGATCTGTATTCTAGTGACTAAGACTATGGTTTATGAAGTCTCCAATTTGGATCTCCAATCTACTATTATTGATGGATAAGAGGTATCTCTGGGGCACAGAAGAGGCTTTCCAAACAGCATATATTGCCTCTATTCTTTTTTAACATATCCATTGATCTAGTTGCAAGGTCATCCATTGTTGGGAGTTGCCAACAATATGTTGATAATACCCATCACTGTCTCCCTTTTGCAACTGATGCCAAGAGGATCATGGAAATCTCAAATCATTGTCTGGATAGAGTGAAGAACTGGGTGTGCGTGAACAACCTGTGGATCAATCCAGATCAAACAGAATTTCACAGTGCTTTGTGCCTTAATTATTTTTCTACTTGTAGCTATTCAGAAGCTATCGTAGCACAAAGCTGATTATCCATAGTATGACTTGTATTCTTTCTTCCTTAACTTCATCTTTTGGGATGTCTCCTTATTCTTTGACCTCCAGGCTTCTGTTACCTGTATCTGCCAGAGGAAGAATTTCCAGAGACGTACACCTTTAATACGGACACCATGAACTTCCCTACTTCCAACCTCTGCTTTGCGGGGCTCATGTCAATGATTGATCCACCTCGATCTACTGTCCCAGATGCTGTCATGAAATGTCGGAGTGCTGGCATCAAGGTGGGTTTTCTGAAAAGCAACTTCCAAATGGGTTTTAAGTGCATTGGGCCCCTTTCCACAATCTTGTTCTGCATGTTAGTGATTAGCAATTGCACACATTTTTCAGAACTCTTTCCTGATATTGATGCTAATTATTATAACTATGTATAATAGTTTGCATAGTTGTAGTAAGATTATTCCATGACAACTCCAACTATAGTGAAAAGAATTGACAGATTTGAGGAATTTCAATATATATAATGGGAAATGCTTTCTTTTCACTGTACAAATATCTATCTAAAATACTTTATTTACAGCCAACCACTGCAAATTTTAACTGTCAGTATTATATGTATTTTGGTATGTGCATTTCAATAGTGTAGTGTTTTATCTGTCTGTTTTAACCATGTTGTACCTCAACTTGAGCCACAAGGAGAGGCGGGTAACAAATAGATTGATGATGATGATGATGATGATAATAATAATGATGTTCAGAACAATTCTGTCTCTGTAGCCATAAGTTGCCTCCTTCACATTATTCATCTGAAATGCTTGTTCTTTTGATAGGTGATCATGGTCACTGGAGATCATCCAATTACAGCCAAAGCTATAGCCAAAAGTGTAGGAATCATCTCAGCCACCAGTGAAACAGTGGAAGACATTGCTAAGCGCCTCAATATTCCAGTCGAGCAGGTGAACAAACGGTAAGGATGGCCCATAAATGCAAGTCAACATATGCTCCTTAAGGTGTTACCCTTGTTCAACTATGTTATTGATTCTATCACTTAGCAATATCTATTTTACTAGAGTGCTCCAAGACCGTTACTTTGGGGCTTCTATAAGTGGAGTTCTCTAAGACTTGTGTGCCAGCTGTGTCCATATCTTGGGAAGTCAGACTTGGCCACGGTGGTCCATGCTCTTGATACATCTCTATTGCAATACACTCTCCGTGAAGTTGCTTTAGAAGACTGTTCAGAAGCTTCAAGTAGTCCAATGGGTGGTAGTCACGGCTAGCAGTGATACACAGGGAGCATACAACCACCTGTTGAGGGAGCTCCACTGGCTGCCAATTTGCTATTGAGCACAATTCAAAGTGCTGGCTTTAGCCTATAAATCCCCAAACAGTTCAACTGTAGCTTACCTATCAAGACATATCTCCCCTTATGAGCCAGTTGGAGCATTAATATTGACTGAGGAGTTCCTGCTCTTGGTCCCACCACCCTCACAGGCGCAACTGGTGGAGACGAGAGACAGGACCTTCTCAGTGGTGGCTCCTCAGCTGTGGAACTCCTCACTGAGATCAGATTGACCCCCTCCCTCCTGACATTTAGGAAACTACTTAAAATGTGGCTTTTCAAGCAAACATTTGGGGAGTGAAATGAAGTAGACAACTTCGGGATTGGTGCAATGTTGAATGTTCTATGTTTTATTTTTGTCTATGTCCAATGTTTTATAGTTTACTGATTTTAATCTATTGTTCTATGCTATTGTAGTTATTTTTGTATTTTATATTTTGTAAGGCATTGAATTTTGCCACTTACTTTGTTGCGAACCACTTTGGGTTGAGAAAAGTGGCATATAAATGAAATAAATAAATAAATCCCTTCCTGTCAAACTTTTCTAGCACTGGATACGTGACTAGAACCTTTTTTTTCTGGCCCCTCATCCACTAGGTATATTTATTTATTATTATTTATTTAAAACTTTTATATCCCGATCTTTTCTACCTCCGTAGAGGGACTCAGACTGGCTAACAGCAAAAATTCAATGCTAACACTAAAATCTAAAATATCATACATCAGCATTAAAATTAACCAATATACATAACATAACAGCTGTTCGCCAAGATAAACTCATGTCAACTCAGTCCATATGTTCAGTCCATATATTGTGGTCAGTAACTTTGGTCAATTGCCAGTCTCAGACATCATTCTGCAAAAACTTTGTTCCACAGCCAAGTTTTCACTAGCTTCCTAAAGATCAGGAGGGAGGGGGCAGATTAATTTCATTCGGGAGGGAATTCCATAGCCGAGGAGCCACCACAGAAAAGGCCCTGTCTCTCATTCCTACCAGACACACCTGCGAAGGTGGCGGGACCGAGAGCAGAGCCTCTCCAGATGATCTTAATACTCTTGATGGTTCATATTCAAATGCAGGTATTCAAAAAACTAAAATAAGAACCCCAAATCTGACAAACCTCTGTTCCCAACCTCTTTCACGCAGGCATAATTTGTTCAGGCAGCTTTCCACTTTCACAAATGTGACCCATTCGATAACATTTGTCAGTGTCCCTTTATCTGATTTTCAGACTACAAGTCTTTTTTTCCCAATCTACATAAGATAGTCAGATTTACTTGGATGTAATTTTCATACTGCGAGTTGCATTCGATTTGACTGTGATTGCTTTTTTTTCCAGAGAGGCCAAAGCTGCTGTAGTCAATGGAATGGAGCTGAAAGACATGACTTCAGACCATTTGGATGACATCTTGATCAACCATTCAGAAATCGTCTTTGCTCGCACTTCGCCCCAGCAAAAACTGATCATTGTGGAGGGCTGCCAGAGACAGGTGAGTGACAATGAAGGAAGAGAAAAGTATACATTCAGTACCAATAAACTCTTGTGAGCTTCATGGAAAATAGCTATGCAAGTGGCAATGATAACAACAATATAGCAGGCAGGGATGAGGAAAGAACAGGTTTAACCACCTCTATTTTCAAAAAGGACTTTATGAGTTTTCCAGTTCTGTGCCGTCACACCCAGACCCTATAACATTAAAACTAAGATGTGCTTCTCTCTTTATTTGGGTGAACCGCTGGGAGTCTTTCTTTGAAGCAATAACTCAATACTTTCAGCAACTGATGCCAGTCAAGATATGAACATCAACAAAATGTTTATTTCCAAAGTCCTTGGCAGACTTGGCACAGCTTGATAAAGTTACAACACAAACAGTCAATTTGAGAAACCATAGAGATGTTCTTTCTTTCCCCTTTTCTTCAATTACTGAGGTAATCTTTCTCCAAATGGTAGAAAAAATCCTGAGATATTTCACCCTAACCCTGAGCTGCTATGGTTAGAAAGAACAGGTCTTCCCCTATCTAAGCACAAGGTCAGTTTTGGAGATGAAGTAATGCTCAATAGTGCTCAATAACTATTTCTCTCTATTTCTCAATAACTCAGTTACTCAATTACTATCTCAATATCTTAATATATATCTCTCTGTATAACTCAATAGTACTCCCAATGGGTTTTTCAGAGCTCCCTGCCTGACCAACAGCACATCTGAGGTTCTTTTCTCTACTGAAGGAGGCAGGGGAGATTCCAAAATGGAGATCTCAACCCCAGGAAAAAGGGCGGACTCCAAACCCAAAGAGATACTTTCTAAACCAATGACTGCAGAGGGCCTGCAGCCTGGCTTTCCAGGCTCTGATACTGTTTAACTTCCAGGGTGCTGCTGGTTCTATAGCAACCCTGGGGAAATGCAAAGGAATGGTATCCCATGCAGCTAAAAGGCAATGTAAACCATGCTCCTGGAAGACGGAACAAGTTCTCATCCGAGACTTGTCCGTAATGCTGCCATTTTAAAAATGCTTGTTCCTATTTTACCATTTGCAGCACCCACATGCAAAGTAATATTTATTTAGTCCTCTAAGGGAAGTACAGAAGGTGAGGCAAAGGGTGTTATATAGAGCCTATGTTTAGGAACCAGAGCCTATAAGCTGTTCGGCACAGTATTATTTATAACCAGACTCAATGTACTAAATCCTCAAAAACAAGATACCCGGTATTTGCCTTAATCAGGTTGTGTGGGTTTTTCCTCTGCTAAATTTAGCTCCCCGTTTGCCAGATTCCTTTTCACTTAGGTATTGTGACCTTTCCTAATAAGGACAGGGTTATGTGAATTGCACCGAACAGCTATGGATTTGGAACCATCAACTTACATAAACCTCTTAATAGATACATGTTACTATAATAATTTCAGACTTGCATTAGATTATTTAAAGAAAAGAGATCAGCCAATGCTGTAAAACCTGAATTAGCCACCTCTTGGTTATCTAAAATGTCTAAAACTGTATTCTGATTGGTTTGCATGACACTATGCCACTATTACTTATCTGCATATATAGGCGATTTCAAGGCTATATGGACAAATTCAGTTTTGCCCTATGCAAGTAGCCACATAACACACTACGGCACAAAATGAGGTTATTTTCCATTTACAAAAAGTAGACCGAGAACATAACTGGTTCCATTACAGAAAGTAACAAATGTCCCTTAAGGCAGAAATAGGATACCTTTAGATAGAAATGACAGGGCTGTTTATGCAATTGACTGATGTTATAGCTAAGCTGAGGGAATGGTTATATTTTTCAAGCTGCCCATCCTAAAAATTCCATAGATGCTTCAAAACAGTTCTGGCCCAATTTACCTGTCCGAACGTATCTCCCCTTATGAACCATCGAGAACATTAAGATCATCTGAGGAGGCCCTGCTCTCGCTCCAGCCTTCGTCTCAAGTACATTTGGCAGGGACGAGAGACAGGGCCTTCTCAGTGGTGGCCCCTCGGCTACGGAACGCCCTCCCTAAGGAGATCAGATTGGCTTCGTTGGTCCTAACATTTCGGAAAAAACTTAAAACATGGCTGTTCAAGGAAGCATTTGCAAATATTGAGTAATGGACACAGGAAAATGGAACAATGATACGATGGAATTGGACAATGTTTTTATTTATAATTTACTGTTTACTGTTAATTTACTGTTTTATGTTTTATTGCTGTTGCTTTGATTTTACTGCTGTTAATGTTTTTAAATTGTACTGTGTTTTTGTGGCATTCAATTTTGCCTTGTAAACCGCCTGGAGTCACTGGAAGGCTGAGAGGGGCGGTATACAAATAAAGCAAATAAATAAGTAAATAAATAAATTATTGCATGGGCATGCATGACTAGAGCCTCGCACCAGCAAACCCACACCTGTGTTGGGATAACAAATAGTCACAACTTATTTACTGCTTACAGAAGAGACTCAGGGTTGTCAGACCTGCATGGGTCCTGGATCCAGGGGTCAGGCAGCCCGCTGCTGTCCGATACCTCTTAACCACTCAGGGGGTGCTACTGTTAGTGACTGGCACAAAACTGGGACCCTGACACTGTTGCACCCCTGGAGAACCACCTAACCTCCCCCCCTTCCAATGGGGAGGTATACACAAACCAGATCCAGGACCCATGCCGCATGCCATAAAGTTGTGACAAAGGAACAATGCTCAACAGAAACAATAAAACTTGAACAACATTTATAAAGGGTGGGTGGGCTGGGACACAGGAAAGGTGCGCTACTTGGTGTGGCCTTTTGCAGCCTTTTAAAGGCTACCTGAAGCTTGCGAGGGCAGCCGGCCCAGCTACTAAGGGGGTGAGCAGGGGCTACCTCCAACTGGCAGCCACCCAGCCAGTGGGAACTTCTTCTGGGATGAAGAAGCCCCCTCTGATGCCATGTCGGTTGGGAGGGTGCCCCACTACCACAGCATCTTCACCCAGTCGGGCAGAGCATTTCTGAATAAGTTTCTATAAGGCCCATACACTATCACCAAATCCCAAGTAAGATGGTGGGCAGGCATGTAGCCAGCGGGGGGCTGGGGGGCTTCAGCCCCCCCCCCCAAAAAAATTCTCATGGTGGTTCGCAAAAAGGCCTTACTGGTGCATTATTTAAACTGTTATGTTTATTCATATCATGATCTGATCACCATACTCAATATATCCCATATGCATGGGGGTATTGGGGTAATGATACAAAAGGTTTGCTGGGCTAGACCCTCTTTCACTCAGACTCAGCCCCCCCAACCCCCCCCCCCCCCCCCGAAACGAAATCCTGGCTACGGGCACAATTTCAGTAATATCCCTGGGTTTTTATGTATTCCAGCAAGCTGTAGTTGCAGTGACGGGCGATGGTGTCAACGATTCTCCTGCTTTGAAGAAAGCCGACATAGGGATTGCCATGGGCATCGCTGGCTCCGACGCCGCAAAGAACGCAGCTGATATGGTCTTGCTAGATGACAATTTTGCTTCTATTGTAACAGGAGTGGAAGAAGGTAAGATGTAGCCTATTACTCTGGCCTCTTGCCAATTGCATGCAATCTATGCATTTGGGGTGAGCAAAGTAGAGCCCTACATCTGCACAGAGGCCCCGAGATAATATCTGTAATCCTTAATATCCCCAGACATCTCCAAGAGCAGAGATTAATCTTTTAAATAGGTTGTAGTAGCACTTTTTAACATTAAATTATTACTGCTTGTCATTTTTAAAATGCCACTTCCTGGTTGGGGAGAGAGTTTAGTGTTTTTGGCAGTACATATAGTTCAAGGAGGGTACTGTGTGCAAAATAACTAGCCTTTTAATGCATTGAAAGGGGCTACATTGATGCATGGGTTTGGAATTGGAGACAATATCATGTGCTCACAGTGCATTGACAAAATTTAGTGACCCTCACCGGACGTTGGTATTACTTATTCGGCCTGTGCAGTCAATGAAACAAATGTTTTAATGCTCATTACTAAATAAGGGGGGGGGGGGGGTTTTCTAAAATGTTTCTAAAATATCGTGAGAAGGTTGTATTGTAACTATTGCGATGTAACAAATTTTCTGTTACTTTTGTGCAAGTGTCAAAGGTAGACACCTGGCCTCAGTTGAAACTGCATCAGGTTGCTCCTCACCTCATTGCTTCTTTCAAGTTCATGTTACTTAAATAGGATATAGATCAAATAAAGTGGCAGCTCTTTGTGTCTGGTCTCATTATCCCTTGGTTGCCCATCAGAATTTTTTGCTTTGTATAAATACTAGTGTTATAGAATCTGAGTAACAGTCAAATAATAAGGCACTGTTGTGGAATCTATCCTTTTTCACACCAGTGTTATAACCCTACCACTTGTCCCTGCCAAACTTTCAAATAAATAGGAGATGGAAAACCCAATCTAACCAAATAATGTCCAAGGCCCCCAATACCAAGGTCAACTTTATTGACATTGTGATTGTATTTTTTTAAAAGGCAATACCTACTTTGTAAATACCAGTATTTAAACATGAAAAGACAATACCCAGCCCAACTCTTTAATTGCAGTTCCTACCAAGGTAAATGTGGTAGTCCTACCTATGGTTTCTGTTGCTCTCCAACTCTAACAAAAATGAAATACAAGAGTAAGGTAAAGGTAAAGGTTTCCCCTTGACATTAAGTCTAGTTGAGTCTGACTCTGGGGGTTGGTGCTCATCTCCATTTCTAAGCTGAAGAGCCGGCATTGTCCATAGACACTTCCAAGGTCATGTGGCCACAATGACTGCATGGAGCACTGTTACTTTCCTGCAGAAACAGTACCTATTGATCTACTCATATTTGCATGTTTTCATAGAATCATAAAATCATAGGGTTGGAAGAGACCTCATGGGCCATCCAGTCCAACCTCCTTCCAAGAAGCATAAATATTGCATTCAAAGCACCCCTGACAGATGGCCATCCAGCCTCTGTTTAAAAGCTTCCAAAGAAGGAGCCTCCACCACACTCCAGGGCAGAGAGTTCCACTGCTGAACGGCTCTCACAGTCAGGAAGTTCTTCCTCATGTTCAGATGGAATCTCCTTTCTTGAAGTTTCAAATTGCTAAGTTGGCAGAAACTGGAGCTAACAGTGGGAGCTCACCCCATCCCATGGATTCGAACTGCTAACCTTTTGGTCAGGAAGTTCTGCAGCTTAGCGGTTTAACCCGCTGTGCCACCTGAGTACACAAGAGTACATGAAAGGAAATGTCTACCTTTTCTAACAGCATAAGTAAATTAGGATAATTCTCATTAATAACATATAGCATTTTCTTTTAGCAGGTTGCTTTCAGAAATATCTGACAATCTCATCCTTTCTTTATTCTATTCCTCATCTACAGGTCGCTTGATTTTTGACAACCTGAAGAAAACCATTGCCTACACCTTGACCAAAAACATTGCTGAGCTTTGTCCTTTCTTGATTTACATCATTGCCAGCATCCCATTGCCCATTGGCACCATCACCATCCTTTTTATTGACCTGGGCACAGACATTGTGAGTCTTAATTTCCTTTTAAAAAAATGCAGTTTGCATTGTTGCCGTAACATATAATTTACACAATGAAGGTCAATAATTACCTTGCCAGCTTCTTCCTCCTTATTTCCTGTGTAGTAGAACACCTTTGCTAGTTAAGGAGAAAAATACTAGAGAATTTACTAAAGACTTCTAAGAGGTGATCTGATTATCAGTTAGATCATTGACCCAACTTGCCTACGCTTGCCAATGCTAACTGGCTGCCTAACCAGGGTTTCAAACAAAAATATTTTCAATGCTCTACCAAATACTAAATTTAATTCTGGGAAATTTCCATAACCAGATGAGATCAGATGTATTCAGCAGAAGTTCTTTTTCTTCACCAAAGACAGCCTGATCTAATTAACTTAATTGCTCAGTTATTCTTGCTAGACTGTCTTGACAGAATTACTTTTATATTCATACCCTGGAGCACTACAAATAAAGCAAAACACACACCTATCTAAAGCCCCATCTATAGTGCCATATAAAATCCAGTTTATCTGCTTTCAGCTAGATTATATGGCATTATAGACTAATATAATCCAGTACAAAGCAAATAATCTGGATTTTATATGGCTAAAAGTCTTGTATGACAAGCAACACACACACCTATCTAAGGTCTCAGCTATAGTGCCATATAAAATCCAGTTTATCTGCTTTCAACTGGATTATATGGCAGTGTAGACTAATATAATCCAGTCCAAAGCAAATAATCTGGATTTTATATGGCAAAGAGTCTTGAATGACATCAGTGGAACATTTATTAAATAAATTCCTCTTACAGATTCCTTCTGTCGCACTGGCCTATGAAAAAGCAGAAAGTGATATTATGAAAAGGAAGCCACGACACAAAAAAAAGGACAGACTTGTCAACCAAGAGCTTGCTGTGTACTCCTACTTACAGATAGGTATGACATATGATTTTATAGAAGTTCTAAATAGGTGCTTTGAATCATATATATATATATATATATATATATAGAGAGAGAGAGAGAGAGAGAGAGGGAGGGAGGGATGCCATCCCCTGCCACGCGTTGCTGTGGCCCAGTCTGGTGATCTGGAAAATAAAGTAATGTGAAAGTGTTAGTTTCTAATATATTTAATTTCTTTATGCTTGTGGGTGAACAATATTTCTTGTTGTTTCTTAATCAGTGTTGATGTGGGGATTGTCTGGTTTGCCTCCTCTGGAACATGTAACATATCATTGTACTTCTTTAGGAGTCCCTTTCAAATCTAGGATACAATATCTGTGTGTGTGTGTGAAACATATATATCTATATCTATGGATGGATGGCTCTTTGTCAGGAGGGCTTTGATTATGTTTTCTTGCCCTGGTGAAAGGAGTTGGACTGGGTGGCCTTGAGTATTTTCTGTTGGCCATGGGGGTTCTGTGTGGGAAGTTTGCCCCAATTCTGTCATTGGTGGAGTTCAGAATGCTCTTTGATTGTAGGTGAACTATAAATCCCAGTTACTACAACTTCCAAATGTTGTGGTCTATTTCCTCCAAACTCCATCTGTGTTCATATTTGGGCATATGGAATATTTGTGCCAAGTTTGGTGCAGATCCATAATTGTGTAAGTCCCCAGTGCTCTCTGGATGTAGGTGAACTACAACTCCCAAACTCAAGGTCAATGCCCACCAAACCCTTCTAGTGTTTTCTGTTGGTCATGGGAGTTCTGTGTGCAAGTTTGGTTCAATTCCATCATTGGTGGAGTTCAGAATGGTCTTTGATTGTAGGTGAACTATAAATCCCAGCAACTACAACTCCCAAATGACAAAATCAATTTTTTGAGTGAAGGACATTCATTGGCCTGATAGGTGTTTTGTGTCCAAATTTGGTGTCAATTCGTCCAGAGGTTTTTGAGTTCTGTTAATCCCACAAACGAACATTACATTTTTATTTATTTATTTGTTTGTTTGTTTGTTTATCTATCTATTTAGATAGATAGAGAGATAGATAGAGAGAGAGAGAGATAGAGAGAGAGATAGAGAGAGAGATAGAGAGAGAGAGAGAGAGAGAGAGAGAGAGATAGAGAGAGAGAGAGAGAGATAGAGAGAGAGAGATAGAGAGAGAGAGAGATAGAGAGAGAGATGACTGTATGTAATCTGGTGCTCTTTTATTTGGGATGCAAAAATTATCCAATAAAAGCTAACATGCATTGGGACATTATAATGTTTATGATTTTCCTTCTCTCCTGTAAAGATGTCTTATTTCTTCTTTTGTAGGTCTTCTGCAGACAATTGGAGCCTTTCTGACCTATTTCACAGTTTATGCTGAGCAGGGCTGGCTCCCACACACACTTCTAAACATCAGAGTCGACTGGGAAAACCCATTTCATAATGACTTGCAAGACAGCTATGGACAAGAATGGGTATATATAGCCATCTTCTTCAATTAGATCGCTAATTATTGTTATTGGAACATGACAATAACCATCTTTATACAAGGGAAATGTTTTGTTTGGTGCTAGCCACAAAAATACCCATTGGGAGGGCTGGCAACAAAGATCTTTGTTCAGCTCCAAAATTAGCAAATTAATGTTTGCTCTCCAGTAGATAATAGTTGTGTAATAGATCAAAGTGGTTTGTCTTAAAGAAGCCAGCACCACGCAATCCAATGTCCCTTAGCTTAGGCTAAGTACTTGCATGTGTACACGGTCCACATATTCTTAATTCCTGATACCCAGGAATAACTTTAGTTAATAATATTATATGTTCTGCAGGTACACCCATGTAGCCTGCAGTTCGTAAGGCAAGTGTTATCCACTGTTGGCTTTGTAAGCGTCCTAGGCTTCATTACTTGTTTGTTAGCAGCCTGAAGGCAACGGCGCTCCATGCAGTCATGCTGGCCACATGACCTTGGAGGTGTCTACGGACAACGCCGGCTCTTCGGCTTAGAAATGGAGATGAGCACCAACCCCCAGAGTCGGACATGACTGGAATTAATGTCAGGGGAAAACCTTTACCTTTATCTTTACCTATGTCACTATGTTTGGTTTACTGCTCACTGTCACTGTTTGGTTTACTGCTTTTTTTCTCAATGTTTTGTGTATATTGCTTAATGTCTATGTTGTTTATTTTATTGCAACTTGTATTTTATTTTATTGTAATGTGTTGTTTGGGCCTGGCCTCATGCAAGCCGCCCCGAGTCCCCGTCGGGGAAGATGGTGGTGGGGTATAAATAAATATTATTATTATTATTATTATTATTATTATTATTATTATTATTATTACCTAGCTGCCTGAAAACTGTAGAAACATGTAGAAATATTTATCAGACCTGGCTATGTTCTGCTTGCTGCAACGCATTGCCGAAGCTCTCTTGAGGTCAACCATTCAACCCTCTTTCTTCGTTTGCAGACTTTTGAGGAGCGGAGAATACTGCAGTATCATGGTTACACGGCCTTTTTCGTCAGTATCACCATTCAGCAAGTAGCAGATTTGATCATCAGAAAGACACGACGGAATTCTATTTTTCAGCAAGGGCTTTTCAGGTTAGTGCAAAATCTACCAAGTGGAGTCCCTTATGTTCAGAAGCTTCAAAACAACTTATCCCTCTTCTCTGTTTTTAAATGGCCTATTATTATTATTATTATTATTATTATTATTATTATTATTATTATTAATTAATTAACTAGCCGTCTCCTGCCATGCATTGCTGTGGCCCACATGGGGGTTCTGTATGGGAGGTTTGGCCCAATTCTATCATTGGTGGGGTTCAGAATGCTCTGTGAACTATAAATCCCAGCAACTACAACTCCCAAATGTCAAGATTCTATTTTCCCCAAACTCCACCAGTGTTCACATTTGGGCATATTGAGTATTTGTAGAGTTTGGTCCAGATCCATCATTGTTTGAGTCCACAGTGCTCTCTGGATGTAGGTGAACTACAACTCCAAAACCAAAGGACACTGCCCACCAAAATCTTCCAGTATTTTCTGTTGGTCATGGGAGAAATGTGTGCCAAGTTTGGTTCAATTCCATCATTGGTGGGGTTCAGAATGCTCTTTGTTTGTAGGTGAACTATAAATCCCAGCAACTACAACTCCCAAATGACAAAATCATTTTTTTAGTGAAGGACATACATTGGGTTGTTAGGTGTCTTGTGTCCAAATTTTGGTGTCAATTCATCCAGTAATTTTTGAGTTCTGTTAATCCCATATATGAACATTACATTTTTATTTATATAGATTAATACCGAGAGAAGGGTCTCTCCTGATCATCTCAGGGCCCACAAAGTTTCATGCAAGGAGATGCGGTCAGCCAAATAGCCTGGGTCTGAGCAAATTGTGTTGTCCAGATGATTGATCTTGACATGTTATGCTTAAAATAATTTCCAGTTCATTCCCATGTCCAAAGTAAATCTTAAAAAATCCTCTTCCAATATTAATGGGGTATCCATATATTTTTTAATGTTTTTAATATTAATAATGTTTTTCATTAGGCGACACAAATGGCTTATTTTTTTATTACTTTTGTTTGGTTTTATACTATGTATTAATTAATGTTTTATGATGTTCTTAGGCATTGAATCGTTGCCTCTGTAAACTGCCCTGAGTCGCCTGAGGGCCGAGAAGGGTTGTATACAAATATAGTAAATAAATAAACATTTCACAAATAATCTAATAGCCTATTCTATTGTTGTCCTTCATTTCCTATAGGAACAAAGTTATCTGGATGGGCATTTTCTCCCAGATTGGCATTGCAGTGATTCTGTGTTATGGTCTTGGAACTGTGCATGCCTTAAATTTTGCACCCCTCAGGTAAATCAACATGCTGCTATCAATTCATATATGTTTACAGGTGTGGTTAAGGGAAGTGCCAAATTAATAGGGAGGAGGAGATAAACATTAATATTCAATATCATTGAGTTACATTAAATATATTAATAAACAAAACATTACTGTCTGATATCATTGAGTTACATTAGGATATTAAGTATAAGGCCTTTTCTTTCCAAACCCCTAATGCTCTCCATCTTTTTTGTTAGGGTTCAGTATTGGTTTGTTGCTATGCCTTATGCCATCTTGATATGGGTCTACGATGAAATTCGCAAGCTGGTCATCAGGCGGCACCCAGGAAGTAAGTAGCTGGCACTTTGCGTGGTTATGCCTTTAAGCAGCCATCAATTTAATTAGAGTTTCTTAGGCAAGGAATACTAATAGTACAATTTTTAACATTTTATGCACAAAAATGACATGTGAGAAAATTTTGCAGACTGACTACTGAACAGTTTTTTTGTGTCAAGAGCGACTTGAGAATCTGCAAGTCACTTCTGGTGTGAGAGAATTGGCTGCCTGCAAAAACATTGCCCAAGGATTGGCTGGATGTTTGATGTTTACCATCCTTGTGGGAGGCTTCTCTCATGTCATGGGAAGCTACAGCTTGACAGACAGGAGCTCAACTCACTATCCCCAGATTTGAATTGCTGACCTGTTGGTCATCAGTCCTGCCAGCACAAGGGTTTAACCCATTGTACCACAATGAAATCAGCCGAGGACTCACTTAGTGTTTCTTAGTGCTAAATATTTCCAAATATCCTTTCTACTTCTAGTTCAGCAGCACTTATGTATATCAGGGTTTCTCAACTAGGCATGGCAGGATTCTGTGCGATGTTGTTATCTATCTATCTGTTAGGCATGGTTAGGTTTGGTCAGAATCTTTGTAATTTGGAATAAATTTGGAAATATTTGCTTTTTGAAGCAATTTTGAATTTTTTAAGGAAACCAGAAGTCCCTTTGCCCTTCCAAAGCTTTTTCTGCCATTTCTGTTATGGAGCAGTAATTGAGTCAGATATGTTTCAGCTTTTCCCCGCTTCTGGTCTCAAGTCTGGGAAGCGTTTTAAACCAGAGGGGATGGATTTCCTGCCTTTCCTCTCCCCTCACTTCTAGTCTCAAGCCTGGGAAGCGTTTTAAACCAGAGTGGAAGGATTTCCTGCCTTTCCTCTCCCATCGCTTCTAGTCTCAAACCTGGGAAGCGTTTTAAACCAGAGTGGAAGGATTTCCTGCCTTTCCTCTCCCCTCACTTCTGGTCTCAAGCCTCAGAAGCATTTTAAACCAGAGTGGGTGGATTTCCTGTCTTTCCTCTCCCCTCGCTTCTGATATCAAGCCTGGGAAACGTTTTAAACCAGAGTGGATGGATTTCCTGCTTTTCCTCTCCCCTCGCTTCTGGTCTCAAGCCTGAGAAGCCTTTTAAACCAGAGTGGATGGATTTCCTGCCTTTCCTCTCCCCTCGCTTCTGGTCTCAAGTCTGGGAAGCATTTTAAACCAGAGAGGATGGATTTCCTGCCTTTCCTCTCCCCTCGCTTCTGGTCTCAAGCCTCAGAAGCATTTTAAACCAGAGAGGATGGTTTTCCTGCCTTTCCTCTCCCCTCGCTTCTGGTCTCAAGCCTCAGAAGCGTTTTAAACCAGACTGGATGAATTTCCTCCCTTTGCTCCCCCGCGCGTCTGGAGTAAATCAACTACTTTCAAAGTAAAGACCACCCAATGAAACAGGAAATAACACTTTCAAACCATTAAGGAAGGATTCGGAAGTCTCGGAAGTTTCAAAAAGTTTTGAACTTTTTTCCGTGAAAATCGGAATTGACTTCCGAATAGAACCATCAGTGCCCCCTACATCCAAAACGAGTTTTGAACAATTTTTTTTAAAATCAAACAAGCCTACTATCTATCTGTCTAAGCTGTAGATATAATATTATTATGCAAGGACTCCCCAAGAACTTAACATTACTTCAATGATTATTCCCCCAGGGTAAAATGTTGAGAATGGTGACCTTGCCTTGACAATTTAAGCCAGACAACTAACTATCTTGCCATTTTGGAAATCACTAATTATTCCTTTGTTTGTTTTTTTCTTCTCTCATAGGCTGGTGGGATAAAAACATGTATTATTGAGGATGCTTTTATCCCTCTTCATTTCGCCATGCTGGAGAGCACAACTTAGTTGTCTCTTCTGTCATCTGATGCTTGAAAGTCCTTGGACTGTGCAATATCAACCAATCAGAGGAACGAGCTGAAAGACTTTTGAATGGATGTACGCTGAACTGCAAAATCTTACCCTTGGATTGCCAACTTGAATGCTGCTTTTGTAATAATACCTGACTCTGTGGTTTAAAGGGTACGAAGTTCAACGAGAAGAAAACTGTGTTGTATATAGAATCAAAGAGGCCACATGTTTGTTGCAATAATATTGTAAGTGACTTGCACTAGGTTTCTTAATATATGTATTTTTGTTGTAGAGAATTATTGTGACACAATCCAACTGTGAGCTTATCTGTGTAGACCAGAGGTGTGTTATTCAGGGCTACGCTGTATAGGCGCAATTTGATAATAAAAATAACTTTTTACATAAAGTCCCTGCTTGTCATGTCCATCTTCTATCAATGGGTGAAGGCTAAGGCAAACCAGAAAAGGATTCATCCCATTAACATTCAAATCAAGGAAAAACCGCTGGCCCTAATAGTTTATAGGAGTCAAGCAAGACCACACCATTTGCCATGACTTATTCTTGTTAATATATATCCTTGTCAGTGCGGTCACGTGGTACAGTAACTCATGGTGTCACCCTCATTGACTTCTTCCTGGAATATTGTAGATATAATGTCCAATTTAAAAAAATAAGATGTAAAAAAAGCAGGAGCAATGAAAACAAGTGTGCATGCTTGTAGAACCTGCAGATGAAACTGTTATTTATGGGTAATAATGAGAGCTTGGACTAGAGTGTATGTGCATTAGGTTCAAAACGTAAATTAGCATATCGTTTTAGCTTTCTAGGTATATCGATACAGAATGTGTAAGCTGAGCTATAAAAATGTTTTAGCCCAGAATTAAAAGTTTTAAAAATGTTTTTAAAATTAAAAGTTTTAAAAATGTTTTTAAAATTAAAAGTTTTAAAAATGTTTTTAAAATTAAAAGTTTTAAAAACGTTTGAGCCCAGAATTAAAAGTTTTTAAAAATAAAATAGCATTTAGTTTTGGATCTGTGGCTACATTGCTACTAGGGAAGGAAAAATGATGACCTGGAGCTCAGTGAAGCCATCCTTCCTGGACTACCTTAAAAATCCTCCCTGTTTTCTCTACTGTGAAAGCAATCTCCTTTCTGCTTGAGGTTTTGCTTTCTTAAAGCTGTTTTTACTTTGTACTAGAGAGGTAGGCTTCTCTTTTTGTTTACTGGGATTATTCTTTTTATTAGTAATTATCTTTTAGTAGTATTTTCTGAAGGAGGGGAAGGGAAGGAAAAAAAGAAGCTAAAAGTGTGATTCCATAAGCCCCCAAACATATACGCGTGCACCCCACCCACCGTCCCTCAGATCTCCAACTGCCATTAAATAAAAAGAATCAGGAAAATAAAGGAAAATAAAAAAAAAGATTAAACTGTGATGCCCAATAGGAGAGGAGGAGCCATGATCAACTGCCACATGGTCCCTTTTCGGATGGGTATCCGTAATGGCTGGCCCCTTGCCCATTTGAGCATCCGAATGAAACAAATAAGCTGAATGGTGTGAATGGAGTCACCTAATAGTCTGCACCCTCTGTATCCCCTTACGGGTGTTAGTACTCCTCACTTTGATTATGTTAACTTTCCTTCAGTTTCTTCTTTTAGAAACTGAAGAGCAGCTTATACAAATAGACTGAAAGTAACTTTATCCACAATCTATATAAATAAAAATGTAATGCTCGTTTGTGGGGTTAACATAACTCAAAAACCGCTGGGTGAATTGACACCAAATTTGGACACCATACACCTATCAGGCCAACGAGTGACCATCACTCATTGAAACACTGAAAAACACAGCAGAAGAGACTTTAAAAGTCAAAAAATAAAACAATACATTACAACGCATGCACAAAACCACATATATATACGCAAACATACATATACACAAATATATACACACATACACACACAAAGCACATACACACAGACTGTGCCACAGCAACACGTGGTAGGGGACGGCTAGTACTTTACATAATTTTGTGAATGAAACCAAGTCTGTGCACACTGAGCAATTAGAAGGCAAAACTGTTGCTATCTCCATCACCCATATGAACAATTCTGGATTTGGGAGTAAGGGTGACAGGAATTATATCTTTGAACCTCATAATTGTAGGTCAAGTGCATTTAGTACCAACCTGTATTGCATCATTCTGTTCGCAGTTTAACCAGTCCAACTTGCTTTCTTCTTTTTACTGCTCAGACTTGAAGTCTTTGATTTTCTATCCCATTCCTCTTTACAATGCATGCCATGACTCTCTTGTTTCAGAGAGCAGAGAGCTTGAACTAGCGTAAAAGCCCATCCCACAATATGTAATCACCTTCTCTCTTTTTCCTGTATGGAAAACAAATCAGCTCTCTTGTTATTCTTCCTTCTTTTATTATTCTTCCCTCTTTTTATATTTTAATAATGTTATTTTTGGTAAACTCAAATGTCTTCCTGAATTGCTAGCTACGATTACTCCTTGGTAGTCAGGGAGGTGTCTTCATTTGCAATTTCCAACCTTCTGCATACTACAGTTAGACATCTTTTCAGTGTAAAAGCATAGGCATAACTTCTGACTGTTCTGATTGGATGGGCACAGTCCTAATGAATTTATATTTTTTTTGTCCCAGTTTCTCTCCTCTCCTTCCACTTTCACCCTTTGTCCTCATTGTTAGATAAAGGCTTACCCAGCTCAAAAAACAATGGTAAAGGTTTTATTCTGGAATGCATCCAAACTGTAGAATTAATGCATTTTGACACTATTTAACTGCCTTGGCTCAATGGTATGCAATCATGGGAGGGGTAGTTCTGCAAGGCCTTTAGACTTCTTTGCCAAAAAAAAGTTCTGGTGTCTCTCCAAACAACTTCCAGGTTTACATAGCATTGACCCATGGCAGTTAAAGTGCGATCATACTGCATTAATTCTACAGTGTTGATGCTTACTTACTTACTTACTTTACTTAGGCGATCCCTCGTAGTCCGAGGATGATGGTCCTCCAAGTTTGGTGTCCTGGGGGTGTCAAGCCACCCCTGGGGGTGGGTTCGTAGGTGGCTGTGGAGCCCTATTCTTGACCTGCATCTTATCCCACAGTGAGGACATCGGTTTCCAGGTGGGAGGCGGTCTAGGTCAGCGTTGGCTTGACGCGCCTTCTTCTTGGCACGTTGGCGACAGTGTAGATGAATCCTAAGATAACAAAATAGCAAATATACCACAAAAGTTTGCCAGGTCTCATGGATGTTAACTGCACCAATTGAAATACATTTGTCAAGATGTAACTTGCTTTTCATTGTTACTTCTTGAGTGGGCTTTTCCACCTATTAATCATTAGACTCTTAGTTCAGAATAATGTGCAAACTTACTTACTACTTACTTAGGTGATCCCTCGTTGTCCGAGTTAGATTATCCTCCAAGTGCAGCATCCTGGCGGTGGGGACGCAGATGACTGTGGAGCCCTATTCTTGACCCACATGTTCTCCCACAGTGAGGGCATAGGTTTTCAGGTGGAAGGTGGTCCCAGTCAGGGATGGCTTGACACACCTTCCTCTTCACACATTCCTCCCTTTCACCCTCCGTTCGTGCCTCTTCCACAGCACTGCTGGTCACAGCTGACCTCCAGAGGCAGGGCTTCCCAGTTCTCTGTGTCTATGCCACAGTTTGTAAGATTGGCTTTGAGGCCATCTTTAAATCTCTTCCTGTTCCCCACTATCCCATTTTCCATACTTGAGTTGGGAGTAGAGTAACTGCTTTGGGAGACAGTGATTGGGCATTCGGACAACGTGGCCAGTCCAGCAAAGTTGATGGTGTAAGAGAATAGTTTCAATTCTGGTGGTCTTTGCTTCTTCCAGCTGCTGATATTTATCTGCCTGTCTTCCCAAGAGATTTTCAGGATTTTTTGGAGGCAACACTGATGGAATCGTTCCAAGATTTGAGCGTGATGCCTGTAGACGGTCCACGTTTCACAGGCATATAACAGGGTTGGGAGGACAATAGCTTTAAAAAAAACCAACTTGGTCTCCCTACGGATGTCCCAATCCTCAAATACTCTCATTAGGAAAAATTAGTCACATAAGCAAATACATGAGCACCAAATACACAAGTAAAGAACTGACAGAGATCCAACATGGTTTTTTCAGTGACACAGCATTGTATAAGATTGCTCTAAGAATACGATAAGTTGAGGTCAACATCATTTTATAGAAAAACTAGAAACAATGCAAGTATTTTGGGGCAAATAATTGTCATTAAAAGCATTGAGACAAAGTTCAAATAAGGTGGCCAGTCTCAATCTTTAATCCAAGCCAAGGAATAGCCTTGGTTTGCCTTTTATCCACTATTTCTTGTGTTCAAATGAAAAAGTCAATGGTACATTACGTTAACTCATGAATGTTCCTGACAATAATACAATATGCTCTTAGTTCTTGCACAGTGTAACCTCCTGTGAAAATTAAATGAAATAGTCCACTTCGTTTCAAAGAAACTTTAATGAAAGGAAACACTGCATTCTTCTGGAGGAACATAGTGTACCATCTTATCTCTGGATCCTAGACCTTTCACCTAGGAAAAATGCCTTATCGTCTTCATCATGTCACTGTGTGGCGGTTCTGGCGGCTAAGATCTGAATAACATTCAAATGTGGGTTTTTTCCTCTCTTCTTGGAGCTTCTCTGATATTTTTTATCTTTTCTCTAAAATTGCTTGCTGGAAGTGTTATCAATTTATTTCTCTCCTGTCCAATGCGGTAAACTCATGAAAGAGGATTTAGGGAGGAATAACATTCAATTTTACCCTGCCCTTTTGAAAATGTTGGTAGTTTATCTAGCTAGTTGCACAAATAATACAGTAACTTTCCACTTTTGATGGGGTTATGGGCCCAGAACCCCTGCAAAAGAGCAAAAACAAAAGAAGGAAAACCTCTACCATGGAATCCAAGTCCTACTCAGGCTCCAATGCTTTGCTCTGTTTTAATTATTGTGTTTCGAGGATTAAAAATTGAGGCATTCCAAAATACAAGTTCACTAAGAAATATTGCAGGGGTCATGGCTCTGTGGTATAGCATGTCGTTGATAGATCCCTTAGCTAGAAAACAAGGACATTTGTGGGTTGGATGGAGAAATAAGTGAACTCAGGACTTTATCACATGAGGGAATTGACATTGAAACAAAACCAACGCCAAATGTGAAGGTCCCTTTAGCATGATGCCATGTGCACTGCGTTGCCAGTTAACTTGTCTCCCATTATTGACAGGCAAAACCCTAGATGCTAAGACCACAATGTTCCTGTCATTTGACTAATGTGATAGGACTGTTCTGCTTCTATCCTGGCATGTTTTATCTTGGCTCCTTCCTGTGTCTTCAGTTGGGAAACCCTCCCACCAGTACCAACTGCTGCTCTGGGCCAGAATGAAGAGAGAGGGTGTTGGGGTTCAGCCTGATCCTGATCTGTGTGAACAGGATTCTCTGATAGTTTTTCCAACTGAGCAAGCTCTCCCTGACTCTGACAGTGTGGAATCTGTTGTTGATGCAGAGGTCAGTGGGGATGAAAACGAAACCCAACAGCTGGAAGAGAATGTTTTGGAAGTTAGCCGTGATATCTCTCCACCTGGGGTTTTTAATGAGAACCGAAGAGAACAGATAGTCAGAGATAGAAATGTTTCCCAGTTTCTACGAAGGTCACAGCGCTTACAGCAGAAAGAGGCCCAGACAGAAAAGTCAAGGGGCGTTTCTAAGAATAGCTTCTTTGGTTTAAGAGGGTTCCTGCCGGGTGATTCTTTAGGTCAAGCAACGTTCGGGACTGTGGCTGGTCTTGGCAGAATTCCTGTGTTCCATGGCCAGTAATCCCAGAGGCTTCTAGTTTCCAAGTTCATGGTTAATAAAAGGCTAACAGACTCCTGGTTATTGTTTTGTGGCTTTTGAAGTTTTGCTCAAGTTCAGAGATCCTATTGACTACTGTGTTTTTTCTGTGGCTTTTTGACTCTGCATTTACCTTTCTTTTGTAACCAATTTTTCATCAATAAACAAGGATTGCTTTTCCTACAGTCCAGAGTGGTGGATTTAATCTTATGGTCTTGTTTCTTGAACTGGGATGCAACAGAGGGGGCCAGGAGGACAGTTCCATTTTGTCTCCTGTACTATGCTAATAATATAATATAATATAATATAATATAATATAATATAATATAATATAATATAATATAATATAATATAATATAATATATATTCATATAATATTTATAATATTAAAATGTATTACAATATAATAATACAATATTATAATTATATATTTTATATTACATGTAATATTACTAATAATATTACAATATAATGGTATAGTACAATATAGTAATATTTAATACTGATATTGTACTATGCTAATAACATAATATATTGTATATATATATATATATTGTAAGCTGAGTTCCCTTTGGGGTGAGAAGGGCGGCATATAAATGCCGTAAATAAATAAATAATGTTGGTATGTAGCCATAATGGTGATTGTTATCAGTATTTGCATAACTGCTATGTGTGATAAAATCCTCAATATAGGACAGTTGTGTGCATGAAAAGCATAGCTTTTTTAAAAAAATCAAAGGCTTGCATTTATTTATTAATTGTGTCAGAAGCAAATTGAGAATATAGTTATAATGCATCAAAAACCACAAACAAAGTTTAAAACTTTGCATTATGCTAAATTTCCTTTGACCAGAAGCTTTGGCTAATGTTTTTGAATTGTAGCTTGTTGTCGACCTTTGCAGCCCGAAAGACAGTTGCATCTGTAGGAAATTACGTACCACTTATGTGGGGAGGCTAATTTAACTGATTTATGAGGTCATAAAAATCTCCAGGAAGTATGCAAAGAATGAGGAAGTACTTCATCAGTGTCAAAAACGGATGGTGAAGTGACAGCTCCCCTGGTGGCCAGAAGCTGGAATGTTAAATAGCCTCTGAGTGTCTGTTTATATATGTTGTGTGTCTATGGCATTGAATGTTTGCCATGTATATGTACATTGTAATCCGCCCTGAGTTCCCTGCGGAGTGAGAAGGGCAAAATACAAATACTGTAAACAAACAAACAAACAAACAAACAAACAAGAAGTATCAGAAGATCCCAGGGTTCTTATCATAGGTATCTTTATTAATTATAGTCTTTTAAAACTCTGGAAGAAAAGTTAAGAAATAAGAAGCCAAAGATGCGTCCCAAAAGAGACGTACAAATATATAAATGCTCCCTTCATTTCTATAGCTAATTGCGTATGTTGAGGCACAACTGGCACATCTATACTGCAACGTACGAAGTGTACAAGACTGCCCAATGAGGATTACAACGAGAATTGCATCTCTAACATGGCACCAAGAAGAAGAAGAAGAAGAAGAAAAATTCATGAGATATTTGGCACTGGTTATCAGTTGACACTCAGTGAAACATCAAAATTTTCTGCTTTGCTTTGGGGATCCAAGAGGAGTCCTTGTTCTACTGCCATGGGGTGAGTGGTTTCGTAAGCCTGCAGAAGAAAGAGACACTGATCAACCAAAAATGATGTCTACCATCAAACTATATGGCTCCTTATATCAGTTGTTGTGGAGCACAGGTTTGTTTGTTTGTTTGTTTACAACATTTCTACCTCATTCTTCTCAACTCCCGAGGGGGACTCAGAGCGGCTTACACTGGCAACAATTTGATGCCGCAATATCACAATATAAGAACAATATAAAACCATAAATACACAATAGATTAAAAACAATAACATTAATTATATAGCCATATAGCCATTTCCATTATCATAACAATTATATGGTCCAGTTCAATATCCAAAGTGCAGTTGTGCCTGCTAGCCAAAAGTCTGGTTCCAAAACCACGATTCCAGTTGTTTTCCTAAAGGAAAGGAGGGAGGACGCCAATCTAATCTCGCTAGGGAGCAAATTCCACAAGCAGGGAGTCACCACCGAGAAGGCCCTGTCCCTCATCCCCACCAGTCGCATTTGCGAGGCCCATGGGATGGAGAGCAGGGCCTTCCCAGTGGATCTTAAACTACGAGGTGGAACATAGAGGGAGATATGTTTCAACAAGTAAGCTCAGACAAGTAAGTAACTACAAGGCGAAATGTAGAGGGAGATTAAGTTCAGACAAGTATGTTTATTTATTTACCTTATTTATATCCCGCCTTTCTCTACCTCAAGGGGCACTCAAGGCAGCTTACAACATACAATACCCAACTAAAAACATGGTTTAAAATTAAAAATATAATAAACATAATTAAAATACATTTCAATGAATCATGTCATCCAGAGTCAGAGTCCGAGGCCATTCTGTAGTCATCTTGCACATTTTTCCATTTTAACATGTTTGCACTATTCTATTTTTTAAAAACCTGCTCCCAGAGCCAGGTTTTGACTCTCCTTCTGAACACTAGGAGGGAGGGGGCTGCTCTGATATCATTAGGGAGGGAATTCCACAACCAAGGGGCCACCACTGAGAAGGCCCTGTCTCTCATCCCCACCAGCCGCGCTTGCGGAAAAGGTGGGACCGAGAGCAGGGCTTCCCCAGACTATGGTTCATAAGGGGAGATATGTTTGAACAGGTAGGCTGGGCCAGAACCATTTATCACAGGCAAATAGTGCATTGAATTCATGACCATTCAATTCTACAATACCCATTAATCTTTTTGCTGTCATTGCCATTTGTTAATTCAATTAACTGTAGATTCTTTTTGGATTCTTTATTTGAACTGTATTGGAGTATATCAGATTTAAAAAATTACAGACTCACCTCCAGCAGCTGGGATATCTAGGGTTGACTTTTTATGAGCCCTTCTGGATTTCATCCTGGGAGAAGGTTTCTTTTGCTCTTGCCAAGTTGCGAGTTTAGCTTCAGGTAGAAGAATTACATCATATAATTCATAGAATATTTTAAAGCAAGACTAGCTGGTTCAGCAGTTCAAAGAACGAGCTAAATATAACATAGGCTATTATCTAGTAAATACACATAGTTTCAAAGCTTTGTTTTGGTTTTCCCCCCTGACAATCTCTGATGCTAAGACATAACCAAGGATTATCAAATTTCATAAGTAGTATTCTTGCCATGGGATCAAAAGGGATTGTTTGGATTACTGCATTACACTCTCCATTTTGGTTTCCAAAATGCTAAGAATTATGTGATGGCATCGCTACAGAAAGGAGAAAAACACTCCAGTTGTTGGTTTGGCTCATCTGTAATTAAATGTCTATAGAAAAGGTGTTCTCCTGCTTGTGAATAGAAACATTTTTAGAATTACAGCTCAAAGGCTATATAAGTACTCAATGAAGCAAGCCTTCTCTTGCCTGGGAAGCAAACTAAAAGTGAAAGCCACACAAAGGGATTTCATTGCAGATGGCAATAGAACTTAATTCTGAATTGTTGGAAATAGCAACCTTCTACAAGCCTCCCATACTAGTTATTTGTTATTAATATAATTGAGATTGCTCACAATATTGTATGTATATTTTGGTATGCATTTCCCCCCTTAACTCTATGTTATTAGAGGTTGTGGGAGGGACTACAGACCACAGTTAAAGCTTGTGCGCCAGCTGCGCCCGTACCTTGGGAACTCTGACTTGGCCACGGTGGTCCACACTCTGGTTACATTCTATATAGACTACTGCATGGGGTTGCCTCTGAAGAGTGCCTGGAAACTGCAATTAGTCCAACGTTCGGCAGCCAGGCTACTAACAGTAGCAGGTTACAGGGAGCACACAACTCCTCTGTTGTGCCAGCTCCATTGGCTGCCAATTAGCTTCCGAGCACAATTCAAAGTGCTGGTCTTAACCAGAGGTGGCCCTAGGTAATTTTCAAGGGTAAGCAAACAGTATTTTGGCGCCCCCCCCCCCCCCAAACCAATCATTGATATATATTTTCTGTTCGTCGTGGGAGTTCTGTGTGCCATATTTGGTTCAATTCCATCATTGGTGGAGTTCAGAATGCTCTTTGATTGTAGGTGAACTATACATCCCAGTAACTACAACTCGCATATGTCAAGGTCTATTTTCCCCCAAGAGTGCCTCAAGAGCGCCCCTGGGAAAAATCAACTATACTGCAAATGCTTACTTTGCGTAATGAGTTGAGCCGCCCCTGGTCTTAACCTACAAAATCCTATATGGTTCCAGCCCAATTTACCTGTCTGAATGTATTCTCCCCTATGAGCCATCAAGGCTGTTAAGATCTTCTGGAGGGGCCCTGCTCTTGGTCCCATCACTTTCACAATTGTGTCTGGTGGGGACGAGAGACAGGGCCTTTTCCGTGGTGGCCCCTCGGCTATGGAACTCTCCCAAATGAGATTAGATCTTCCCACTCCCTCCTGACCTTCAGGATGCTAGTGAAATCCTGGCTATGGAATGAAGCATTCCCAGAATAATGACTGAGACTGGCAACAGATTAAAGTTACTGACATAAACAGACTGAGCTGTACATGATTTTATCTTGTCGCACTGGCTTATATATACTTTATTTTAAATGTATTTTAATCTATTGTCGTTGTATGATGTTTTAGACTATACTGTGGCATTGAATCCTTGCTGTTAGCCGGTCTGAGTCCCTCCGTGGAGGTTAAGAAGATTGGGATATAAAAGTTTTAAATAAATGAATGTATAAATAAATGTGACCCTAATCTTAAAACAGTGTTTCTCAAGCTGGGGGTCAGGACCCCTGGAGGGGTCCTGGAGGGGTTTCATAGGGGTTACCAAAGACCATCAGAAAACATGTATTTCTGATGGTCCAAGGAACCCCTTTGGCAGAGAAGGCTGAAGATCTCTCCGCCTGTCTTTCTCTTCCTTTTTGGAAACAGATGGTGAATCCTCCCACCAAAAGCCCTTCTCCGCTGTGATTGGACGGCTTCTCCAGCGTTTCTCAACCTGGGGATTAGGACCCCTGGGGGGGGGGTCTTGAGAGGGTGTCAAATGGGTCGCCAAAGACCATCTGAAAACACAGTATTTTTGGTTGGTCATAGGGGTTCTGTGTGGGAAGTTTGGCCCAATTCTATTGTTGGTGAGGTTCAGAATGCTCTTTGATTGTAGGTGAACTATAAATCCCAGCAACAACTCTCAAATGTCAAGGTCTATTTTTCCCAAACTCCACCTGTGTTCACATTTGAGCATACTGACTCAAAGAATGATAGATCTGCACCAAACTTAGCACAAATACTCAATATTGTTGTATATTTACATTACAATTCATAACATTAGCAAAATTAGAGTTATGAAGTCGCAATGAAAATAATTTTATGATTAGGGGTGACCACGATATGAAGAACTGTATTCCGAAGCTTTTTCCACCATTTCTGTTACGAAGCAGTAAGTGAATCAGAAATGATTTAGCTATTCCCCGCTTCTGACCTCAGGCCTGGGAAGCGTTTTAAACCAGAGTGGATGGATTTTCTCCCTTTGTTTTGCCTCCCCCCAACTTCTGGAGTAAACAACTACTTTCAAAGTAATGACCACCCAATGAAACAGAAAAATAACACTTTCAAACCATTAAGGAAATATTCGTAAGTCTTGGAAGTTTCGAACAATTTTGAACATTTTTCTGTGAAAATCGGAATTGACTTCTGAATTGAACCACATCTGAAATGAGTTTTGAAGCTTTTTTTCAATCAAACAAGCCTAATATTTACCACTAAAGAGAAGATTGACTCAAGCAAGTTTTTAACTCTTCTCAGGAAGATGATACTTTACAAAAAGTTTATAGTCTCTAACAAGTTCATGCCTTTCCAAAAGGTTATGATTATTCCAAATAGTGTGAATGCCAATTAATCTCCAAAAGGGTCACGCTTCCATAAGGCTTTGGAGATTCCTGGTTTTCCCAATATGAATAGAGATGTCCAAATTGCCCTCATATTTGCTCATTCAATTCTTTCTTGTTTTTGTTAATCAACAGAGCATTGCAGAGCTTTTAAAGACATTAGAGAATGAATGAATTTCCATCTGTATTTTCTAAGTTATTTATGGATATTGGAGATGCTATTCTTAGGAAGATCTCCTATCCATTAGCAACTTTTGATAACTCTGCATGTTTAGCTGCCGGTGCCCTACTTTCTCCATCCCACCATGACTTTTGATAGAAAATTCCCCAAGTTAAATTGGAAACACATGAATTCATTCACCTACCTAGGAACCTGGAGTTAATGATGATTTCATCTTTCAGCAGAGGGATAAATCCTGCCTCAGAAGGTCTTTCATTATCTGTAAGGGACAAAGTGGAGAGGCTTAAGTCTGAGGATGTGGATGGCATGTCCTACCTAGGGATGAGCATACATGATGGGAATTGATATTGAAAGGACTTCTTCCATAACTATGTTAGTTTTTTTCTGAACATGGTTATTCAACCTCCCTCTAAAAACCATTCTGTATGGTTTGAATATGTATGAAGCACTCTACTTATGATACCTTGTTTTACAAATTCATTGAAAAGGATTGCTGGAGCAAAAGGAATCTTGATACCAGTGGCTGGCCCATATCTAGGTGGCACCTGTTTCCCACTCTAAGGTGGGGCTACAACCCCCTTTCCTCTCCTACGAACATGTCTGGGAAATGCATATGAAAAGGAAAACATAGCCCGAGTACTTATTGACACAGGACTACCCCCAACACCCTGCCAAAAACAAATAGCTGAACAAATAAATGAGCTTTGCATGGAGTATAGCATGCTCAGGGCTGGTGGAAGTCTTCTAATTATGTTCCTATCCTTTGCCTTTTCTCCAAGTTGTCATAACTAATGTTTTACAGATTGGACAGGTTAGATATCTCCCTGTCCAATCTGAGACTGAAAACCAGCAACTTGTAATGGTTTTGAGTAGGCTTGTGCATTTCAGGTGAACCATAATCCATTTCTGCTGGCCAGATTCCAGTAGACTCCCATATCTGTTTTCTGGCACCTCCTGAAAATGGGCGAGTAGCCACACCCAAAAAATACAGCTAGATCTGGCCCATTGGTGGCAATGGGGAACTTATGAGTCTCCCCATTCTGTTCCTAGGACTCTTTCCTTTCTTCCCTTCAAGGGAGCCTGGGTTTCAGCAACAGGGTAAGGGAGGCAGACACAACTTGCATAAGACACATCACTCTTCCATTCTGGTTGGCCCAACAGGCAGGGCTCACAGGGAAACCCCATGCGAGTAGAAGCACGCAGCAGCAGACTCTTTCTGCAGCACATGCTCCTGAAATTGCTCCTGTTCAGAAGCTTCAAATGGTCCAGCATGCGGCAGCCAGGTTACTAACAGGAGCAGTGCTCAGGGAGCATACAACTCCTCTGTTGTGTCAGCTCCACTGGCTGCCAGTTTGCTACCGAACACAATTCAAAGTGTTGGCTTTAGCCTTTAAAGCCCTAAACGGTTCCAGCCCAGCTTACCTGTCCAAACGTATCTTTCCTTACGAACCATCCAGGAATTTACGATCATCTGGGAGGCCCTGCTCTCGATCCCGCCTGCCTCACAGGTGCGCTTGGCGGGGATGGGAGACAGGGCCTTCTCAGTGGTGGCCCCTCGGCTGTGGAACTCCCTCCCCAGGGATATTAGATCAGCCCTCTCCCTCCTGACCAGTAAAAAACCTGGCTCTTTGAGCAAGTTTTTGGTAATAATAGGATAAATATAGTATGATGAAATAACGAATACGGAATGGCTTAGACGATGCAAATGGATAAGGAGTCAAACTGGTAGACGTTAATTATTATAGTTTTAATTGATTTTTATATGGATTTTTATTATGTGATATTGAATGTTTCTAATTGATACATATGTTGTATATGTATGTTATGGCATCTAATTGTTGCCAATCTGTACATCGCCCTGAGTCGCCTCGGGCTGAAAAGAGCAAGATAAAAATGCTGTTAATCAGGGGTCTTCAAACTTTTTAAACAGAGGGCCAGGTCACAGTCCCTCAAAATGTTGGAGGGCCAGATTATAATTTCAAAAAAACATGAATTGAATTCCTATGCACACTGCACATATCTTATTTGTAGTGCAAAAACCACTTAAAAACAATACAATAATTAAAATGAAGAACAATTTTAACAAATATAACTTTATTAGTATTTCAATGGGAAGTGTGGGCCTGCTTTTGGCTGATGAGATAGGATTGTTGTTGTTGATGTGTGCTTTCAAGTCATTTCAGACTTATGTTGACCCTGAGCGAGGGCTGGGTAAATGACCTTGGAGGGCCGAATCCGGCCCTCGGGCCTTAGTTTGAGGACCCCTGACTGTAAATAAATAAATAAATAAATAAATAAATAAACCAGCTGCCACATAATCCCATTATGGACGGGAAACCATGACAGCTGGGCCCTTGCTGTTATGGCCATCTGACCAAGCCGAAGAAGCCAGATTGACCAAAGAAAAATGGCTAAAAGGGATCTGTGCACAAGCTTAGTTTTGAGTCCTGGACTACGAATCTGGAGACCAGGATTCAAATACCACTTAACCATAGAAATCTGTTTGGTGATCTTGAGCAAGTTAGGCTGTCTCAGCCTCAGAGGAAAGCAAGGGTGAATCCCTCTCTGAGCAGATCTTGTCAAGAAAACACCATGATCGTGTCTATTTGGGGTCACCCTAAAATGAAACCAATTGAAGTCACATAACAGCAACAACAGCTATCTGACCAAGAGGAGATTGCTTTGAAGGAAAGAAGCTCTAGCTGACATTGGTGGAGGCAGGGAATATGAGAAGTTTTGAAGCCCTTTATTGACACTCCTAAACTCTTAATCTTGTATCAGTGAGAGCTTAGTCTAGCCTTTGAAATAATGAAATAAAGCCTTGCTTCCTGCTTACATCATTGTTCCAGCTCCCGTTATTTGAAAGACGACCAAATTCCCAAGACACAGATTACTCTGCTGTTACTATGGAGGCACAAAGGAATCTTAAGAGATAATCTCGGCTTCAGTAAACACATTACTGGAAGCTTTTCTCACTAGGCAAGAAACAAAGCAAAGTCTTCCCTTCTCTCTGCCTGTTTGCATTTGGACTGTAAGGGGGAAAGAGTTTTTAAAAACCCTTCAACATTCCACAGTTTTGATCAGAGATCCCTCCAGGGCTACTGACAATTTATGTAACTTTTCCTTTGGATGCTAGTTGAAAAGATTTCAGCATGATACATTGGATAATTGCTACCAACCAGTCTAGGTTGATTCATTAGGAAGCAAATTTCATACTTTTCAGTGGAATCTCATTTCCAAGTAAAATATAAAGGATAGCTACATGTCTGCAACTCTGAATCCAAAATTATGTTTTGCTGTGTGTCTGTTTTATTTTACGTTCTTTGTATTCCACCCTTCTTCTGTCATATCACCATACTTTGGTAGTGTTAAAATAAACCAATGCACATTTTGACATACCGTATATTCCGGCATATAAGACGACTGGGTGTATAAGACGACCCCCAACTTTTCTAGTTAAAATATAGAGTTAAGAATATACTCACCGTATAAGACTACCCCTCTTCCAACACACACCAAATAAATTTTTTAAAAGCATCAGATTTGATTTCAATATGGTAATTTTCCTATTACTGTACCTCCTTCTCTGCCTCTCAGATCTCGCACCTGCGCACCTGCACTGCTTCACAGCAGTCTTCAGGAGTGAGGGCATTGCCCACAAGTGTGAAGCTAGAGGTTAACGTAATGCTTTCATGTTGGGGAAACTTATTTAATGATCTGGTTGAAGGGCATTCTCTGTCAGTCCAATGTTGCTTTTACCCTGTTAGCTTCTGTGGAATTACCTTGGCTTTTGCGGAATGCTTCTGGCTCTTTGGGACTTTGATTTTGATCCTGATTTTTGGAGACCTTGTCTTGCTGCCATGGACTCTTGTTTAACCAATGCTAAAGGACTATGCTTCATATTATTTGCCTTTGGAACCTGGATACTTTGCCTTTGCATTTAAGACTCTGTTTTGCCTATTGAACTTTACCTCGTTATTTCTGTTTTGATTTTGCTTTTTCTCAATAAACTACAAAACCTACAGCCTTGGTGTGTGGTGGTGTCTTGAGCAAGGTGAATCTATCCTGAGTTGCGACACTTCCGAATCGAACCACCAGTGTCCCCTACATCCGAAACGAGTTTTGAACCATTTTTTTAATCAAACAAGCCTAGTATCTACTTACCTACCTACCTATCCATTCACACACATACACCCAATGTATAGCGCTTATTCCAGTTTACATAATTCTTCTTGGTTTTAGGGGTGAGTGATGCATAAACCTGTTAGTCTTGTGGCTCTTTTAGGATGTAAGATATGGCACTTACTGGTTGCAATGCCAAGGAGCACATAAGTCTCTCGTTCCCCCAGAAGCTCAGCTGCAGAGTGGTGCTTGTTTTGGAGTAAATTCTTTACTTGGCCACTCTCATCTGCTAAGTCTATTTCTTCTGCAAAGCAAAATTTGAGCGCTAGATACATTTGCTTGGCATGACAACCATTATCTACATGAAATTTTGCTAAGTACAAGATTACAGACACTTCCCCTAAGAAGCAAGCTATATGGAAAAACAGGAAAAGAGTGCAGGAAAAAAGAGGAAAACAACATTTATCTATTTAAGATAACTAACTATCCAATACATGAGAATCAGTATGGTGTAGTGATTTGAGTGTAGTAGTAGTAGTAATGAATCCTCTTTGAGTCCCTTTGGGGACATAGAGTAGAATATAAATAAAGTTTTAATAATAATAATAATAATAATAATTCATATCCCACTTTTTTCCTGATAATATATTCAATGTGGCTAACTACATATTAGAAACAATATAAGTGGATGAAGAGTGTGGGAAACAAGGATCAAATTCCAACTTGGTCTTGGAAATCATGATCGTTTGCCTTATGTGTTATTTTCCTTCAAGGTGAATGTTTTTGACAATGGCAATATAAGTGGATGAAGAGTGTGGGAAACAAGGATCAAATTCCAACTTGGTCTTGGAAATCATGATCGTTTGCCTTATGTGTTATTTTCCTTCAAGGTGAATGTTTTTGACAATGGCATTCAAAATTCAAAATTGATACTTACTATACTTCAGTTGGTTCAACCACATCAGTACATCCCAAGATGAGACACTTCTCTCATATACAGTGGAAGGAAAAGTATCAGAATGTTTTGATATTTTTTAGTCACTGTACCTTCATCTTCACAGCCACAGCGACGTTTAATGCCGTCTAGGAGAATCTGGACTTGACAATGAATGTTAAAAATATCTGCTTTGTGTTCTATGAAGAAAAGATAGAGAATAGTATTTGGATTTCATTGCTTTATTCTTTTTGTTTAAGGATGCCCTGTATAAGTAAGCCTACATTATACTACCATGAAAGAGAGAGATGCAGGGTTGCCAAGAAAGTACCCAAAAATTGCACTGCCAAGGAATCTTTACTGGCAATGTCTGGTGCTTATAGAGAACATTTTAAAGATTTTGGTGACTAGAAGCAAAAAATGTGGCCCGGTTTCTGTTGTCATTTACCAACATGTCACCATCCTCTGAAGGTGCCAGCCACAGATGCAGGCAAAACATCAGGAGAAAATGCTGCTAGAACATGGCCATACAGCCCGGAAACCACACAACACTCCATGCCAACTTGACTAGGGTTCTTGGAGACCTTTCATTCATGGGATCACCCTGGTCATCAATTGCTCTGCTCAGGTGTTCAATCTGTGGCTTAATTCCTTGATCCAATACCTGTGTGATGGGTCCTTTCTCTTTCCCTCCCACCTTCCACTTTATCAAGCATTATTGCCTTTCCTAATGAGTTATGTCATTCCGTGATATGTCCAAAGTACAACAGCCTGAGCTAAGTTGTCTTAATTTTTAACAAGACCTCAGGTCTGACTTGCTGTAAAACAGTGTTTCTCAACCTAGGGGTCGGGACTCCTGTGAGGGTCATGAGAGGATGTCAGAGGGGTCTCCAAAGACCATCAGAAAATGCAGTATTTTCTGTTGATCATGGGGATTCTGTGTGGGAAGTTTGGCCCAATTCAATCAATGATGGGGTTCAGAATGCTCTATCATTGTAGGTGAACTATAAATCCAGGCAACTACAATTCCCAAATGTCAAGGTATATTTTCCCCAAACTGCACCGGTGTTCACATTTGGGCATATTGAGTATTCATGCCACGTTTGGTCCAGATCCATCACTGTTTGAGTCCACAGTAGTCTCTGGATGTAGGTGAACTACAACTCCAAAACTCAATGTCAATGCCCATCAAAACCTTCTAGTACTTTCTGTTGATCATGGGAGTTCTGTGTGTCAAGTTTGGTTCAATTCTATCATTGGTGGAGTTCAGAATGCTCTTTGATGGTAAGGCAAACTATAAATCCCAGCAACCATAACTCCCAAATGACAAAATCCCCCAAACCTCAGCAATATTTAAATTTCGAAGCATTGGGTGTTCGTGCCAAATTTGGTCCAGTGAATGAAAATACATCCTGCATATCAGATATTTACATTATGATTCAGAACAGCAGAAAATGACAATTATGAAGTAGCAACAAAAATAATGTTATGGTTGGGTGTCACCACAACATGAAGAAATGTATTAAGGGGTCACGGCACTAGGAAGGCTGAGAAACACTGCTGTAAATACTCATGGCATTTGCAGGATTCTTCTCCAGTGCTACATTGCAAATGGCCATTGTGTGTAGGAGTTCTTCAGGATGTTTGTAGGAGTTCTTCAGTCCCATCCACCTAGTCCCACTTTGGTAACTGTGTCCACAAAGGACAATTTTGGACAGGTTTCATTGCTGACTAATCTAGTTCTTCGTGGATATGTTATTACAAATTCCTTATAGGTATTAAGATAGTAAGGTTGTATAAAGTGCTTTGATTGTCAGGAAGCCTGTGATTCTATGCCACGCATTGCTGTGTCACATGTTGCTGTGGCCCAGTCTGTGTATGTGTTTTATGTGTGTATGCATGTGTATAAGTTTTGTGCATGCATTACAATGTATTATTTATTTATTTTTTTGCTTTTTAAGTCTCTTCCACTGTGTTTTTCAGTGTTTTATAAGTGACTAGCCATCCCCTGCCACGCGTTACTGTGGCCTACATGGGGGTTCTGTGTGGGAGGTTTGGCCCAGTTCTATCGTTGGTGGGGTTCAGAATGCTCTGTGATTGTAGGTGAACTATAAATCCCAGCAACTACAACTCCCAAATGTCAAGATTCTATTTTCCCCAAACTCCACCAGTGTTCACATTTGGGCATATTGAGTATTCGTGTAGAGTTTGGTCCAGATCCATCATTGTTTGAGTCCACAGTGATCTCTGGATGAAGGTGAACTACAACTCCAAAACCAAAGGACACTGCCCACCAAACCTTTCCAGTATTTTCTGTTGGTCATGGGAGAACTGTGTGCCAAGTTTGGTTCAATTCCATCGTTGGTGGGGTTCAGAATGCTCTTTGATTGTAGGTGAACTATAAATCCCAGCAACTACAACTCCCAAATGACAAAATAATAATTTTTGAGTGATGGTCACTCCTTGTGTTGTGAGACATTTTGTTGCCAAATTTGGTGTGATTTCGTTCATTGGTTCTTTTGTTTTAAGGTACTCATTATGCACAGAGCATTTATATATATATATATATATAATTTAACTTTAACTCCTGATGCAGTTTGGGGGCAATGACAGGTGATGATGAAGGTTGTAGCACAGAGTATTTATCTATATATAGATGGTCACTCGTTGGCCTGATAGGTATATTGTGTCCAAATTTGGTGTCAATTCATCCAGTGGTTTTTGAGTTCTGTTAATCCCACAAACGAACAATACATTTTTATTTATACAGGTTATTAAAAGGGACTCCTAGAGACTTGGTCCAACATTGGCAACCTCCAAATGGAAATGCTTTCCCTTACTCCTAAATTTTCTGCAGCGGTAGAGGCCAAAAAGTTCTGCCTATATGTTTCACATACCTTGCCCAGAAGTGGAATTATGCTTCTGGGAAGCTTCTCGGGCCACATTTCTGGTTTTGAACAAGATAAAAGGGGAGTATGGAGGTTGTTTTAAAGAACATACTGGTTTTTGGGGCAACCGTTATGGAAAATTCAACAGGAAAGTTACAGAGGGGAGCATAGAAATGGATTCATACTGGCCACTCCAAACAAAGCCCAAAGCTAGAAGATCGCTTACCTCCATGAAGCACAGTGATGAACATTTTTGTTCAGGACCTAAAGGATGAAAAACAAACACAGGTGAAACCAACCACAATATCAATACATCCACTCAGAAAATGACCCAAAATTGAAAGCAGGGAGATGGGAAATATAACAGTTATGTTTCAAATGTAGATTTTTTACTTAGAGAAGGTTACACTTACCCCTATTTAACATGCCATAATAACAACAACACGGGAGTGAGGCTTAACAATATAACCACAAAATATCCTTTAACCTGAGCCAACTATAATTACTCATTTTTCAAGAAAATACGACAGTGACATTGTACTAGCAAGTAATCCCAAATTCAACAGCACTGTGTACGGATTTGGCTCAGTATGTCAAGGTAAAGCATTATGGACGGGAACAAGCCTATTACCTCGTTCCCTGAATTCTGTATTAGTTTTGTCAAAGAAAGCAATACCCAGAATGATTATACGTTGTAATGCCAAATTCAACACCACAGTGTATACCAATGTTACTCAGCATCATGGGAGGAAGAAAAACTATGACATTCCCTAAATCTGGTACAACCTTTGCAAAAGAAAGCAATACCAGGAACTGTTTCCCAGGCAGTTGTTTACTGGAAAGAGAATTAACTTGTCTTGGTTGCTGGGTGCCACCCAGGTTTCTTTTCTTTTCTTTTCTTTTTTAATGGTGACCGACTGATCTATTAAAGGGATTGGCATCTTGAGTTCCTTTCATGCTCTAGTCAACAACTTGGAATAAAGAGCTTGATAAACACTTTAAATCTTAGCCAGGAAATAAAGAAAAGCCCTCCGCTCTTTAATATTAGTTGTGTAAATGTTATCTCAGCAGCCATGAAAGAGAGAAGGAGGGACAGATAAATAACATTGCCTGCTTTTAGAGTGCGCCATGTTACTAAACTGGCCCTCAGCCAGAATAATTGTTTCCTTATAGTAACTCTATAAGGAAAAGTAGGTTAGAGGAAATGCTTGGCGATGTGAGCTGCATTTGGATATAGGGAGCAACAACAACACCACCATTATTCTATTTTAGTTATCATGTTTTAATTACTAAAATAGTAATCAAAGCTCTATACCAGTGTTTCTCAACCTGGGGGTCGGGACCCCCTGGGGGGGTCGCGAGGGGGTATCAGAGGGGTCGCCAAAGACCATCAGAAAACACAGTATTTTCTATTGGTCATGGGGGTTCTGTGTAGGAAGTTTAGCCCAATTCTCTCATTGTTGGAGTTCAGAATGCTCTTTGATTGTAGGTGAACTATAAATCCCAGCAACTACAACTCCCAAATGTCAAGGTCTATTTTCTCTAACCTCCTCCAGTATTCACATTTGGGCATGTTGAGTATTCATGCCAAGTTTGGTCCAGATCCATCATTGTTTGAGTCCAAAGTGCTCTCTGGATAAAGGTGAACTACAACTCCAAAATTCAAGGTCAATGCCTAACAAACCCTTCCAGTATTTACTGTTGGTCATAGGAGTTCTGTGTGCCAAGACTGGTTCAATTCAGTCATTGGTGGAGTTCAGAATGCTCTTTGATTGTATGTGAACTATGAATCTCAGCAACGACAACTCCCAAATGATAGCATCAATCTCCCCTTCAATCCCACTAGAATTCAAATTTGGGCATATCAGGCATTTGTGCTGAATTTGGTCCAGTAAATGAAAATACATCCTGCATATCAGATACTTAAGTGACGATTCATAACAGCAGCAAAATTACAGTTGTGAAGTCGCAACAAAAATGTTATGGTTGGGGGTCACCACAACATGAGAACTGTATTAAGGGGTCACGGCATTCGGGAGGTTGAGAACCACTGCTCTATACAGTTCCGACCCAGCTTACTTGTCTGAACACATCTGCCTCTACGTCCCACCTCGTGACTTAAGATCATCTGGGGAGGCCCTGCTCTTGCTCCCACTAACATCACAAATGCGGCTGGTGGTGACAAGAGACAGGGCCTTCTTGTTGATGGTCCCCCACCTGTGGAACGTGCTTCCGAACAAGATACGATCAATCCCATCCCTTCTGGCTTTCAGGAATTAAGTAAAATCATGGCTATGGGACAAGGCTTTTGGTCAGCAGACATAAATTAGCACTTTTGTGGAAATGGATTGGAAAGGCGATTTGCATGAGGATATGATTCTATTTGGTAACAAATGTTTTTATATTGTTTAATTAATAGCTTACGTATTTTATGTATTTTAATGGTTTGTTTAATGGTTATTGTATTAATTGTTCATGTAACAGCATCGAATTGCTGCCTATGGAAGCCGTCCTGAGTCTCCCTTTTGGGGTAGAGAAGAGACGGGATATAAATACCAGAAATAAATAATGTCTCTCACACTCTTTCAATCCCTCTAAGAAGCCGTTACCGTAGCAGTATCTCTTTCATCAGACATGCCTACTGTAATAAATCATCACTGTGAGCATTTGTGATGTTTGTCATTAGGACAAACAGTAGCAGTTGACCAACAGAAGTGGAAAAAATAGTGCAGAAATAATTCCATGCATGTGTGCAACTCCACACAACTTATTTGAGTGTCAATCCAATGTAATGCAACTCTGTTCAGTTTGGTAATTTTCACTGTGTAGTGGTTTTCACCCCAACTTTCCAAACATATCACATGCATTCATTACACACCTCAAATTATTTGACCTTTCACAACACCATGTTGGATGGTAAACACATCCATGCAATTTTGCAAACATATGTGTGTGTGCGCATTTCACAAACCAATTCCTCATACATCTGCTCTCACGAAAAGTCATTGGGAGCCAGAGTGATTTGCCTGTTTTTATGTTCGTTTTTCCCATGAGCATTCATCAAACCTAGTTGACATGTCTCCTCCCACAGGGAATTCCCAATTCTTTGGGAACTGACATATGCAAAACAGCAAATCCTCACTTTGTAATTGCTTTGCACCTGCCTGTCTCTCGATTTGTGGTCTTGGCCTATGAGTAACCTCATCACACATTAGTAACCATGAGACATGGAAGCATTTTAGGAAGGATATTACATAAATAATAAATAAACAAGACATTTTTAGATTCTTTGAGGAGAGAAAAAATGGGGTGTAAACAAAACACAAATAAATGAATACATAGCAATACAATCTGTCCCGGCTCACAGTTTAAGATCATCAAGGGAGGCCCTGCTCTCGGTCTCGCCAGCTTGGCAAATGCGTTTGGTGGGGATGAGAGACAGGGCCTTCTCGGCGGTGGCTCCCATCTGTGGAACTCGCTTCTCAGCGAGTTTAGGTCGGCTTCATCCCTCCTGTCTTTCAGGAAGAAACTGAAATCATGGTTCTGGGACCAGGCTTTTAGACAGCAGGCATAATAGCACTTTGGATATGGAATTGGATGGGAATGGCTATACAATTGACAAATATTTTAATTGTTTTTAATTTAATGATTTATTTATTGTTTTAAACTGTTGTTATATTGTTGTATTTGCTTGTATGCCATGGCATCAAATTGCTGCTAAGTGTTAGCCATCCTGAGTCCCCCCATCAGGGGTTGAGAAGGACTGTGTAGAAATGTTGGAAATAATAATAATAATAATAATAATAATAATAATAATAATATTTATTTATTTATTTACTTCATTTATATACCACTTTTCTCATCCCTTGGGCGACTCAATAATAATTGCAGACACGAAAGAATGGGGTGGACACTGGCAAGAGGGAGGCCATTAGAAGCCAGTTACAAAACTGCAGTCGGTCCTCCGCATTGATGTGTTTAGTTTTTGTGGATTTAATTAGTATGTTCTGTCTAAAAATTTCTAGGATCGCACTATGATCAATCTCTACCAGAGGTTGACCAGAGTGTGGTGCTAAAAGACCTTGAGATTCCTAGAGGGATCACTTTCCTAGGTACTCGTAGGTTCTGCAGTGCAAGTCTGTGGTCAACGTCTAGCACAGGTTGACCACAGTGTCATGACAGAGGACCTAGACATGAATACAGAAGTGTTCTCTCACAGGAAAATAATAGTTTTTAAATATAATCTTTCTACTTTCATAGGGATCCTGCTCTCTTCAACTGAGTGAATGTGGGGAGGACCTACCGAGAAGACAGTTCCATCTTGTCTCCTGTGACATCAGAGCCCTTCCCCCAGCACCAACGGCCACTCTGGGGCCAGGGCAAAGAAGGGAGCTGAGAAGACAATTCCATCTTGTCTTTTGTGACATCAGAGCCCTTCCCCAAGCATCAACGGCCAATCTGAGACCAGAGTAAAGAAGGGAGCCGAGAAGACAATTCCATCTTGTCTCTTGTGACATCAGAGCCCTTCCCAAGCACCAACGACCACTCTGGGGCAAGAGTAAAGAAGGGAGCCGAGAAGACAATTCCATCTTGTCTCCTGTGACATCAGAGCCCTTCCCCAAGCACCAARGGCCACTCTGGGGCCAGAGTAAAGAAAGGGAGCCGAGAAGACAATTCCATCTTGTCTCTTGTGACATCAGAGCCCTTCCCAAGCACCAACAGCCACTGGGGCCAGAGTAAAGAAGGGAACCGAGAAGACAGTTCCATCTTGTCTCCTGTGATATCAGAGCCCTTCAGAGCCCTTCCATCTTGTCTTTTGTGACATCAGAGCCCTTCCCCAAGCACCAACGGCCACTCTGAGACCAGAGTAAAGAAGGGAGCTGAGAAGACAATTCCATCTTGTCTCTTGTGACATCAGAGCCCTTCCCAAGCACCAACAGCCARTTTGGGAAGGGAGCTGAGAATACAGTTCCATCTTGTCTCCTTTGACATCAGAGCCCTTCCCCCAGCAACAACGGCCACTCTGGGGCCAGAGTAAAGAAGGGAACTGAGAAGACAGTTCCATCTTGTCTCCTTTGACATCAGAGCCCTTCCCCCAGCACCAACGGCCACTCTGGGGCCAGAGTAAAGAAGGGAGTCGAGAAGACAGTTCCATCTTGTCTTCTGTGACATCAAAGCCCTTCCCCCAGCACCAACGGCCACTCTGGGGCCAGAGTAAAGAAGGGAACTGAGAAGACAGTTCCATCTTGTCTTRTGTGACATCAGAGCCCTTCCCCCAGCACCAACGGCCACTCTGGGGCCAGAGTAAAGAAGGGAGCCGAGAAGACAGTTCCATCTTGTCTCCTGCGACARCAGAGCCATTCCCCCAGCAACAATATAATATTATATAAGACTAATATTATGAATGATGTATTAGTACTATGCTAATAATATAGTGTGTTGTATGTACATGTGACTTGTAAGCCACTCTGAATCCCTTTCGGGGTGAAAAGGGTGGCATATAAATGTCGTAAATAAATAATTACTATCATAGTTTGTAAAAGTTAGGAAAGAACAGGGATGATGGGAAATCCACTCACTGCCATTGCAAGGACCCCTTACCAAACTTTCAAATACTTTTAAGAACCAAAATAGTGCTATCTTCTCATCAATACTGTAAAACCCATCCACTGAAATTATTTGGTGGGTAACATTTAAGCCCCTAAAAGAGCCATTTCCAATCTACTACAGAAGGAGATGCTCTTTTGATTCACTTCTTCTGTGTAGCTTAAACCTAGAGCTGCACGTAAAATTCCAAGGGGTTCACTGGAGTATTTCAGCCAAAGGGTTGGTTGCCCACAGAACAAGACAACACAGTCAACCGAAAACATCTAACGGATGCTCAGTTCAAAGTTGCTTTTCCTTAGCTGTTGAGCTGATAGTCACTGCTGATTTCCAAGTGATGCCAGTTCTGATTCTACATCTCTGATCCTCTGTTCAATGAGGCTTTTTTTAATTTCTAGAAGCAATCTTTGGTCCTTCTTGGCAATCCAAAATTCAAGAAGTTCTGAGAAGTGATGGGCTTTCTTCTCAGGAAGTCCACTAGAAGGCTGTATAATAAGGTAGGAGAGAGAGGGCAGGAAAAAAAATAAAGCTAGTAAATTTGAAATCGTGGATGAGATGTGATATTGGAAACTGGGGATTTGATACAATCCTTTCCAGTTTCTTGCATTTGTAATTAATGGTGGAAGAATCAAAAATATCATAAGGATAGAAACAAGTTGTCCAGTGTGATCAACTATAAACAGAAGGAATTAGTTAGTTATGCTGACCACACCAGGACTGTGGCACAGCTGGCTGGGTGTCAGCTACATTAAGATCACTACTGACCAAAAGGTCATGAGTTCAAAGCCAGCCCGGGTCGGAGTGAGCTTCCGGCCAATTGTGTAGCTTGTTGTCGACCTTTGCAACCCGAAAGAGAGTTGCATCTGTCAAGTAGGAAATTTTGGTACCACCTATGTGTGAGGAGGCTAATTTAACAAATTTACGAGGCCATAAAAAATCTCCAGCAAAAGCATGTGGGGAATGCGGAAAGTACTTCATCAGTGTCGCAGATGGACCGTGAAGCAACAGCTCCCCTGGTGGCCAGAAAATTGGAATGTTAAATAGCCTCTGACTGTCTGTCGATATGTGTTGTGTGTCTATGGCATTGAATGTTTGCCATGTATGTATGCATTGTAATCCATCCTGAGTCCCCTGCAGGGCGAGAAGGGCAGAATATAAATACTGTAAATAAATAAAATAAACAACTCCCATCACCTGCTGTTAGGGAAATGAGGAATGTTTAGACTTGTAGTCCAACTACATCATGAAGGCCATTGGTTTGCCATATCTAACAAATAGCATTGCACAGTTGCTGGAGACACATGTTCATAGCTTAGTCGCTCTGTTGAAATGTTATGTGGCAATGAGGGAATGCCAATGTTTACAGGACTTAATGAAGAAATATCTGTCCCACTTGAAGATGCAGGATGGATGACTACCAGAAAGACAGGTATGATAATCTTCAAATAATAATAATAATAATAATAATAATTATTATTATTATTATTATTATTATTATTTGAAACACAACAAGATGAGTCCACAGCAGACACTCTTCTGGCTGTTGAATTGGATCACACGTCGGACACTTCCCAGTGTCTAGGACTGTGTGATGGATGTGTGCAGATCCCAGTAAGGTGGCCTTGCAGCTGGCAGATGGTAATTTTGTCAGCACCAGATTGTTTAAGTGCAGGCCAAGGTCTTTAGGCACTGCACCCAGTGTGAATCACCACTGGGACCACCTTTACTGGCTTCTGCCAGAGTCTTGCCAGAGTCTTTGCAGTTTGTTATTATTATTATTATTATTATTATTATTATTATTATTATTATTCCTTTACATACACTTGTATCCATGGACCAAAAATATGCTCACAAGCCATAAGAAATATGAATGGAGAAGGTTAGCATTCCAGCTCATCTAACATTCAGCCATGTTCTACTGTTCTGCAGACGTAGGGTACTATTTAAGTCCTCTGTGAATTAATATTCATCTGGGTAAGGGTAACGACTATAATTGGGGACCCCTCCCCCTTGCACCAACTGCCGCTATGGGCCAGAGTGAAGAGAGAGGGGGCCAGAAGACAGTTCCACCTTGTCTTCTGTGCTATGCTTATATATTATATTATAATATAATATAATATTTATAATGAGTCCCCCTTTGGGGGGAGAAGGGCATGGTAGAAATGCATGAAATAAATAAACAAATTGTACTACTACTAATAATAATAATAATATGATATTATAATTATATATTTTATATTACATGTAATATTACTAATAATATTACAATATAATTGTATAGTACAACATAGTAATATATAGTAATATATAATACTGATATTGTACTATGCTAAAATTATATATTGTATGTATATATGTCTTGTAAGCTGCTCTGAGTCCCCTTCGGGGTGAGAAGGGCGGCATATAAATGTTGTAAATAAATAAATAAATAAAATGACAGAGTGCATGTACTTCAAATGAGATAGACTCCTCTTGTCTTCTGAGCTCCTGATTCAATCGTTCCTCCTCTTTGTGGACCGCCATGGCTTGCACTGTGAGCTGGAAGAAGTCCTCATTCAAAGCATCCAGAATCTCCTCCATCTCTCCAATTTTGACCTGGAGAGGAAAAAAAAAACCCAATTCAAACAGGCAAGCTTCAGTGTCTTCAGGATCTCATATCACATAGCTGGTGAACATCCATAGAATAATCCTGCCATAGGATGAAGAAAAAAGAGAATGAAGAATACTAGCATAATTATGACTAGCATATATACTCCGTGTTGTCTGGGTGTTGTTAGAACCATTGCTCATCTACTTTCCCCCTTCTACATTTCTGAGAGGGTGTATCTCACAATCTCACAATATCTCCATGGCAATGATCTGGTAATGATGGGTAGGCTCTCTTTATGGCTTTTTGTTTCCTTCCTCCATTTTCCTCTTACACCTTCTCCCTTATTCCTTCCTTCCTTCCTTTCTTTCTTTCTTCCCCTCCCTTCTTCCTCCCTCCCTCCTTCCTTCTTTCCTTCCTCCCTCCCTCCTTCCTTCCTTCCTTCCTTCCTTCCTTCCTTCCTTCCTTCCTTCCTTCCTTCTTCCCTCCCTCCCTTCCTTCCTTCCTTCCTTCCTTCCTTCCTTCCTCCCTCTCTTCCTCGCTCCCTCTTCCTGTCTTCCTTCCTTCCCTTCTTCACCTGCTTTCCCTAATATACCCTCTCCCCTTCTCCCTCCCTCCCTTCTGTCTGTCCTTCCTTTCTCTTTCTTCCTTTTCTCTGCTCCCTCCCCTCCTTCATTCCTTTCTTCCCTTTCTTCCTTCCTTTCCTACTTTTACTTTCTCTCTTCCTCCTTCCTTCTTCTCCTTCCCCTTTCCCCCCCTCCCTCCTTCCTTCCTCTCCTCCTCCTCTCCTCCTCCTTTCCTTCCTTCCTTTCCTTCCTTCCTTCCTTCCTTCCTTCCTTCCTTCCTTCCCTCCTTCCTTCCTTCCTTCCTTCCTTCCTTCCTTCCCTTTCCTTTCCCTTCATACACGTCACCTTTTCCCCACTAGTGGCATCACAGAGGACAACCTCACCCAGTAACAGCCTTTATAGTACAGACAGGGTGTAGCGAATTTGTTACTCTATGTGAAAATTTTAGTGCATAGCTCTATGTTTGCAGGGGGCAGATAGGGAAGATTAGAGACAAGTAGGATAGCAACAGCGGACAAGATCATTTGCATATGGAGGCCGATTGGTCCTATGCAGATTAGTGCAGACAGTTGGGAAGAGCAGAGCTGAACATTCTAAAGGGGCGGAGTTAAGTTCAAAAAGGGAGTTAGAGGGAGAGTTTAAAAAATGACAGTTGGTTAGGGACTGCCATTTGTGAAGTACAGTTAAAGAATTAGGAACAGAGCCTGTCAGGAAGAAGTACTTAAAGAAGATGTTTTAGGAATTGCTGTTAGTGAAAAGCAGTTAGATAAATAGATGTTGAGTCTTAAGGAAAGTAAAAAAGGCCCGTGTTGCCTATTTTCAGAATATAAAAGGAAGTAACATGTTTGTGTATGTGAAACTTTGAAAGTTATTGAGAAAGGTTAACCAAGCAAGTGTAACTAAATGTAAGCATCAAGAACTGTAACAAGACACAAAAACAATTGCATCCACAACATTTGGAGCCTGAAGGGTTTGAATAAACTTACACTGTTAGTCTGTTACATATAAGAGAGCCTCCAGCCTGTGTTTCCAAGCCAAGAGGATTTTGTTTTACAACACACAGAGCATCTCAGGTATTAAAGTGTTGGCAGAGGACTGCACATAGGTACATTCCTCTTTACAAACTGGTGGCTTCCCTCCCTGGCGTTGCACAGGGATACTGACATACTTTGACTTTTATGTAATTTTTTTTTCAATGTTACAATTATTTAATTATTTTAACACTTCGGTAAAGTGTAATTTTGTTTCATCTTATTCTTTTTAAAATTATTGTTAGCTATCTTGACTCTCATATCTTGGGAGATAGGTAGGATATGAGATAGAGAGATATTTAAATGCTAATTTGAATGAGATACCTGAACACCAGAGGGATCTCCTTCTTGGTCCTTCCCATGGGTGCATCCCTCCTGCACATTTTGCTCTGGATTTCCCAATATATTTTGAAGGTCTGCTTGCCAGAGGAAATTTTTGTACTGTTTCAACCTGAAAAAAATGTAGAAAATATAAGTCTCAGTTTCTCACCCACTTAATTCAAAAGCCTGTGGCCTTTGTTTAATATGGGTGCTCACTATGGGAGGTAGATTGGATCTTCACTATGACATCTGTGATTTGAGATCGAATCAGGACTAATAGGTTATCAGATTTTTAAAAACTTTAAATACTTGGTACCCAAGAAGTTTATCACACGAGGGTAAAAAAAACACACACATACAATTACAGCAGGATAAAAGTCCCTTTGGTGGAGTTAATTGCATGATGTCGTATCTCCTCAGTAGAGTCAATGTGTTTCAGTCATGATTGGTCCATCTTTTTCCACTGATGGGAAAAACCCACTGTTGGATCCAATATCTTTGTTTTTCCACTGCTATTTCTTGTGTGATCATTTCCTTCTGCTATAGTCCTGGTATTGTGAAGCGGAGGAGGGATTACAACTTGGTATAATATATTAATTACGTAGGATAAGGGAGTCAAAGCTGGTTTGGATGGAGCTCTGTCAGTGCTCAACTGTTCCAGACCAAAGAGAGGCTACAACACGCAAAGATCTGGTACTCCTTCAACTGCCAGTTGAAGGAGTAACTGATCTTTCTTTGCCTGTTGTATGCTCTAGAACTCATTTGCATGAATCAATTTCATTGGTGCAGATGGAATGAGCATCCCACCCATCATGCATTCTGACAGTTTTATGCAAACTAGAAGAATGCATGAAAACTGCTCAACTGCTGTAGGCTAATAAGCTGGAGACTAGTGATGTCACGATTCTGTTAGCCAATGAGAAGTGTTTCCAATCTACATTTTTTAAAAGGAAAATTCAAAGTAGTAGCTACAAAAATATTTAAAAACCTAAAAATGAGATGGAGGAAATGTTAAGGATAAAAATAGCTGTTGGGAATCAGCCTGTGTTTGTGGGAATCAGCCTGTGTTTGTGTTTCAGGATCCTGATGTGGGAAATGATGAGGGACATGATGGTGCTGAGGCTGAGGTAAAAGATGGAGATGGTTTGGTCAATGATTTTCATACAATGACAGAGAGGCCCTAGTGCAAAGGGCAGTTTCACATGAGAATATCCCTGGGCCTAGCAATGATAATTCACTCCCTCTCTCTGTAAACTCTCAAGATTTGGGTTTGGAAAACAATATGACACCTGAGAATTTTAATGAGCAGCCAGATAGGAAGCTGAAGAATAGGTGGCTGGAGATTAGCCAGGATCGACAGCAAACTCAATGTTTACATTCCTCCGAAAGGCTTCGCCTGACAAAGGGAAAATGTGGGGGGAAACGAAACCCATTTCTGAGTTTGGGGATATAAAGTTTGCTTCAAGGGAAAACCTATTAGATCAGGCATCGTTTGGAAACCAAGTTTTTGTGCCATGGAAGTCTTGTTCAAGGGGTCTTGTTTCTGTGGAGTTTTTTAGCCTTTTGAGTTGTCTTTGCATCCTGTTTGGTTCTTGTCTGGATTAATGCTGTCTTGGATTGCTTTTATTTCTTGTGTGGACATTGCTTTGTGTTACTACTTTTTATGGATGAATTACTTTTTAGAACCTTCTGATTTTCGTACAAGCATTTATTTCTTCTGGCTATTTACTAAGCTTCAATAAAAGAAGTTTTGTTTCTTCACCATTCGTGTGGTGTGTTTAAAGTCAGAGGGCTTCTTCTTGATCTGAAGTGCAACAACAGAGTTGAACAACAACAAAAAAAAACATTTACGGTACTCAGAAAATAGAAGGTGGGAATAAAGAATGGGTCAAAATTGTAAAATGCATGATAGCGGATACCCATGCAATGGTAGCCTTAGGTAGGAAAGAGCACAGGAAATGGGATTTTTTAAAATATGAATACTTATCAGATCATATGCTCCAAGATTACATCACTGAAAGAAGAATTAAATATACGAATGGACATCCTAAGGAGAACTGGGAGTCAAAATGGAAAGAGCTTATAACCAGAGTAAAAGGCAAAGGAAAATACAAGAAATTGAACAAATAAATGAAATAATACATAGAGCAGAGGTACAACTGTTCCTGGAGGGAGAAGAAAGGGGAAAGGAGAAAAAATGGATAGGCATAAGTAGTAGGTAAGTATAGAATTGTAAAGGATAAGAAAACAGGAATCATCAGAACATTATGAGAATATATGGGATTTTTTTTTTTGTAAAGGTGACTGTGACAATGTTGTATTTTACTTATATAACCAAATAAAATATAATGTTTTAAAAAAGGAAAATTCAGATTCAGCTACAGGACTTATATATGACTAGTGCAATTGTGCCTGTGACACTGCAGGTAGTTTCTTGAAAATAACAGATGTTGCACAACCATTGTGCTTAGTGCATTATTCCCTATGGTCCTTCAGATGTCTTAGATTTCAGCTCCCACAGTTTCTTACTGTGTTGGTCAAGGTGGCTGCAGCTTCTGGGAGCTGAAGTCCAAAATACTTGGAGGGCTAACTTTTGGGAACTATTGTTCTGGATTGCACATTCATAATTAACTTAGTGGAATCTGGCTTGTAGAAACAGTCTTAAACAATCCTCATCCTTCGCAACTGATGTCATTCATGTAATTATGTGTCTTCCATTAAAAACATTTCTTCCTAGACTTGATATTGTCAAGGCTACCAGAAGCTACCAGAAAAGATCTCCAGACAAGTACTAAACACAGAGGAGATCTTAAAATCTACCAGCTGTACTCTTCATATAGGTCTACTATTGCACATTTTGTGATGGTATCTCTAGGAATCTTTGGCAAGTACTGCATTGTTATCTGGGATTTGCCTAAGTATCGATAATTGATTCAATAAGTCTACTTTACCTGGAGCCAACCAATAGGATTCAAGTCCTTGCATAATAAATGCCTGAAGGATTAGGGACTGAATTATCTAAATGGTAAAGGTAAAGGTTTTCCCTTGGCATTAAGTCCAATTGTGTCTGACTCTGGGGGTTGGTGTTCATCTCCATTTCTAAGTTGAAGAGTCAGCATTGTCCGTAGACACCTCCAAGGTCATGTGGCCAGCATGACTGCATGGAGCACCTTTACCTTCCCACCGGAGTGGTACCTATTGATCTACTGGCATTTGCATGTTTTCAAATTGATAGTTTTGCAGAAGCTGGAGCTAACAGCGGGAGCTCACCCTGCTCCCCAGATTCAAACTTGTGACTTTTTGGTAAGCGAGTTCAGCAGCTCAGTGGTTTAACCCACTGTACCATCGGGGCTCCTTTATCAAAATGCTAGAGTGTCAAGTTTTGTAATTATTACAGTGGTGTGGATGTTGAAAAAGATAGTTACGTTCTTGAAATGTGTGCACTTCTACCACATACATTGCATTTTTCAAGAAGAGAATCATTGCAAAGGGGTGAGTCATTTATCTACATGAAGCAAGGGAGAATCAGGACCTTGTGTCAGTGCAAGCGAAGTGACTGTTTCCATTATGTAACTGAGAAATCGTCCTGCAATTCCAGTTCAATGCACAGAAACATCTTGGGGTGAGAAGCATTTGGTCGTCACAGACCCAGATTAGTTATAGCATTTGTCCTATTTTCAATACCTTTCGCATGACTGTTTCTTGGGGAAGTGAGGACTGAGCGACATTTGGATACTCAGCAGTTCTTCAAAAATAGACCGAGTGGCTAAACAAACCGGGGAGTAATTTTTCATGGTGTCCTGAAAGAAGAAAAAGGAGCAAAGTTTGGTATTCTTCAACCGAAGGCCTATTCATCAAAAATATGGAACAGCTTAAAATCTTGCTGATGTTTTGAGAATGTTTTGGAGGTGGGAGGGATTCAGAAGCATTTGAACTGTCAGTTTTCTATTCAGAGAACAAAAAAAATCTTGCTCAGAAGTTTAATTCACCAACTAGTCTTTTGGTTAATAATAATAATAACAACAATAATAACAATAATAATAGAAGAAAAATAACTGGAAGAGCTGACACGATATGAGGATTTAAAGATCGAACTGCAAAGACTGGCACAAACTAGTAAAGGTGATCTCAGTGGTGATCGGCACACTGGGTGCAGTTCCTAAAGACCTCAGCCTGCACTTAAACACAATCGGCGCTGACAAAATTACCACCTGTCAGCTGCAAAAGGCCACCCTACTCGGAGCTGCATGCATTATTTGTTGATATATCACACAGTCCGGAAAGTGTCCGACGTGTGACCAAATACAAAAGACAGCATAGTGATCTTGCTTGCTGTGTACTAATCTTGTTGTGTATCTAATATTAATAATGATGATAATAATAATAAGCATTCTTGTCTGCATCTCCTCACAGATCAAAGTGAGACACATCATCATAAAACATTGTGTAAAATACTTATATTAAAACTTCTAATAGATTAAGAGTCCCCGATCCTCCTTTCTCTTGATAATTTCTATCTCCTGATGAATCATTCTGCAGTACAGCACTGTCTTAAAAACTCTACTCAATTCCATGTAACATTCAGAGGCAAAGACAAAATCATTAAATAGGTATCTCCCATCCCTTTTTATGAAATCAGCACCATTTACAAATGCTTTCCTTCAGAAAAGTCCAACGGTTGACCTGTCAGGTTCTCATCGTATTTTCATTCTAGTGTCCTCCAGATATATTGTGATCCAACTCCTATTGTACTTGGCCAACATGTCTGGAGGGAATGCTTGAAGTTGTAAGAAGAAACAGTTAGGAGGCACCAGAATGGGGAGTTCCTTGCTATCACTTTAGGGAGTCTTTGGGCTGAGTTTTGGGTTGGATAAGTATCAAGAAGCAGTCAAGACTCAGGAGATGACAATGACTTCTAGCTTCAAATTGATTTTGCAGCCCCTCAAGTGGCATTGCCAACTTCAGAGGCTGAAATATGGATGGCGAAACTGGATTCAATGTTGTTCAGCTCAGCCAAAAGTGGCTCCAAGCCAAACCCACACATTTTAGTACTGTGCTGAACTATGTAGATTGGGTCACAAGCACTGGGGAATTATTTACCTTCTCCGTTGTTGTTGCTGCTGCTTCCTCCCAAGAGCACTGGAATAAGGCATCAGCTAGTGCTGCAATGGCTGCATTCAGTACTTTCCAAAAGCCAGCATTTTGGGGGGTGCCTTCCTTGGGGCCTAGGGGAGGAAAGGAAAAACAAAAAGTAGATCCACACCATTACAATTCATGCATTTCTTTAGCTTTAACACCCTCAATGTATAACAATGATTCTCAACCTTCCTAATGCCACAACACCTTACTACAGTTCATCATATTGTGGGGACCCCCAACCATAAAATTATTTTTGTTGCTCCTTCATAACTGTTGTTTTGCTACTGTTGTGAATCGTAATGTAAATATCTGATACACATGATGTATTTTCATTCACTGGACCAAATTTGGCACAAATGTCTGACATGTCCAAATTTGAATACTGCTGTGGTTTGAGGGACGGAGGTGATTTTGTCATTTCTGGATTTCAAAGGTTTTTTAGTTTTTTAGATGTTTCAGAAAAGGTATGTTCACTTTTGCATCTTCTTAATAGCACTTCTACATCTATATAAATAAAAATGTAATGTTTGTTTGTGGGATTAACAGAACTCAAAAACCACTGATCGCATTGACACCAAATTTGGACACAAGACACCTAACAACTCAATGTATGTCCTTCACTCAAAAAAAAAATGATTTTATCATGTGGGAGTTGTAGTTGCTGGGGTTTATAGTTCACTTCCAATCAAAGAGTACCCTGAATTCCACCAACAATGGAATTGAACCAAACCTTGCACACAAAACTCCCATGACCAACAGAAAATACTGGGTTGACCTTGAGTTTTGGAGTTGTAGTTCACCTATATCTAGACAGAACTATGGACTCAAACAATAATGGATCTGGACCAAACTTGGCACAAATACTCAATATGCCCAAATGTGAACACTGGTGGAGCTTGGGGAAAATAGACCTTGACATTTGGGAGTTGTAGTTGCTGGGATTTATAGTTCACCTACAGTTAAAGAGCATTCTGAACTCCACCAATGGCAGAATTGAGACAAACTTCTCACACAGAACCCCCATGACCATAAGAAATATGTGTTTTCTGGTGGTGTTTGGTGACCCCTCTGACACCTCCTTGCGACCCCCCCGGGGTCCTGACCCCCAGGTTGAGAAACACTGATGTATAAGGAAAATCAATCCATTTCCAAAAACCATTTTTCAGTATTCTACATCATGGTTTAGATATGGGTTTATTAATCCAAAAATATATTGCAGAAGTGCAACTCAATCCTGTAAAGTGAATAATGAACATGCCCATCAGAATGCAGACAAGCAAAAGTGTTCCAATCTGCATCAGGCATGTTTGATATTTGTTGTGCATTAGGCACTTCTCACACACGTGATGTACACTGGAGACTTGGCATGTGTATTGGGAATTCCTGTTCAACTCTGGATGGAAATCTGCCAAAAGAGATTAGTTATCTTTTGCCTCCAGTCTTGCTTAAGCAGGAAAGAGAACAAGGGAGTATGAACAAACTGCAGATGAAGGAACTATTGTTCCAAGTACCTGCTAGAGGAATATATATTAAAAATCCCCATTCCTAACTATGCGGAAAAGCTATATTTCAATTACAGGGTGTAGCAGCCTAGTTTGAATTTGATGTGACAATTCATAGCATTTTGTCATAAAAGCCCATTATTGAGGGTAGCCCTGTTGCAATCTGAAGTTCCGTGAAAGTCCCAGTTTCAGTCCATGGTATCTACATTTAAAAGGTCTTGTTGTCAACAACATAGCGCTGCTGCTGAAAAAAAATTAAGTATTCCTGCTTCATTTTAAATGCTAACTATACTTTAGAAATTCTTGTTTCCCATACTCTTCTGTCATTGGAAGAATTTTCCTCATTTTCCTACACACTTTCCTCCACAAAATGGCACAGAAGCACACATCATAACACAAGGTAAGTGTTTTAAAGGGAAGGAGGATGTATTTTAAGCAGCATCTTCAAATGGTTTGCAAAACACAGTTCTGCCATCAAGTGGAAATCACAAAAAAGACCTGTACAAAACCTTAAGCAGTGTTTCTCAACCTTCCTAATGCTGCGATTCCTTAATACAGTTCCTCATGTTGTGGTGACCCCCAAACATAACATTATTTTTGTTGCTACTGCATAACTGTAATTTTGCTACTGTTCTGAATCATTATAGAAATATCTAATATGCAGGATGGATTTTCATTCATTCAACCAAATTTGGCACAAATACCCAATACTCCCAAAACTGAATACTGGTGGGGATGAGGTGTGTGTGTGTGATTTTGTCATTTGGGAGTTGTAGTTGCTGGGATTTATAGTTCACTTACAATCCAAGAGCATTCTGAACAATGGAAGTGAACCAATCTTGGCACACAGAATTCCCATGATCAGCAGAAAATACTGGAAGGGTTTTGGTGGGCATTGATCTTGAGTTTTGGAGTTGTAGTTCACCTCCATCCAGAGAGCACTGTGGACTCAAAGAATGATGGATCTGGACCAAACTTGGCACAAATACTCAATATGCCGAAATGGGCACAATGTTGGAGTTTGGGGAAAATAGAACTTTTTATTTGGGAGTTGTAGTTGCTGGGATTTATAGTTCACCTACAATCAAAGAGCATTCTGAACAGGTGGAGAGATCTTCAGCTTTCTCTGTCAAAGGGGTTCCTAAGATCATCAGAAATGGGTTGTTGTAGGTTATTTTGGGCTATATGGTCATGTTCTAGAGGCATTTTTCTCCTGACGTTTCGCCTACATCTATGGCAAGCATCCTCAGAGGTAGTGAGGTCTACTGGAACTATGAAAATGGGTTTATATATCTGTGGAATAACCAGGGTGGGGTAAAGAACTCTTGTCTGGGTTGGCACTGGATGGGGAGCTTCATGAGTTTGTAGCCATTAATTACATAATGCGACCTGGGACACCCATACTGGCTGGAGGCTCCCTCCTTTGGAGACTACAATAATATGTTCTATCTGTGAGCTATACGTCTTCGACTTGCTCGCTATACGGACCAACAGGGGCCTAGCACGGTGGGGGCCCTGCAGCGTGTGGTGTGTCTCTTATTTCCAACTGGACTTTAGACAAATTTGGGTAGCCACTTTTTTAGAACTTAGTATGTGGGGTTGCTCCTCTAGACCGTGAAGCGGCTCGCTACTACTTATTGTGAAGCTGCTCTTTTGGTCTGCGAAGTTGCTCCTTGACATCTATTTGTGTAGCTGCTTCTTGAGAACTCAATACCTGAAGCTACTCCTGCGAAGTCACCCTTTGATATCTACTGTGTAGCTGCTGCTTGAGAACTTGAGAATTCAATGCTGGAATTACTCCAGCAAAGTTGCTCCTTCGTCATCCATTTGTGTAGCTGCTTCCTGAGAATTCAGTGCCTGGAGCTACTCCTACGAAGCTGCTCCTTGATATCTATTTGTGTAGCTGCTTCTTGAGAACTTGAGAACTTAGTGCTTGGAGCTACTCCTGTGAAGTTGCCCCTTCGATATCTATTGGTGTAGCTGCTTCTTGAGAATTCAGTACTGGGAGCTACTCCTACGAAGTTGCTCCTTGATATCTTTTTGTGTAGCTGCTTCTTGAGAACTCAGTACTGGGGTGACCCCTCTAGACTTGAAGTCGCGCTCGTTATATTTATTTGTGAAGCTGCTCTTTGGATACTTAACTGTGAAGCGGCCCTTTAGTTGTGAAGCTGCTCTTTCATATCTGTTAATATCCTGTTAATACCTGTAAATATTTGCATCCAACCATCAGTCACCAACTGACATCAGATATCCTCGGCTTGCCAAGGGTCAGTCGTCTTTTACCCATCCAATAGTGAGTTTATGTGGTTAGGGAAATATATGTATTTGACCCACTGACCAAATTTTAGTTATTCCTATGTTTTATTCTTGGTAGGGTTTTGATAGTGTATATTGTATTGAATGCTGGGGAGGTTCTGAGCCACCTGTTTATTGAAAGATTACCAACAGCTGCAGCTTGAAGGCCATGAGTAAAGGAATGGCTTAGCTTCCCTGGGTCTCAAGGTCAAGCTGCTGATATTTCCCAAACCACTCTGCTTACAAATCGCACCTTCCCTTCCCTTTGCCTTATTATATGTAGCTTATTATATGTAGTAATTGCCAATTCTTTGCTGATATTATTGCACTATTGCACTCTAAACGAAGGTCGTTTAATTTAACTCCTCTTCATACTACTGCGATAGACGACAGATTAGCACCTTAATCAACCGAGGAACACCTCTTGACTAGAAATCTCAATGCTACTCTTGAACTGTCATTTTAAGTTTGCATTTGCACTTTACATTGTGCACTTTACAATCTTTCTTAATAATGGTCAAATGGCCGGAGAGAACTGGAGATGGTTTTATGAATCAGAGGAGTGGAGCTACAAGAACGATGAAAGTGATGCATTGATAATTGGCCGAGGCAATGATATGCTACATAACAGTGCAATATTACATTGTCGGGATGTGAAGAATAGGGGTGGGAGGGAGGGGGAGAGTTCCAGTCCTCGGGGGCCCCGCATAGAGGTGATGATGGGGAGGTGGAGATATGGGAAAGGGAGAATTAAGAAACCAATTCGGCTAATTCGTGAACAAACTCTGAGGAAAATTCCAAAATGTTCTCCTGACTTGGTAAACATGGGTTCCAAGGTAGACGGTCCGCCTGGATTGAAAGTGGTGCAGTTGAACGCCAGGTCTGTCAATGGTAAAACATCAACCATTCAGGATCTAATACTTGAGGAAAAGGCAGATCTGGCGTGCATCACGGAGACCTGGTTGGACGAGGCTGGAGGGGTTAATCTCACCCAGCTTTGCCCACCAGGTTATGCCATGCAGCACCAACCGAGATCCGGGGGGTGGGGAGGCGGAGTTGCAATAGTCTATAAAGATTCAATTTCCTTGATCAGGTGCCCAGCCTTACAGTCGCCCTTGTTTGAATGTGTCCACCTGAGGTTAGGAGACCGGGACAGAATAGGGCTGTTGTTGGTGTACCGACCACCCCGCTGCACCACGACCGCCCTACCTGAGCTTGCAGAGTTGGTCTTGGGCCTGGCATTGGAGTCCCGGCAGCTGGTAGTGCTGGGGGACTTCAATGTCCATGCAGAGACCACTCTTTCAGGGGCGGCTCAAGACTTCATGGCCGCCATGGCAACTATGGGGCTGTCCCTGCTAGTATCTGGCCCTACCCACTGTGCTGGACACACACTTGACTTGGTCTTCTGTCAGGGCTGGGAAGAAGGTGGCGGTGTGGAGGATCTGTCAATCTCTCATTTGCCGTGGACTGACCACAACCTGATCAGGTTTTGACTTGCCGCAACTTCTAACCTTCGCAGGGGTGGTGGACCCATTAAGATGGTCTGCCCCAGGAGGCTTATGGATCCAGATGGACTCCTGATGGCTCTTGGGGATGCTTCTGCTGCCTTGGATGGTGATTCTGTCAATGCCCTGGTCACTCACTGGAATAGCGAGTTGACTAGGGCAATAGACATGATTGCTCCGAAGCACCCCCTTTTAAGTCGCCGAGCTAAACCATCTCCTTGGTTTAACGAGGAGCTGGTGGAGTTGAAGCGAACAAAGAGGTGGCTAGAGAGCGTGTGGCGGAAAACGCCCAGCGAGCCAAATCGAACACGCCTATGCCTATATCTAAGGGCATATAGCGCTGCAATAGAGGCCGCGCAAAAGGCTTTCTATTCAGCCAATATTGCATCCGCAAGGAACCGTCCGGCAGAGCTGTTTCGAGTAGCCAGAGGGTTGCTGAATCCCACCTCGAGTCGGTCCCCTGACGACTCAGCAGCGCGCTGTGAAGCATTTGCTCAGTACTTTGCGGACAAAGTCGCTTTGATCCGTTCGGGCTTTGACACCACATTAACGGCAGTCTCTGAGGATGTAACTCAAGCATCTGCTTGTCCAGCTTTGTTGGATTCGTTTTGATCTGTTCAACTCGACAAGTTCCTAGTAGACACGGACTATCTAGATCCGGCGCAGTCTGGCTTTAGGCCGGGACATGGTACTGAGACAGCCTTGGTCGCCTTAGTGGATGATCTTCGCCGGGAACTGGACAGTGGGAGTGTGTCCCTGTTGGTTCTGCTGGACCTCTCTCCGGCCTTCAATACCATCGACCACGGTATCCTTCTGAGATGCCTCGCGGGAATGGGTCTTGGGGGTACTGCTTTGCAGTGGCTCCAGTCCTTCCTTGAGGGTCGTTCCCAGAAGGTGTCACTAGGGGACACCTGCTCGACTCCTCGGCCATTGTACTGTGGAGTCCCGCAGGGTTCAGTACTGTCCCCTATGTTGTTTAACATATACATGAAGCCGTTGGGAGAGATCATCCGAGTTTTGGGGTGCGGTGTCATCTGTACGCAGATGATGTCCAACTCTATCACTCCTTTCCACCTGCTACTAAGGAGGCTGTCGAGGTCCTGAACCGGTGCTTGGCCGCTGTAACGGACTGGATGAGGGACAACAGATTGAAACTAAATCCAGACAAGATAGAGGTACTCCTGGTCAGTCGGAAGGCCGAACAGGGTACGGGGTTACAGCCTGTGCTGGACGGGGTCACACTCCCCCTAAAGGCGCAGGTTCGCAGTCTGGGAGTTCTTCTGGACTCATCGCTTAACCTGGAGCCCCAGGTCTCAGCGGTGGTCATGGGAGCTTTTGCACAACGAAAACTTGTGCGCCAGCTGCGCCCGTACCTTGGGAAGTCTGACTTGGCCACGGTAGTACACGCTTTGGTTACATCCCGTTTAGATTACTGCAACGCTCTCTACGTGGGGTTGCCTCTGAAGATTGCCCGGAAGCTGCAGCAAGTACAACGCGCGGCAGCCAGACTACTAACGGGTGCTGGTACAGGGAGCACACCACTCCGCTGTTACACCAGCTCCACTGGCTGCCAATTAGCTTCCGAGCACAATTCAAAGTGCTGGTGTTAACCTATAAAGCCCTAAATGACTCCGGCCCTGTTTACTTCTCCAAACGTATTCTCCTCTACGCACCATCAAGATTACTAAGATTGTCTGGTGAGGCCCTGCTCTCGGTCCTACCGGCCTCACAAGCGCGTCTGGTGGGGACGACGGACAGGGCCTTCTTGGTGGTGGCCCCACAACTCTGGAACTCTCTCGCACCAGAGGTCAGAACCGCCCCATCTATCCTGACATTCAGGAAACGGGTGAAGACGTGGTTGTGGAGACAGGCTTTCAATGAATGAGACAACACCCTAGGATTTTGGATGGAAGATGAGGTATACTTGTTTTTAATATGACGACTGACCACCGTAGTTTTAAATATATTTGTTATTTTAAATATGTTATTGTAATTATGAATTATGATATTTTACTGATTTATGTTTTTATGGTTATAAACCGGGCTGAGTCCCTCAAAGAGGTGAGAAGCTCGGTATAGAAAACTTTGAAATAAATAAATAAATAAATAGTCTGTTGGAGCTAGGTGTGAATGTTTCAACTGACCACCTTGATTAGCTTGAAACATTCACACCTAGCTCCAACATACAAGAGTTCTTTGTCCGACCCTGGTATTCCACAGATATATAAAGCCAGTTTTCCTAGTTCCAAAAGACCTCACAACCTCTGAGGATGCTTGCCATAGATGCAGGTGAAATGTCAGGGGAAACATGCCTCTAGAACATGGCCATATAGCCCGAAAAAAACCTACAACAACCCAGTGATTCCAGCCATGAAAGCCTTCAACAACACATAATAAATATATGTTTTCTGATGGTTTTGGTGACCCCTCTGAAACTTCCTCACCCCCCCCCCCCGGGTTCCTAACCCCCAGGTTGAGAAATGCTGCTTAAGAGTCTCTGATAATCAGAATAAACAGGAAGATCATTGAACTATACCTGATTTCAGGTGTGCAATAGCATTCAACAGAACTGCTACAAAACGCCCTGCATTCTCCAGGTGAGATGAAAGGATGTAGAGGCACCTGTTATTAGCATCGTAGTAGAAATCCTTGACAAACTGTATAGGTTCTTGGACCTCCATGGAGCCTTGTTTGGGGATTGTTTGAGCCAAGAGGACTACCAACGCTGGGAAGGAGAGGACTTTTCCCAGCAGATGGGCCACAGCACAGCCAAAGCGGTAGACCACAAAATGGCGAGGAGACAAGCCAGTCAGGTTGATGGGAAGCAAGGTATCAACGTTAGGTCCAGAAGCAAAAGGGCTGCCATCCTCCATTACCCCTGGAAAGATCAGAAATTGATGTTTAAATTCAAGCATCATCACCATTATTGTTATTAATACATTTTATTATTATTAAATTTAGATTTGCCAATTTTCCAATCATAGGACTGAAGTGCAAATTAGTGCAAATTACAGTGCAAATTAGTGAAAATCACAGTGCAAAATAGGAAGTACACAAAACATCAGCATACATGCACACTTTAAGAAGGAAAAAAATTGCTAAAATTAATCACTAATTTCTTTGAGAAAAAAACCAGCGTCGTGAACCAGAAGCCTTAAAGGAGCCAAACACACAGTAAAAGTCCAAACAATGTTTATTAATGTATCAAAAATAGCTTAGGAACACTTAAATCAGTGTTCCTAGTGATAACTAAGAGTCTGCAGCAACTGCTGTGCAAAAAACGTAACTTAGAATATAATCTGGATTATATTGAGATATAATATGGGATAACAAAAAGCTCTAGCAAACTGCTTCAGAATCACAGAGTTCAATAACCATGAGGAAACAAGGTGGTAGCAAGCAAAATCGTAGTCCAGAAACAGTCCCAAGTCAAAACAAATTCAAAAGCAGAAGATAAAGTCCAGGAAGTGATGTCATCATCCAAAAACAATCCGGAGTCAATACGGGAGTTCAAGTCAGCACTTACGAGATTCCAGTCTGTAGAAGCACGGTAACACAGCAATCTGCAGTCTCAGGACCCAAGTCAAGAGTAATGGCAGCAACAAAATCCCAAGCACGAATACAACACTTTGCCTACTGCAAAGTCCCCAATGTTTGATACCTTCTTTTATCCTCTAACTCATTATCGGATGATGAAGTGCTCTCCACCCTGTCTTCATCACTCTCAGTTGCCTTAGCTTCCACAGCTGCTCATCACCACCTGTCCCTCCATTTTTTCCAGCGTCTATCAAGACTTAGATCACCCCACGTATTACCAGGTTGCCAGTCTCCCGAAAACCCTTCAAACTCATCACTAGATGTTGGTTGTGTACATATGTCCCTGATCTCTTGCACACGGGTCGAGTCCAGCCCATCCTCCTCTCCGTTATCACTCCCAGTCCCATAACTCCCCGTGAACCCCATAAAGTCTTTCTCCTCAGTTGGAGCATTAAGTATTTCACAGATCCGCTTCCTTTCCCGTTCTTCATCTGACTGTTGCTCCTGAATAACCCGCTTCAAATCTCTACTCCTGTCTCCCTCCTCCTCCATTTCAGAATCTCAGAAACCTTCGAACAAATCAGTATCTGTAGGTGTCATGAATATCTCCCTAATTCATTTCCTTTGCTGCTCTTGTTCCAACACCCAAGCAGCCCTCTTTCCCCTTCTACTACCAGTTGTAGCATGACCAGCACACTCTACTACAACAACCAGTGAAGAATTGCAGCTCAACCTTTTAGCATTATATGTGAGGCCCTGAAATACTGTTGAAATTGTCCACGTTTGTGGATTTCAATGGCTTCTCTGTGTAGTCTGACATGGTGGTTGTTGGAGTGGTCCAGCATTTCTGTGTTCTCAAATAATATGCTGTGTCCAGGTTGGTTCATCAGGTGCTCTGCTATGGCTGACTTCTCTGGTTGAAGTAGTCTGCAGTGCCTTTCATGTTCCTTTCCTCCCAGAAAGGAGAAAACCATGAAAATGAACAAAATCTGGCTACCAGTACTAAAAAACTCTATAATTAGAACAGCACAACAACAGAGAGGAAACAAACAAGGGCATCTAATCACCTCTCAACAAAGGATTGCTCCAGACACTGCCAGGCAATCAAATGCTAATCAAGATGATCAGTTGAAACATTCACAGCTGGCTCCAGCAGACATGAGTCCTTTGTCCCACCCTGGTCATTCCACAGATATAAAAACCCCTTTTTTCTAGTTCCAACAGACCTGAATACCTCTGAGGATGTTTGCCGTAGATGCAGGCGAAATGTCAGGAGAAAATGCCTTTAGAACATGGCCATATAGCCCGAAAAAACCTACAACAACTCACTTTGAGAATCACTATGTAAGTGCATCTTTATTAAAAATTTGGAATAGATATAAGGAGAAATTTTATATGAAAACACCTCTGTGGATTTCACCCTTGGAAGCGGGTCCAAGAAGACCACTGGGCTGGAATGCTTGGCCAAGTTATAAAGATATTTTGAAAAACAAGAACAGCACAGTAGAAATGAGATTCCCAGAAGAAATAAAACGGAAATACAAAAACACCTCATGGTATCAATATTTACAAATGAAGGAATACTACAACAAAGATAAAATAATATTAATTGTGCCCAGAAGGATATAAAAGAAACATTCAAATTCAACACCTGGAGAAGAAGGGGAATAAGGAGGTTGTTGTGATGCCTCCAAAAACTGCTTGATCTCCTGCAATGTCCTGGCAAGGGGAGATGTTGCCACCAGGGCCTCGAGTTCTAGCTCGGTCACACAAGCAAGAATGGTGCCCTTGCGAGTCAGCAGGTCCAACCCTGATGAACACAGACAAAGCAAATCAGCCTACAGCTAGACTTTTGGTGGCTATCTCTGTATGCGCCGGGGAGCTATTACCTAACATGCAAGGGACATTTGCGTAATCTAAAAATGATCTGCTTCATAAAAGATGGGCTTCACTTTTGTGTTTTTATTATATATGGATTTGATTGGAGTCCCCAGTGACGCAGTGGGTTAAACTGCTGAGCTGCTGAACTTGCTGACCAAAAGGTCACCGGTTCAAATCCAGGAAGTGGGGTGAGCTACCACTGTTAGACCAAGTTTCTGCCAACCGAACATATTGAAAAACATGCAAATGTGAATAATAATAATAATAATAATAATAACTTTAGTTTTATATCTGCTGTGAGTCGCCTAAGGGCTGAGAACAGCGGTATACAAATAAAGTAAGTAAATAAATAAATAATACCCCACCACCGTCTACCCGAAGGGACTCATGGTGGCTTACAAGGGGACAAGCTCGAAAATACAGATTAAAACACACACTATAAAATAAAATGATACAAAATAAAATCAACAAAAACATCAGAAAAACATTACAACCAAAAATACATTTTAAAAACAGCATAATGCCCGAAAGATTAAGTACTGAGTTCGGAGGATCAGGAAATGTTCAATCGTTCCACGACAGAACCCAGGGGAAAGTGCAAGATGTGTTTCAATTCAGTTAAGGCCATAGCTAGGAGGGTAACGTCCTTAGGCATTACAGTAATAGGATTTGATCAATAGTTACCTCTGGTGGGAAGGTAACTGTGCTCCATGCAGTCATGCTGGCCACATAACCATGGTGGCATCTATGGACAACACCGGCTCTTTGGCTTAGAAATGGAGATGAGCACCAACCCCCAGAGTCGGACACGACTGGACTTAATGTCAGGGGAGAACCTTTACCTATTACCTATGGAGTTGATTCATACAATGTCTCTAGAAATATCTAGGTCTTCCAGGACAATTCTTGATCTATATTTGAAACAGATCACTAAGTTCACTTAGCCTTTCAACCACTCTATCCTTTGACACTGGTTTCCAAATGCAAGGTAGTCAAAGGATGATTCTCCAGCAAGACAGGCAACCTCTGCCCCTTCATCTTCTAATGGATGACAACTCCCATTATCCACACCAATTGTCTGCATTGGTGGTTGAGAGGAGTAGGGTCCAACAACATCTGGAGGATCTCAACTTCCTACCTAAGTGACCAAACTGGTAACAGGGTGTGAGCTACTCTCTGGTCTCATTGCCTGGCTGAAGGGATCTCTTATTTGCTTCTTTAACCAGAAATGTAAAATACTCAGGAAGGGGACAAGCTGACAGTTTGTGTAAAATATGGTACTAAAGAGTAAAGGTTTGTTTTCTTCTTCTCCTTTCAAAACTCCTCCAACTGGAAGTGATACATGGAGAGAGAGTTTGTTTAAAGGTGAAACAATTACTTAGTTTATTTGTATCATTCTTATGGTATAAGCGTAGTGGTTACATAAGATCAAATGCTTGGTGCTTACAGAACGAAGTTTCAATATGAGTTTCTCTCAAAATTATTCTTTTCTTCCAAAAGGACTGTTATGCGAATACAACAACAATTTTTATTGATTAGCCAATTGGCCTTATCAAAAGTTATGCGAATACATAAGAACAGGTTTCAAACTATCTTTAACTTGTTTCTTTAACCAATTTTCCAGCTGCTCCTCAGCTATTTCTTTCCAGCCCCTAACTCACTGACTTTCCTGAACTGCCTCCAGCCAACTACCTAACTGCTATAGAATGTTCAGTTGGACTTCTTCAACTGTCATCCTTGACTAATCAGGTCATTCACATGCAAATGGATTCCCCACTGGTGCTACTGTTCTCTGGGCAACACAAAATGGCTGTTCGCTTGTCAGCCCTAGTAAGGTAGGTCACTTACTAACTTTCTAAAGTGAGCCAAAGTCACTACAAGGCCATCTCACTTACCTTGGTCTTCACATCCATGGGAACTAAGAGAAGCCCACTTTCCACCGGAGAAGACATGATTCTGCAGCACACCAGCATCCTATGAGGAACAATGTTAAAGAAGTACAGGGTAGTAATAGAGGAAGAGCTGTCAGAGTTCACCAAAGGAGAAACATTACTCTTACCAAGCAGCATTGCTGAGTTCCTACTTGCTCTCGAATGGCTGCCTCATTGTGCCCTTGAGACTTTTCTTGCTTAGCTGTTGCTTTCCCCCAATGAATTTTGCGCAGCAGCATTCCCAATGATTTCATTAAGTCTGTGGCTTCCTGCCACTCACAGCCTGGAAGACATGTACATTTTAGTGATAAGCTCATTCTGCTTCTTTGGAGAGAGATCTCTGAAAACTAGTAAGAGCTAGTGTTTCTTTAGTGACTTAGACATCATTACAGTGGCCTTCTCTAATCTGGGCCCTCCAGATGAGCTTATAACAACCCCCATGAACCCCAAACTTGGTCATTACTGAAGAACTTTGGAGTACATATTGGAGGGGTATAGTTGGAGTAATGTAGCCCATTACTGGTTGGAGTAATATGTCACGTACATAGAAAAAATATTAAAAGAACTAGCCGTCCCCTGCCACGTGTTGCTGTGGCCCACATGGGGGTTCTGTGTAGGAGGTTTGGCCCAATTCTATCGTTAGTGGGGTTCAGAATGCTCTGTGATTGTAGGTGAACTATAAATCCCAGCAACTACAACTCCCAAATGTCAAGATTCTATTTTCCCCAAACTCCACCAGTGTTCACATTTGGGCATATTGAGCATTTGTGTAGAGTTTGGTCCAGATCCATCATTGTTTGAGTCCACAGTGATCTCTGGATGTAAGTGAACTACATCTCCAAAACCAAAGGACACTGCCCACCAAACCCTTCCAGTATTTTCTGTTGGTCATGGGAGAACTGTGTGCCAAGTTTGGTTCAATTCCATCGGTGTTGGGGTTCAGAATGCTCTTTGATTGTAGGTGAACTATAAATCCCAGGAACTACAACTCGCACATGACAAAATCATTTTTTTGAGTGAAGGACATACATTGGGTTGTTAGGTGTCTTGTGTCCAAATTTGGTGTCAATGCGATCAGTGGTTTTTGAGTTCTGTTAATCCCACAAACAAACATTACATTTTTATTTATATAGATGTAGAAGTGCTGTTAAGAAGATGTAAAAGCGAACATACCTTTTCTGGAACATCTAAAAAACTCAAAAACCTTTGAAATCCAGGAAGCAAGAATTTTTCACTCCCTGTTTCCTCGATCTCTCACCTGAATAGCCCATTGCTTGCAACACTCCAGAAAGTTTGGCTGCAGAATTCTCACTTTGTTGGGTCTCCTTGAAGGTGCTGAATGTGACCTGGGTTCTGTCCCCTGAAACCTTTGACCTTTGTGGTGCTCCCCATTCACTCAAGTCTAGTGTTTGTACCATATCCTAGAAAAAGAGAGCATTGTGCAGAATACTTACCTACATATCTGTAGAAAATAAACTTTCTTCACAGACAATGTTATGTTCTGTGAAATGTTTATAAATTGTGCATGGCAAGACTCAACCTACAGCACCTTCTGAACAGAAGACAGGACTTAGTAGGCATAAAATAGTATTTCTACATAAAAAGCATGTTTGCATTTTGAAAACATGCTTGTCAGTTCCTGATACTCAAGAAACACATTTGTCAACTATTTGTATAAATATTATTCCCATTTTCTGGAAGGAAGTGGTTCACTAAAATGGCTGGATTCTAAACAATGCTGATGGAGAAACCTTCTTTTCCTCTCCCCGTACCTCTGCTAAATCTCTACTGCAGCATTTCTCAACCCTGGGGGTCAGGGCCCCGGGGGGGGGGGGGTCGTGAGTGGGTTTCAGAGGGGTTGTCTAAGACCATCAGAAAACATATTTCTGATGGTCTTAGGAAGAAACAATCAGAAATATACAGACAGAGAAAGCTGAAAGATATCTCCACCTGTCCAGAATGCTCTTTGACTGTAGGTGAACTATAAATCCCAGCAACTACAACTCCCAAAGATAAAGTTATAGTCCTCCACTGTGATTGGCTGGCTTCTGAGCAGGCCTCTCAGCCAAGGGGAGGGCTGTTTCTGAGACTCCAAGTGGGGAGGGGAGAGCAGGTGTGCTCAGTATAAAGATCCGATAAATCAAATCTCACTCGCTGACATCAAATTATAAAGTACCGATTGATCAAATGACCATTCAAACTATAAAGTTTTGATCAAACGATCACTCAAGCTGCCACCAATATTATAGACCGGATCAATAAAGGATTTCACCAGCTGCCAAATGAAATATGTAACGATCACCGTTCAATGGATAGACACCAACGTGTAGAGCAGCCACTAATTATTAAGGGCTAACCAGAATTATTAGGCTTTTTACTCATGAAAGAACTCTTTTTATATTTAATAGAGAGAAACATAAACTGAGTAAGTTATGGCTATACAACTACTGATAACTGAGAATTGTTGAAACTGTTTCTTCTGCTTGGCTGACACCAGGCCCGTAGCCAGGATTTCGTTTCGGGGGGGGGGGGGGGGGGTAAAAAATTTTCAGGGGGGGTTTCGGGGGGGCTGAGTTTCGGGGGGGGGCTGAGTCTGAGTGAAAGAGGGTCTAGCCTAGCAAACCTTTTGTATCATTACCCCAATACCCCCATGCATATGGGATATATTGAGTATGGCGATCAGATCATGATATGAATAAACATAACAGTTTAAATAATGCACCAGTAAGGCCTTTTCGCGAACCACCATGAGAATTTCGGGGGGGGGGGCTGAAGCCCCTCAAGCCCCCCCCCCCCCCCCCGGCTACATGCCTGGCTGACACTGTTAGCTTTCTATTTTTAGTGCTGAGAGAAAAAACCAAGTGGCACAATCTTTTGTGTTACAATGCAGTTTGTTCTTCAGAGAGATTAAATGCTTATTTAAAGTATCCACACATATTCTGTGGTAATGTGAAAATAGAATGAAACGTTTATTAAACAATCTTGAAAAATCTTCAGGTACAGAATGCTTATTGGTTTCCTTAAAAATAGTACAGTGCTTGAATTAAATTCCAGTTACAACTTTCAAACTGAGAATTTATATCTTCTCCTAGAATAGATTCTTCCCTACAAACAGCCCAATAAACAGTGTCTGTCTAGAACCAGTTCTTCTTCTGAAGTAACTACCTAAATCTATTTCTAAGTTAGACTTCTCACTAAATCTTCTCTGCTATTCTCCAACTACAACTGCTCTCTCTAACTCTTCATTCTAACCCTCTCCTCAGGATTTTTAAAATGCTCCTTTTTTCCTCTCAGCTTCTCCTAAACTCCGCCCCCTTTCTCTACACCAATCCTGGTCATTCCCTGCTGTCTAATGCCTAAGACACGTCCCCCTGCTCTGAACTACACTCAAGATGGCGTCTCCCCTTCTCCAAAATGGCTGCTGATGTTTCGCCCTGCCCATTCCCTATCTTTCTAAGCGTACAGGCTTTTTCCTGGCCCTGCATCCTGGCTGTAACTAAGGTAAGGGTTCTTCACACTCAGCACATGGCAATGTGGTGCACATGTGCAGGCGAGGGAGAGCGTGTGATGTTGAAGAGACGCTCGCGCCTGTGAGTCCCTTCAAGGCATGGGGGTTCTGTGTGGGAAGTTCTATCATTGCTGGGGTTTAGAATGCTTTTGATTGTAGGTGAACTATAAATCCCAGCAACTACAATTCCCAAATGTCAAGATCTATTTTCCCCAAACTCCACCAGTGTTCACATTTGGGCATATTGAGTATTTGTGCCAAGTTTGGTCCGGATCAATCATTGTTTGAGTTCACAGTGTTCTCTGGATTTAGATGAACTACAAATCCAAAACTCAAAGTCAATGGCCACCAAACCCTTCCAGTATTTTTTGTTGGTCATGGGAGTTCTGTGTGCCAAGTTTGGTTCAATTGTATTGTTAGTGGAGTTCAGAATACTTTTTGATTTTAGGTTAACTATAAATCCTAGCAACTACAACTCTCCAATGGCAAAATGTATTTGTGCCAAAATTGGTCCAGTGAATGAAATTACATCCTGCATGTCAGATATTTACATTATTAGTCATACAGTTATGAAGTAGCCACAAAAATAATGTTATGATTCGGGGTCACCACAACATGAGGAACTGTATTAAGGGGTCACGACATTAGGAAGATTGAGAAACACTGCTCTACTGTGTACTATAGAGGTATTCCAGTATCTCAGACCAAATTACTGACCACAAGACTCTGTATCTTCTGGCTGATCCCTTGGTAAAACACCAGGACATCGGCCCGATGTTTTGCAAGCTGTGATGCAAGATGTAGATTCTGGTCCTCCAGTTTGTCATACAAAGTACGAACACTGAAATCTTCTAGATCTCTTACAATGAATCGATCCCCTAAAAGCAAAAATCCATTAATGCCTTTGGCTATGTCAAGAAGCAGCAAAATTGACAGTGGCTTCATGTGAACACTTTTCACATATTGAATCCAGTATTTGCTTTCATCAGGTGTGGGGGATGAACACTCATTTTGGACTCCCCCCCCCCCCAGATCCTTTAGTTATTATTGCTATATGAATGAATATTGGGAGTTGTAGTGCAAATTAAATAAATAAATAAAACTCCGGGTCGTTGTAGGTTTTTTCAGGCTATATGACCATGTTCTAGAGGCATTCTCTCCTGACGTTTCGCCTGCATCTATGGCAAGCATCCTCAGAGGTTGTGAGGTCTGTTGGAACTAGGAAAATGGGTTTATATATCTGTGGAATGGCCAGGGTGGGACAAAGGACTCTTGTCTGCTGCAGCTAGGTGTGAATCAACTGACCACCTTGATTAGCATTTGATGGCCTGCCAGTTCTTTGGTGTGGCTTATTAGTGCCCGAGGGAATCTTTTGTTGAGAGGTGATAAGCCTTCCACAATACAAATAAAACTCTTCTTCAAGCTGTTCTCTCGGAGTAGAAACACCACCATCTACTGGCATCAAGTGCGACTGCAAACAGGATAGTGAAATTTTCACCCTTTAAGCCCCCATGAGACAAAATGTAAGCTTGTTGGGGTATCAGGCACCAGAAAAATGGCCAAAAATAAAAATGTCACTTTTATTTTAGAGGAGGTATAAGGAAGACAATTATGCTGGGGAAAATGGAAGGAAAAAGGAAGAGGGGCCGACCAAGGGCAAGATGGATGGATGGCATCCTTGAAGTGACTGGATTGACCTTGAAGGAGTTGGGGGTGGTGATGGCCGACAGGGAGCTCTGGCGTGGACTGGTCCATGAGGTCACAAAAAGTCGGAAACGATTGAACGAATGAACAACAACAACAAGGATGTGCAAGCACTTCTGAGCCACTCCATCCATCTAATCATTTTTTCAGCTACTACATTCCATACTCAGTGTCTTACCTTTTCTTGACGAACCCTTTTCTCCAACATCAGGTTCTTCTCCAGAGCCTTGGGGACCAAGAGCTTCATAGAATTGGAGGCTATACGATCAAAAAGAAAAAGACACATAAGAAATCCAGTTTGCATTTACACTTTGCAAAGTGGTCTAGAGTACCTTAGATGCAGGTAAAGATAGTAAAGGCAAATGTTTTCCCCTGACATTAAGTCCAATTGTATCCGACTTTGTGAGTTGATGCCCATCTCCATTTCTAAGCTGAAGAGCCAGCGTTGTCCATAGACACCTCCAAGGTCATGTGGCCAGCTTGACTGCATGGGGCACCATTACCTTCCTGCCAGAGCAGTACCTGTTGATCTACTCACATTTGCATGTTTTCAAACTACTAGGTTGGCAGAAGCTGGGGCTAACAGTGGAGGCTCACACCACTCCCTGGATTCAAACCTATGACATTTTGGTCAGCAAGTTCAGCAGCTCAGCGGTTTAACCCACTGTGCCACTGGGGGCTCCACCTTAGATGCAACCCGGTAGCATTTCATGAACTGTGTCCAGGTGGCCAGCAATTCTGAGAGCCAGTCCGAGAGCACAACCAGGATTTTCGGAAATGGCAAAAAGCATATGTCAACAAGCAAGGTACAAACAATATACTATGCTGAAGGACCTAAACTGAAGCTAGAGCCATGATTTCCCCAGAGCACTGGTAGGTTGGGAGAATCTATACTTCAGTGAACTCCATTCTTCCCAATTCTTAAAGCCCTGTTTCTAACCATATCTGGTCACCATTAGTGGAAACCATTGGTGGCGTAGTCTACTGCTCCCAGCACTATGCTAACGAAAGTTCCCACACTCACCTCTCTTGAATCAACACGTATTCAGGTGGGATGTGTGGTTCTCCCAAGCTCCTCCACCGAGGCTTCCAGCTCTTCATTGGGCTTGGAATTGAGGTGGGATGCCTCAGGAGGACAATGAGGCCTGTCAACACCACAGTCAGGAAACCCAGGACAAAAATCACAGCTGAGGAGAATAGAAAAATATTATTATGACCAAAGGAAAGAAAACGCACCACTCTAATTCATGATGACCACGTCTATAGTGGTTAGATGTTGCTGGTTGCTGCCTGGGGGATCCTTTGTTGGGAGGTGTTAGCTGACCCTGATTGATTCTTAAAATCATAGAAACATAGAGTTGGAAGAGACCTCATGTGGCCTCTCACCATGAACCTTCCCACCTGTATTTTCCCACAGTTTCCTATGATCATAGATAATCTTGTTGCAATCTGAAATTATTATCATAAATAACATCGCATAGTCTATAAATTGCTTTCCCACCTCGACAAAAGTGTCTATTAAATTCATTCTTTTTGTATACAATGTATGATTGTGTTCTAAGAGAAGTTTTCAGAGCTGAATGGGCATTTCTAGAAGCATTCTCTCCTGACATTTTGCCCACATCTATGGTAGGAATCCTCAGAGGTTGTGAGGTCTGTTGGAAATTAGGAAGATGGGGTTTATATATCTGTGAAATGTCTAGAGTGAGGGAAAGAACTCTTGTATGCTTGAGCAGGGGTGGCTCAACCCTTTACGCAAAGTAAGCATTTGCAGTATAGTTGATTTTGCCCAGGGGCGCTCTTGAGGCGCTCTTGGGGGAAAATAGACCTTGACATATGCGAGTTGTAGTTACTGGGATGTATAGTTCACCTACAATCAAAGAGCATTCTGAACTCCACCAATGATGGAATTGAACCAAATATGGCACACAGAACTCCCATGACGAACAGAAAATATATAACAGTGATTGGTTTGGGGTTGGGTGTTTGCTTACAGTTGAAAATTACCTAGGGCCGCCTCTGTGCTTGAGGCAAGTGTCAATGTTGCAGTTGGCCACCTTGGTTAGCATTTAATGGCCTTATAGCTTCAAAGCCTGGCTGGTTGCTGCCTGGGGGATCCTTTGTTGGGAGGTGTTAGCTGGCCCTAATTGATTCTTAGGATCATAGAATCGTAGAGTTGGAAGAGACCTCATATGCCATCCAGTCCAACCTCCTGCCAAGAAGCAGGAAAATTGCATTCAAAGCACCCCTGACAGATGGCCATCCAGGTGGGGGGGCTTGGGGGGCTTCAGCCCCCCCCCCAAATTCTGATGGTGGTCCGCGAGAAGGCCTTACTGGTACATTATTTAAACTGTTATGTTTATTCATATCATGATCTGATCACCATGCTCAATATATCCCATATGCATGGGGGTATTGGGGTAACGATACAAAAGGTTTGCTAGGGTAGACCCTCTTTCACTCAGACTCAGGACCCCCCGAACCAAACTCAGCCCCCCCCCCGAAACAAAATCCTGGCTACGGGCCTGCCCCTGACAGATGACCATCCAGCCTCTGTTTAAAAGCCTCCAAAAAAAGGAGCCTCCACCACACTCCAGCGCAGAGAGTTCCACTGCTGAATTGTCTGGAATTACTCTGTTTTTGGAGTAATTCTGTGTATTCTGACAAAGAGAAGCCAATAAATAATTTTATTTCTTTAAACACATAAAATTTGTAAAAAAAAATCTTATCCAGTCTGGCCCTGATTGCCATAAACATAACATAACATGAATTTAACATAAAAAAAAAAACAATCAAACTTGATATTGTTCACTTCCTGATCGGGTTCTCCCCATCCCAGGGGCAGGACTCCATTGTTACAATACCTGAAATAGATGCCCAATCTGGGGTGACATTCAGAACCTTGTGCTTCAGGACCCCATGGCGAGCCAACTGGTATGGTGAGGATGGTTGGATGGAAGCTGCGAGAGGGTCACAGACCATGCTGTTGTCATTTACCACCACAATTAGTATCCGTTCTTTGATGGCATTGTCCCGGAAGACGTATGTCCCCGGCTCCAGGAAAACATGAGCAAATCTGAAAAATGGAGAAACACGCTATTTTGGTTATAATAGTTTTCAGCACTACATTGCACCAATATACCAGAAGATGAAGAAATATCTTAAGGTAGAGGGCATGACTTCAAGCAAGATCTTGTACATCAGAGCAAATCCACTGTGTCACATTTGGGAGTCTATGCATCTTATTTTATTCTTAAATATACCAATTGCAACCTCAAATATGTATAACTTCCATTTTCTTCACTCCAACTTTTTCACTTGCTCTGAAGCATATAATATCGTAAGGTTAGATATTACACAGGTTTGCTGTTTGTGCTGAACCAATCTTTCATGCAGTGATCCACTTTCAGTTCGAAATACAATCTATATAAATAAAAATGCAATGTTCGTTTGTGGGACTAACATAACTCAAAAACCCACTGGATGAATTGCTGCCAAATTTGGCCACAAGATACCTACTAACCCAAGGAGTGACCATCACTCAAAAAAATTGATTTTGCCATTTGGGAGTTGAGGTTGATGGGATTTATAGTTCACTTAAAATCAAAGAGCATTCTGAACCACATCAATGATGGAATTGAAACAAACGTGGACTCCCATGACCAACAGAAAACACTAGAAGGTTTTGGTGGGCATTGACCTTGAGTTTGGAAGTTGTAGTTCACCTACATCCAGAGAGCACTGTGGACTCAAACAATGATTGATCTGCACCAAACTTGGCACAAATATTCCATATGCCCAAATACGAACACAGATGAAGTTTTGGGGGAGATAGAACTTGACATTTGGGAGTTATAGTTATGGTTCACCTACAATCAAAGACCATTCTGAACCCCACGAATGACAGAATTTGGGCAAACTTCCCACACAGAACCCCCATGACCATCAGAGAATACTTAAGGCCATCCAAACATAATCAAAGCCCTCCCGAAAAAGAGCCATCCAGCCATAGACATAGGTAGATACATATGTTTCACACACAGAGAGATATAGTATCATAGATTTGAAAGGGACCCCTAAAGAAGGACAATTATATGTTGCATGTTCCAAATTAGGCAAACCAGACAATCTCCACATCAACACTGACAGTGAAACAACAAGAAATACAGTTTACTCCACAAGTATAAAGAGATTACATATATTAGAAACCAACACTTTCTCATTACTTTATTTTCCAGATCAGCAGACTGAGCCATAGCAACGTTAGTCCATAATATAGGGTGAGATGGATCTGAGGACTTAAGGAAGAAAGTGGCCTTCCTACAGCATCATCAGAAGAATACCTGGAGATGTTGACCTGAGTCTCTTGAATGAGATGATCTAGCCTCCTGAATGCACCAAAATCCCAGTTGGCATTGCTGTTGTAGAGATGCTCCTTCATGTAGACAGGATAGTGACTGGAAATTTGGTCTGGTTGGAAGGATGGTAAAGTTCATATCAGCTACTATGTCTTTCAACTGGGTCATACCTTCTCCAATAGATGGTCACGTAGATGGAGTCACAACTACAAAGTCACCTCCACCTTTCTCTTCCCTAAAGCTCAGCTAACTGATTCTTGAGACCATCAACACAAAGCCATGGAGCTGTCCAGAATGTTGATTGGTTGGCCTTTATGAAGTCACAAAGCTTCCACCTTAGGCAGGTATGCAGAGCCCTGATTGGCTGATGCTTACTTCTTGCTCAGGGCACTGTTTAAAGCAGGCATGGGCAAACTTGGGCCCTCCAGGTGTTTTGGACTTCAACTCCCACAATTCCTAACAGCTAGTAGGCTGTTAGGAATTGTGGGAGTTGAAGTTCAAAACACCTAGAGGGCTGAAGTTTGCCCATGCCTGCTTTAGAGGAACCGTGGCTTTAAATTGGGTCAACTCAGAACATCATAAACATACTAGTTGTCGGACCTTGAAAAGCAATGACAACAATGGGCAAACAGAAATTATTACCTCTGTCCTTCATAATGTTTAGATTGTATATGGCAAATGAGTACAGTTGTAGATACTTACCATGAGGATCAATGCTCAGCTGGAAAAGGATAGAGTCTCCCACTGCCAGACATGCAACAGGGTTTGGGATTGTGGGTACAGGAATCGTGTGTTGGGATGATGCACCTTCTTCATCTCGCCGATACCTCTGTCTTTGCGAAAGCAACTCTGTTTCTCCTGGACCAGACATGAGGAAATATGAGCAAAAAGACTGGGATGAAGGAAAGATAACAAAGACAATGGGAAGCAAGGAAATGTGCTTTTGTATTTTGTTTGGGTTGTTGTTATTCTGGAAGGGAGAGGAATCTGGATTACATTATTATATAGATGGGCAATGGGAGTTGTATAAACTGTATCAGCTCCCATTACCCATCTATATACTGATGTAATCCAGAGATATGGCTCAAAGGTGTAACATTAGAAAATGTTGACCATTTCCGCTACCTTGGCAGCCACCTCTCCACCAAAATCAACATCGACACCGAAATACAACATCGCCTGAGCTATGCGAGTGCAGCATTTTTCTGAATGAAGCAGAGAGTGTTTGAGGACCGGCACATCCGTAGGGATACCAAGGTGCTTGTTTATAAAGCTATTGTCCTCCCAACCCTGCCATATGCTTGCGAAACATGGACTGTCTATAGACGTCACATGCAACCTTTACCTATCTGCAGAGAATGTATTTTGTGGATACACAAAACTGTGGATAATAATATAATATAATATAATATAACATAACATATATACATATATTATTTATAATATTATAATGTAATGCAATATAATACTAATAATAATAATAATATATTATTATATATTTATATTACATGTAATATTACTAATAATATAACAATATAATTGGTATAGTACAATATAGCATTATTTAAAACTGATATTGTACTATGCTAATAATATAATATATCGTATGTATATATATACCTTGTAAGCCGCTCTGAGTCCCCTTTGGGGTGAGAAGGGCGGCATATAAATGTCGCAAATAAATAAATAAATAATAGTAAACCCTATTGAAATAAAGGATGTCTGATTCAAGAGTGCCATAGACTAATGCTGGAGAACCTAGAAAATGTCTTGAGATAACATATTTTCTTGAAAGATAGTGGTCTTTGGAGGTACAGAGCCATTCATTTCTTCAATGGGAATTCCATGGACAAACACTAAATTCTTACCTGACAGAAAGGCATCTAGAACATATGGATTAGGAAGAAGGAAACCAAAAACTCCTTTAGGGCTAAAGAGAGCCAAGTGGACTTGTTGGCTTTCATAAATGTGTTCATCTGGTCCCAGGGTGTTTGGGATCTCCTGAGAAACACAGCACAAACAAGAAATTACTGGTAACCCGTCTGGTTTAACGTCCTCTTGACCTGATTTGGATGTTGTCAAGATCAGCAAAAGAAGAAGCAAAGAACCTAAATGCATTCTTTTTCCTTCTTTCTCAAAATGTCCCAAGCAGTACAAAAGAATTGTTTCCCAGAAGTTCAAACGAGTCTTTGCCATCCATCTCCACCACCAATATAAACCTCCATACTATATGAATACATTCATGTATTTGTCAGTTAAGGTTAAATATCATATACACTGTAAGTTACATCATCATATTCAGGATTTTTCTTTGTGATTTCTGTATATACTGGAAGCTGTGTGGTTAGTTCTTTGAATAAATGTTCACTATACAACCCACCAAGCTTAATCCAAGGCGCAGCGCTATATTGGTCAAGGCCCAATCTCATGACCCGAGGTTCTCCACTCCTGTCACAGAGAGACTCCATGATTTCACCTCGTTCTTCTATGTGCAAAGCACATTTACTCTACTTACTCTTTCCCCAGCTCCCTCGATGTCCAGCAGCAGCTCTCTCTCTGCACCGAATCTCAGGGAAAGCTGAGGTGATCTTGATAAGCATACATGGTCACATATCTCTTCAGCAGAGACATACCATTCACAGTGACAGCTGGGAATAAAAGAAAAGTAAAAGACCTGGGTAATTCCTTATTTCTTTTTAGTCTAACATTCTGAAATTGAGGAAGACCCCCATATCTGGTTTCCAGCCAGACCTCAGTTCCCTGAAACCACAAATATGACCAATGGTGTAAAATCTCAGCATAACCTAGAGTTGCATTGGATGACCTAGAGCAGGGGTCCTCAAACTTTTTAAACAGAGGGTCATGTCACAGTCCCTCAAACTGTTGGAGGGCTGGATTACAATTTGAAAAAAAAAACATGAACGAATTCCAATGCACACTGCACATATCTTATTTGTAGTGCAAGAAAAAAACCCACTTAAAACAATACAATAATTAAAATGAAGAACAGTTTTAACAAATATAAACTTATTTGTATTTCAGTGGGAAATGTGGGCCTGCTTTTGGCTGATGAGATTAGATTGTTGTTGTTGTTGTTGTTGTTGCGTGCTTTCAAGTTGTTTCAGGTTGACCCTGAGCAAGAGCCGGGTAAATTACCTTGGAGGCCTTAGTTTGAGGACCCCTGACCTAGAGGTATTCTCTGTAGAAATTTTCTATGAAGCCCAATGCATATCCATGGGAACTTCCAAGAAAAAACATACCTTAGAATTACCTGAATGATAATTCCAACCTAGCAGTTCAAAAACATGCAAATGTGAGTAGATCAATAGGTACCGCTCTGGTGGGAAGGTAACAGCGCTCCCTACACTCATGTCGGCCACATGACCTTGGAAGTGTCTACTGATAACGCCAGCTCTTCTGCTTAGAAATGGAGATGAGCATCAACCCCCAGAGTCGGACACGACTGGACTTAATGTCAGGGGAAAACCTTTACCTTGACTTAAGTGAAATCATGGAGATTGGTTCTACAATAATAAGGGTCTTACTGAATTCATTTTGAGAGTTCACTGATAGCAGTCAACTTGGGCCTCTGCATAGGAGAATTCCCTTAGCTAGAAAGATTTTCCAGATATGGATGAGAAAATCTGTCAACCTCAATTTTTGGGTTGTTGTAGGTTTTTTCGGGCTATATCACCATGTTCTCGAGACATTCTCTCCTGACATTTCACCTGCATCTATGGCAAGCATCCTCAGAGGTAGTGACTACATCTGAGGATGCTTACCGTAGATGCAGGCAAAACGTCAGGAGAGAATGCCTCGAGAACATGGCCATAGAGCTTGAAAAAACCTACAACAACCCAGTGATTCCGGCCATGAAAGCCTTCGACAATACAACCTCAGTTTCATTTCATTTCTCTAAATGTATTTATTTATTTCCCTTATTTGTATCCCATCACTTCTCAACCCCCGAAGGGGGACTCAGGACAGCTTACAATGTGCCCTGTTACCAGGCCGCTACATGACAATTACAATAATAATATCACAATTGGACACAAAACATAGTTAAGCAATACATAAGCAATCATTAAAACAGTAAAACAGTCTCGTCAGCCATATCGTTGTTCCATTCATGTCCCTCTAGAGTGCTGCTACATCTATTGTCCGAAAGCCTGGTCCCAAAACCATGCCTTTAATTTATTTCAGAAAGTCAGGAGGGAGGGAGCCGATCTTACCTCCATTGGGAGCGTGTTCCATAAATCCCTCCTTCATTATCTTTCCAAATGTGACCAAGGTCTTGCATCACAAAATGCAACTCTGGGAACAAAACTAGGTCTTTAAATGTCACCCCACAAAATCATATTGGGGTGGTGGCATTTCATCCATATTACCGGGTTATTTGGAAATGCCAGCCTCAAAATTTAAGAACTGTGTTTGGAAATGCAACTGGTAGATGATGAAGTTACATGTAACTCATTTTTCCTGTAACTTAACATCTCACTTAATCCATGATGATCACCACCAATAGTCAAAACGTGTAGGGCCTGGCTGGAATTTAAGCTTCTGACTAGAGGAAGAAAGATTTAGTTTCATCACTGCCCCTTCCTGCAAGATAATGCTTACATGCCGAGTTCAGCATGAAGTTCTCCATCTGCTGGATTGCAGACCAGAGAGCAGTTATACTGCTCAGGGAACACGCAAGTGCGGGTGGATGCCAAGCGGATCTCTCCCGGAGCACAACGTGCCTCCACCTGCAGAAAAAAAGAAAGGTGGCTAAAAGTTTTATAAATAAGTGAAGTTAGAGCACTGCATGTATGCCCACCTACTCAACCATGGCAGAAACTACCTCCGTGCATCACCTGGGGCTGGCAGTCTTGGTCACTGTTGCTGTCAGGTGCTTTCTTTCCTCTTTCATCATAGTAAATGTATCCCACTTGGCAGATGCAGGAACCATCTGACTCCTGGAAAGCCCGATTCAGACCATGGCAGGTACAGCTGGTAGCACCTTCAGAAGAAAGGAGGTTATGATTTAGAGAGGCAGTTGTGGTCAAATAAGCCTTCCTCAAAACTCAGGACTGTAGATTACTTATCCATGTTCCTTAGACAGTCATACTTATATCAAACTTGAAACTAAAGAAAGTCTGCAAAAATAGAACCCAGTAAAAATGACTCAGATCAAGAAAGCCAAACTACCATATATACTCGAGTATACGCTGAGTTTTTCAGCCCTTTTTTAAGGCTGAAAAAGCCCCCCTTGGCTTATATTCAAGCCAAAGTTACTTATTATTTTACTCTGGTGTTGTTGTTAATTATTACATTTATTATTTTACTCAATTTATTATTTATTTCTTTATTTACTATATTTGTATACCACTCTTCTCCGCCCTCGGGCAACTCAGAGCGGTTAACAATAGCAAAATTCAATGCTTAAAAACATCATAAAACAGTTAAAAACAATTAAAACAGTAGCATAATAAACAGTCAATATAAATCAATAAAACATCTCATTAGCATCTCATAGTTAAAAACAAGATCCGGTCGCATCATCCAATTGTTCCTGTGAGGAAGCGTTATTTGGAAGCGTAATTTTTACTGCTACCAATGTGTAAACCGTTTGTGAACGGGCCACCTCTTAATGAGGGTTTATTTAATTTGATAGCATAGCTTATGGGTAATATTGCTTTAGTCTTTCTTCAGTGCAGGTCGACTTCACTTGGAAAGAATTTGTATCAGAGGCAAGGCTTTAGAAAAACAGTATATTTAGAGATCAGAGGACTCACCTGGTTTGGATGTTGAGGAGCTTCCACAAGGAAAACAACCAACCTGACCTGGTAGATGGTTAAAAGAGCCCGCTGGACAGGGGAAGCATTCATCCACTTGCTTTGCAAGACTGCTGTTCCCATATGTGCCGGGAGGACAGGGCACAGGGGAAGAAGTCAGGGGAGGACAGTAATACCCTTGAGGACAGGGATGCTGGAGGTAACTTCCTGTGCCTGGAGCAAGAAAGAGGGGAAAATGACAATTTGTGAGATCTAGCTCCTCATTGAGGTTCCATGATTTCTGAGGTTCAAGCTACACATTTAGCATGTTTTTAGAAAAGTTCTTCCCTTAAAGGTAAAGGTTTCCCCTTGAGATTAGCTCTAGTAATGTCCAGCTCTGGGAAGTCTCAATTTCTAAGCTGAAAAACCGGCGTTGTCCGTAGATGCCACCAAGATTATGTGGCTGGCATGACTGCATGGAGCACTGTTACCTTCCCGCTGAAGCAGTACTTACTGGTCTACTTATATTTGCGTGTTTTTGAACTGCTAGGTTGGCAGAAGCTGGGGCTAACAGTGGGAGCTCACCCCACTCCTTGGATTTGAACCACCAGCCTTTCAGTCAGCAAGTTCAGCAGCTCAGCAAGTGTGATTTTTTTGTGTGTGTTGTGATTTTTTTTTGTTATATGCCAATAAAGGCTGTGTGTGAAACTTGTAATTTACGTCTAAGCAGGGAGGTCATTTCTTAATTGTGGCGCAGTGGGTTAAACCCCTGTGCCGGCAAGACTGAAGACCGACAGGTCGCAGGTTCGAATCCGGGGAGAGGCGGATGAGCTCCCTCTATCAACTCCAGCTCCTCATGCGGGGACATGAGAGAAGCCTCCCACAAGGATGATAAAAACATCAAATCATCCGGGCGTCCCCTGGGCAACATCCTTGCAGACGGCCAATTCTCTCACACCAGGAGCGACTTGTAGTTTCTCAAGTCACTCCTGACACGACAAAAATTAAAATAAAATTCTTAATTGAATGGTTTAAGGATGATTTTTTTTCCTGTGCCTCAACCAAGCTTTCTTTCTCTGTCTTCCATGACCAGTTCCCATTTCCCTCCCACTTGCATATAGTATGGCATTGTGAGGAATAATCACCTTCCGGACAACTGAATCCTGGTGGACAAGGCAAACATGGCGGGTAGAGATCTGAGTTGCCACCATACGTGCCTGCTTCACAGGCTTGACAGCTTTTCTCAAAGGAGTCCCTGAGACCTGTTGTATTCAAAGCTGTGTAGCCAGCTGGGCACAGAAGAGGCTGGTTGCTGCCAAGTGGGCAATAATGTGGGTAGATGCATCTGGAAAACAGAAGTAGCTAGGAGCAGGATTAGTGGATAGATACATGTGGAGCACACCTGCATCAAAACTCCTCTTTCTCCAACAGGAAATCTTGAGTGTAATGGAACAGAACATGTTTCAAAGATGTGTACATTTGTCACTTACTGCTGCCCAGGCATATTGTATGAGGATGACCCTCCAGGACAGTAATATCCGGCAGGACATGGAGGTGGGATCCCTGTTTGAGGGCCACAGAAAGAGCCAGGCCGGCACACCATAGGGCTAGAGGAACCTAAATGTGGAGAACAAATATGTGAGGCAATGGCAAGACCCCTCTGAAAAAGTCTTACCAAGGAAACCCTGTGGTAGGTTTTCCTTAGGTTGCAATACGATGGAGAAGACTTGAAGGCACACAACAACATCATCAAGACTTTTGTGGTATCAGTTACTGATAAAATATCAATGGCTGATTTTGGGTTGCTGTAGGTTTTCTGGGCTATATGGCCATGTTCTAGAAGCATTCTCTCCTCATGTTTCACCTGCATCTATGGCAGGCTAGTGAGAGAGGTAACCAAGAAAAGCCTTGATGCCTGCCATAGATGCAGATGAAACATTAGGAGAGAATGCTTCTAGAACATGGCCATATAGTCCAGAAAACCTACAACAATGCAGTGATTCCGGCCATGAAAGCCTTCAACAATACAGTGGCTGATTTTGCTATTACGAGAGGTACTTACTCATAATAATCTGCCAACAAGTTTCTGGTTCCAATTCAAAGTGCTCGTTATTACCTACAAAGTGCTACACAGTTCAGGTCCAAGCTATCTTCATAACCACATCACCCCTATGAACCGGTGTGGGCTCTATGATCTACTGGGAAGGCCCCCCTCTCAGTCCCACCTCCATCACAAGCATGGTTGGTGGAGATGAGAGAGAGGGCCTTCTTGGTGATGGCCCCCAGCCTTTGGAACACCATCCCCAGAGGTATTAGGCTTGCCCTCACATTACAATGTTTTCGCAAGGAGCTGAAAACATGGCTCTTTAGGCAGGCCTTTCGAAAAGAATAAGGCACTTGCTAATCTAAGGACCAAACAATTTAATATTATCACTAGCACTGTAATGGTTGAATTGTGCTGCGGCTGGGATGCTGTTCTATTTGTTTTTATGGCAATTTGTACTGTGTTTTATTTATTTTTAAATTGGACTTTTTGTAATGTGTTGTTTTATCTTAAGTGATGTTGTCATTGTTTAATATGTGATGTAATTTTACATTTATTTATATGTGTTATGGCACTTGTATGTGCTTCTGTAAGCCATCCTGAGTCCTTCTGGGAGATGATGATGATGATGATGATGATGATGATGATGATGATGATGATGATTTGAAACACAACAAGATTAGTCCACAGCAAACAAGATCACTCTGCTGGCTGTTATGTTGGATCACACATTGGACACTTCCCAAGTGTCTACGACAGTGTGATGTATCGGCAAATAATGTATGCAGATTCCAGTAGGGTGGCCTTTTGCAGCTGGCAGATGGTAATCTTGTCAGTGCCAATTGCGTTTAAGTGCAGGCCAAGGTCTTTAGGCACTGCACCCAGTGTGCCGATCACCACTGGGACCACCATGACTAGTCTGTGCCAAAGTCTTTCCAGTTCAATCTTTAAATCCTCTTAGCATGTTTCTCTTCAATCCTACTGTCACCTGGGATTGCAACATCGACAATCCACACTTTGTTTTTTAACACGATTGTGAGGTCAGGTTTTTTAACACGATTGTGTGCTCCAAAACTCTGTCAGTCTGAATTTGGAAGTCCCAGAGTAGTCTGACGTGTTCATTTTCTGTAACTTTTTCAGGCTTGTGATCCCACCAGTTCTTTGTCGTGGGCAGATGGTATTTGTGGCACAAGTATTATTATTATTATTATTATTATTATTATTATTATTATTATTATTATTATTTGGTTTGGAATATTTTAGAGTAAGGAACTGGCAAAACCACACCTAATTATTCTTTGTCTGAGAAAATCCTATGACTCACAGAGTCTCCATAAATCTATATGTGACTTTAAGGCATGTATATAACATTTATGCTAGCCAAAATGTATAAAGCAGTGTCCACTTTACATTATCATTAGCTATCAAGTTTGTTATCAACTATTAAAAGTAGCAATTAACATGTTGGCAACTAATTTTGAAAAGGAGGTGAGTCAGGTGAGTGAGGAAAAAGTGCCTATCCTATTATTCTTTGCCTCCTCCAGAAACTACTCTTTGTATAAAAGCTGTTGTCAGTCCAAAATTTCAACGGAGACCTTCTCAAGTGTAAAGCTCTCAAAAGTCATACTGGAAGGACATTCAACTAAAATTGTGAGTCCCAAGTGCCAACATTCAATAACATCTCACCTGCTGGGCATTCATAGCCTGGTTCACAAGGTCTTCCATGGATATTTGGCACTCCTGACTTTTCTGGGTCTGGACAGTAAAATCCAGGAGGGCAAGGCTGACATTCCTCCAAGGCCATAGCACCTGGTTGGGTCCTATAGGAACCAGGTGGGCAAAGGAACGCATCCCGTCTGCTTGGGCACCAGTGTCCTGGGGCACACGGGTAGTCTCTAAAAGCCATGTCTGTTGAAAGGAGAAAACTAAATGAACAGATGAGAGAGAAAACAAAGCAAGCACAAACTTTGTCAGTCTTATAGGGAGAAAACTTTCATGGTTATGGAAAGAAATTGGTTAGAGTTGGTTAGAATAATTCCTAAATAGCACTTAACCTGTCACAGGGCACTGATAGTCTGATGGACAGGGCTGGCATTCGGAGACACCCTCGGCATTTAGTTCTGTCCGGAAAACCTGCTTGGGACACGGGTGGAGGATCTGAGGTCCATTAGTGCTGCTGTGATTCATTTTATAGCAGTGAAAATCATCAGGGCACAGATAAGCCTCTGGATGTCCTAAAATGAAATAAAATTAGAAGTATTAGGTGGTGGGGATGAACAGAGAAACAGACCTCCAGTGTTGGTTCGGTGGTGTTTGGGTTCAAGGGGAGGATTGCATTGCACAAGGACATATGGGATGCCCACTTCACATAATATATCTTCAGACCGAGTGAGGGGAGGGGGGGGGGGGTGGATCCTTTCCTTTATATCTCTCCACTGTCATCAATTCAGGCCAGTAACCTATACCAGTTCACTTCTCAAATTGGCTGGGACTGCTCTGGGATTCTTTTAAAAATCCTATTCAGTGTTTTGCGACACAGTCTTCATACACAACTCCACAGTAACTGAGTTTATTTATAGACGTCTTGCACAAAAGCTTGTTGGTTACATTTGTATATTAGCGTCTTAATTGACTATAACTTTGTTTTATGACAACTCTCTTCCTTATGACTTTTTACACATAGAAAGATTCACTTGTTAACCATATAATAGCAAACTCTCAACTGTTCTCCACTCACTATCCTGACTATTTCTTTACATACTCTTACTTAACTTATTTACTGACCTATATTCACTTTTTTTGTCGTGTCAGCAGCAACCGCTCCTGTTGTGAGAGAATTGGCCGTCTGCAAGGACGTTGCCCAGGGGACGCCCGGATGATTTCTGATGTTTTATCATCCTTGTGGGAGGCTTCTCTCATGTCCCCGCATGAGGAGCTGGAGCCGATAGAGGGAGCTCATCCGCCTCTCCCGGGATTCGAACCTGTGACCTGTCGGTCTTCAGTCCTGCCAGCACAAGGCTTTAACCCACTGCGCCACTGGGGGCTCCACCTATATTCACTGACCCCTAACTTACCTGCGACCTGTCGGTCTTCAGTCCTGCCAGCACAAGGCTTCAACCCACTGCGCCACCGGGGGCTCCACCTATATTCACTGACCCCTAACTTACCTGTGACCTGTCGGTCTTCAGTCCTGCCAGCACAAGGCTTTAACCCACTGCGCCACCGAGGGCTCCACCTATATTCACTGACCCCTAACTTACCTGCGACCTGTCGGTCTTCAGTCCTGCCAGCACAAGGCTTTAACCCACTGCGCCACCGGGGGCTCCACCTATATTCACTGACCCCTAACTTACCTGCGACCTGTCGGTCTTCAGTCCTGCCAGCACAAGGCTTTAACCCACTGCGCCACCGAGGGCTCCACCTATATTCACTGACCCCTAACTTACCTGTGACCTGTCGGTCTTCAGTCCTGCCAGCACAAGGCTTTAACCCACTGCGCCACCGAGGGCTCCACCTATATTCACTGACCCCTAACTTACCTGCGACCTGTCGGTCTTCAGTCCTGCCAGCACAAGGCTTTAACCCACTGCGCCACCGGGGGCTCCACCTATATTCACTGACCCCTAACTTACCTGCGACCTGTCGGTCTTCAGTCCTGCCAGCACAAGGCTTTAACCCACTGCGCCACCGAGGGCTCCACCTATATTCACTGACCCCTAACTTACCTGCGACCTGTCGGTCTTCAGTCCTGCCAGCACAAGGCTTTAACCCACTGCGCCACCGAGGGCTCCACCTATATTCACTGACCCCTAACTTACCTGCGACCTGTCGGTCTTCAGTCCTGCCAGCACAAGGCTTTAACCCACTGCGCCACCGAGGGCTCCACCTATATTCACTGACCCCTAACTTACCTGCGACCTGTCGGTCTTCAGTCCTGCCAGCACAAGGCTTTAACCCACTGCGCCACCGAGGGCTCCACCTATATTCACTGACCCCTAACTTATCTTGACCTAATGGCTTTTCTTCCCTCTCTGTCTTCTTTTCTCTCCCAGAATGTTCAGGTTTTTTTCCCAACTGTGATCCTTAGCTCCCTCCTTTTTAAAATTCTGGCATCTGCTCATTTAAATATGACCAATCAGATTCCCTTATGTAAATTAGCTCCACTCCTACTGCTACTACCCCTTTAAGAATCACAGAATGGCTGGTCTTATTCCAACCCTGCAATATAGGCCATGTTCTAACATTAACTTTTACTTTTAAATTTTACCCCATAACAAGTAGTTCACTACAACATATATTCTGACCTGTTTTGCACCAGCGGCCTGGTGGGCAGGGAAGGCAATCTTCCCTTTGTCTGGCACCTGGGAGAGAACCAACAGTGTCCTCTGGACAAGAGATGGGCGCCTCTGAGCCTTCTGGGCAGTAGAATCCTAGAAGACCAATGAGAAGGACACAGAGTGAAGAGAGAGGGGGGCAGGAAGGCAGTTCCACCTCGTCTCCTGTGCTATACTAATAATATAATATATCGTATATACTAGGGCTGGGTAACCACGGAAAAATTTGTTTCTAAACTCGATTCGTTTCCAGGGAGCGCTAGCGTTTCCAAATTCTAAATACTTCCAAAATTTTGAGATTTCAAAGTTTCGTTATTTACGAAATTTCGTTAATTTCGAATCGATTCGTTAATGGCGGACGCGATTGCGCAATATGCTAAAAAAAACCTCCAAATGGGACAGGGGGAACTTCTGAAGCTTCCCTCTCCCTCTGTTGTTGACTGTTGGTGTGATAATTTATTTTTTAATCACTGATAAAACAAACAACATCCCTAAAACTTGCACCAGACATACGGAAATAATTTCGAAACAATTACGAAACAATTTCAAAATAAATTGAAAAAATTGTTTCGATTTTTAATTACTCCTGCATGGCTCAATATCGGATCGTAAGCTAATTTAAATATGAATTAATAGCGAATTACGAAATTAACGAACGAAACCGCCCAGCCCTAGTATATACATATAATATTATAATGTAATCTATATAAATAAAAAAAGTAATGTTAGTTTGTGGGATTAACATAACTCAAAAACCACTGGACAAATTGACAAGAAATTTGGACAGTATACTCCTAACAGACCAATGAGTGACCATCACATAACCCCCCCCCCCCCCAAAAAAAAGAGGACTTAAAACCCCAAAAAGCTAAATGATGAAAAGCTAAATGATGATACAGAAAAAAGAAGGAAGAGGGAGGAAAGGAGAGAAGAAAGAAAGGAGAGAAAGGAGAGAAAGAAGGAAAGAGATAGAGAAGAAAGGAGAAAAAAGGGATGAAAAGAAAGAGGAGGGAAGGAAAGAAAGGTAGAGAGGGAAGAGAAAGTAAGAAAAAAAAGGAAAGGAAGGAAAGAGGTAGAGAAGGAAGAAAGGAGAAAAAGAGGGAGGGAAGTAAAGAAGGGAAGACAGAAGTATGGATAGAAGCAAAAAAGCGAAGGAAGGAAGGAAAGAGGTAGAGAAGGAAGAAAGGAGAAAAAAAGGATGAAAAGAAAAGGGGGGAAGGAAAGAGGTAGAGAAGGAAGGAGGGAAGGAAAGGGAGCGAAAGAAGGAGAGAAAGAAGGAGGAAAGATTGGCCACAGCAACGCGCGGTGGGTACAGCTAGTACAATATAGTATTACTACTAATAATACAATATTATAATTATGTATTTTATATTACATGTAATATTACATGTAATATTCACATCCCGCCTTTACTGCAACGCTCTCTACGTGGGGCTGCCCCTGAAGACGGCCCGGAAGCTTCAGCTAGTCCAGCGCGCGGCAGCCATGTTACTAACTGGAGCGGGACGCAGGGAGCACACAACGCCCTTGTTGTACCAGCTCCACTGGCTGCCGACCTGCTACCGGGCCCAATTCAAGGTGCTGGTGTTAGCCTACAAAGCCCTAAACGGTTCCGGCCCAAAATACCTGTCAGACCGCATCTTGGCCTACGAGCCCACGAGGGCCTTAAGATCGTCCGGGGAGGCCCTTCTCTCGATCCCGCCTGCCTCACAGGCACGCCTGGTGGGGACGAGAGAGAGGGCCTTCTCGGTGGTGGCCCCCCGGCTGTGGAACACTCTCCCTGTAGACATCAGACAGGCGCCCTCCCTTATGTCTTTTCGTAAAGGCTTAAAGACATGGCTATTCGAGCAGGCATTTAATTAAATGCTACAATTAGTTTTGGCAAGACAACTGGAACGGAATTTGGATTATGAGCTTGGCTATGATTCTACTATGAGACGGAGCGGATCATTTAGTGTAATTATATAATTGTTGTATTGTGGATATGCTGTTTTGTATTGCCTTTTGTAATTTGCCTTTTATATGTTGTACACCGCCGCGAGTCGCCCTAGGGCTGAGAGCAGCGGTCAACAAATGCACCAAATAAATAAATAAATTACTAATAATATTACAGTATAATGGTATAGTATAATATAGTAATATATAATACTGATATTGTGCTATGCTAATAATATATATATTGTGTGTATATATGTGTATGTATATGTATATATGTATGTGTGTGCGTGTGTATATACATACATATATATTGTAAGCTACTCTGAGTCCCCTTCGGGGTGAGAAGGGCAGCATATTAATGTCATAAATAAATAAATAATAAATTAGGCAAAGCTTCTGATGAAGGATATCAAGAGTTGAATTTCTACCAATTAAGTAGGGAGAGTATTTCAGAACCTGTCTGGGCTGAGCCTATCAAAGCAAGGACTTTGGGAAGAATGAATAGCCTATACTGAGATTAGAAGAGAAAGAGGTAATGTCCACCAGCTAGTGGCCAAGTCATGGGCTTATTCAGAAAACAACACGTTAAACATAAGATCATCTCCACTTTTGCTTTTACATAAAAAATCAACAACACTAGTTCAAAAAAAATTAGAGAAGAAATATTCAACCTGTGTTTTAAATCTCTAGATGCTTAACATGTATTATTTTGTAGAGCAACAAATAGTAAGTTGCAAGTTGATTTAGGCTGAAACCCTAGCCACACTTATGAACAACTCTTTACCTGGGCTAAACAAGTCTAAAGTCACAGAAAATAAGATTTAGAAATTCCTATTTAATGGAAAAATTGCAGATTTGCAGATTTTTAGAAAAAGTCACCTCTTGCTAGGTTGCTAAGTTACCTGCAGGGCAGGGTCCTGCACACACCTGGCCCCAGGGGCAGTCGGCTAGCGGGCTCCAGGTGTAGTTCTGGCCTTGTGGGGTGGGATCCAAACTCCCTTCTTGGCAGAAGAAACCGGCTGCACAGCTCCCCTTCATCCGCCCTCCCCTGAGAGAAGCAAAGGAATGTGCAACGAGAAGGATGGATTGCTTCATTCACACACTGAAGTGATCAGCAATATAAAATGAGCAACATTGTCCACCTTCTGCCTTCTTCAGTCACTAAGGATGAAAATGCACAGCATACAAGAAGCCTGTAATATGTAATTAAACATATGCCACTTTTTGAAAAATAATTTCCAGAATATTTTACAGCACCAGAAACATTTAAACCAATGCAATGAAGCAGCAGAACAAGGGGCACCAGAATCACTCAGAATCAGAAAAGTAGACGTAATCTTGACATGGAGCCCCCTGTGGCACAGTGGGTTAAACCCTTGTGCTGGCTGGACCGCTGACTGACAGGTCAGCGGTTCAAATCCGGGGGAGCGGCTTGAGCTCCCTCTGTCAGCTCCAGCTCCCCATGCGGGGACATGAGAGAAGCCTCCCATAAAGATAGTAAAACATCAACATCTGCATGTCCCCTGGGCAACGTCATTGCAGAAGGCCAATTCTCTCACACCAGAAGTGACTTGCAGTTTCTCAAGTTGCTCCTGATATGAAAAAAAACAACAACAAACCAAACTCATAATCAGAAAAATAGCCTTAATCTCGACAAGGATGGTTTTTGTTAGATTTCAAAAAGCAACCAGTACTTGCTTCAAACCTAGTATGTTAATCTTTGTTTTCTGAGACTATGGATCAGGGGTCCACAAACTTTTTAAACAGAGGGCCAGGTCACAGTCCCTTAAACTTTTGGAGGGCTGAATTATAAGTTGAAAAAAACATGAATGAATTCCTATGCACACTGCACATATCTTATTTGTAGTGCAAAAACACTTAAAAACAATACACAAATTAAAATGAAGATCAATTTTAACAAATATAAGCTTATTAGTATTTCAGTGGGAAGTGTGGGCCTATTTTTGGCTGACAAGATAGGATTGTTGTTGTTGTTGTGTGCTTTCGAGTCATTTCAGACTTAGGTTGACCCTGAGCGAGGGCTGGGTATATGACCTTGGAGGGCCATTTCTGGCCCTCAGGACATAGTTTGAGGACCCCATTAGCATCTTTCCCACTCCAAAACACAACACTCTGCATAAAAGCAGTTGGATGAGGGTTTGCCCCCCCCCCCCATGAAATACTTGCTGTATCTATTGTTTCCTAGGTGCAAAGGCAGGATGTATTTGTGTTAAATAAAATAATCCTTAATAAGAAATAATAAGCAAATTTGATGAGGCAGAAGAAATAATTCAAAACCTGCAATAGTGTCCAGGGGGACAAGGAAAGCAATCTCGCTCCTCCCGTAGACCAGACACATCCGAAGGAGTAAACATGCCATCAGGACACGGATGAGGAGCAAAAGTACCTAAGAAAGAGAATAGGAAAACCCACAAATTAGTGGAATTGATATACTCTGCTGGGGCACCTTAAAGAAGCAGAGGAGGAAAGAAACATTGTAACCATAGCCAACTACAGGAGGTCCTCCTACTCATCGAGGTTACAGATGTAAGACATCCACAAAAATGGGAAAATCATGAAAGAAAGTGCTATTTTGTTATATCTCTAGGAATCTATATGACAACGTGGGCAACTTTATGGTCAACATCCATAAGTCAAAATACACAAAATAATCTATGTCAGGAAAAAAATACTCAAGGAGCATAAAGTATATGATATTCAGTATGTAGTTCTCAAACATAATACATGTAATACAGTCATATAAAGTAAATTATAAAGGCGCAACCGCTCTCAGACATACAGTTGTAAGATCCCAATATATACAGGTTTCAGAGAAGCATATGCAATACAAACTCTTTGCAAATAAGGTGAGTTTTGTGGACAAATTCCCCTTCTTCCCCTTAATAACACAGTGATATTGGCTCATGTCTATAACAAAACATAGAGTAACAAGTAATTACCAGCAAATTTTTAAAAATGAAGATAACCCATAAAAAAAGATAGTTACTTACATAATGCCTGAAACTTTACATAGAGTGACTCTGCTAAAGATGATTCAAATTGTGAGTAATGTTAAAGATCCTTCCACAAGCTTACAACTCTATGTCTGAGAGCGGTTGCTCTGACATAGATTATTTTGTGTATTTTGACACCCTACAAGTATTCTGGGATAGTGTATAGCAACTTCCGTAGGTCCCACTCGAAGTGGACCTAGAATCTCACTGAAGGAGTTAGAGAAGTGTTCTTGATAGGAATCTCTAGGTCCTCCAGTGTGACATCATAGTCAACCTCTAGTAGAAGTTGGCCATACAGTCAACTTGGAGGACCTAGAAATTCCTAGAGAGAATGCTTGGATCAAATTCATGAATAACCAAATCCGCAAATGTTAACTCCAAAAATGTGGACGTCCAATTGTAAATATTTCTCCAAACTGGCAATTGGAGCTGATTTAATCAGCTATATCTACGTTTACTTTGGGCTTTATCTTCCCCTTTCATCATCCACAGACATTTCAGAAAAACAAATAATTAAACATAATGCAATGCAATATAACACATGGTCTACTCTTTGTATTCTTTTCCCACCCACTTTTCCTCTTTCAACTGATCCTGCCCAAAAAAAGAAATCAATCACATTCAGTAGCCCTAGGGTTTCCTTGCTGTATCTTTGGATCTCTGTACCTGCAGGGCAATAGGAATGTGGTGGGCAGGGCTTGGGGTCCCCAGGAAAAGCCTCGTGGCAATAGAATCCCGCTTGACAGGGAAGGCAGTGTTCGGACCCTCGGTTTGGTTGGTATTCACCAGTGGGGCATGGAGCTGGGTGGGCAGCTCCAGAGAGGCAGAAGTGTCCCTGGAAAGAAGAGGAAGAAGTAGATCAGGTGAGACAGGAACAATTTGGTTACTGTGGGAGTAGTGGGTGCAGGGTGGGGGTGCTACATTCTTGAATCAAAAACAACTTTTCAAATCTGTGACACTGTTTTTCTGATTTTTTTTCCCAGAACTACCAGGAGTGATGGTGCAATGGCGTACATAATATTTTTTTTTTCAAATTGACAACACATAGAATAAGGCTGTGTGGAAGAATAATTGCAAGAATTTTTAACATACTGCCAGCATTGCTCAATTGCTCAATTCCGATAATGGCATGTTTCCATTTACTTAAACAACATAATTGAGAGGAAAGAACAGGCTGGCATGATAAAGTCTTTTGACTGATAGTGAGCTTTTCCGAGTGTTGTCATGGCATGATATTCAGAGCTGGCTTACCAGCCAAGCTTTAACGCAGCAGGTTAACCACCAGTTTCAGTAAAGCTTGCCAACCAAAAGGTTGATCGTTCGAAGCCCGGGTCAGGGTGAGCTCCTGGCCTTTAGCCTCGCTTCTGCCTACCTATCAGTTTTGAAAACAGCAGATATATAGGTACTGCTTAAGCAGGGAGTTATTTAAGGAAATGCCAGAAAAATGCTGGCAATTCGATCAAGGAGGAAGCTTATGAACAAAGCTCTTTGTCAGGGAAAGTGGAGCAACAGCACCCCCTGTGGCCAGAACTGAGCACAGCCTCCAAGATGCCAAAGATGGGAAAGTCTATATATACCTCAATGTAGAATTGTCTGTTTTTTTCAATGTATTGAATGTTTGCCATATATGTGTTCTATGATCTGCTCTGAGTCCCCTTCAGGATAAGAAGGGCAGACTATAAATACTGTAAATAAATAAAATAAAATAAATACCATTGCCTTCCTCTTAGACTGAGAAAGTTTGACTTGCTCAAGGTCACCTTTATCTCCTAAATCCTAGTCTAACATTCAAATTAGACTATTCTGTCTCTCATTTCTAAGACATCTCATATTGCATTAGGGATTTGGGAAGTTTTGGTTCAATCCTCTGTCTCAAATTTCCCAAGATCTACCTAAGAGGTGCTGTAGAAACTCTTGCCAGTATGGTAACATGCTGAATTCAACACTGATAATATGATCAATTCTGCATTGAGCGAGGATTGGACATGATGGTCCATAGGGTCCATTCCACCTCTATAAATATTATATGACAAACCTCTGGGCAGAGAAAAGCTGTTGGGCTGAAGGAGCTGTAGTTTGCTGGACAGTAGAAACCAGCCGCACATGGTCCAGTAGGAGAACTCAAACCCATACCGGCACAGAAGAATCCTGGATAGCAGGGAATGCAGCAATCTGGAGAGGAACCTCCTGGAGACAGAAGGGGGGAAACTATAAGTAGATGCCATCCCAGTCCATCAACAGTAGGTGGAACAGAGACCGTGGTTTTTGGGTGTACTAAACATATTATAAGCTGAGGGATAGAGTGCTTGGCTCAAGACAACCTACTGAATTTCTTGGCCAAGTGAGGACTTGAACCCAGAACTGTCAAGTCCTGACCCAACCCTCACAAACCACTACACTGCCTCTCCATCACTTCAAGCCATGAAATATCACTGTTCTTCTTCCTTGAGGAAGAATGACATGTTACAGATAGATTTAGGATTGCTGTTTCTGGAGAAAAGAAAGCAAGGAGGAAGCAACGATGGCTTGGTGAACCTGAGCTGTTCTTACCTGTTGAATTATTCAGAGTGCCCACTGGACAGGCGACAGGGGACCGGGTACCTTCTGGACAATAGTGTCCCCGTGGGCAGGGCCCGTTGAGGGGAAATTCAGCCGTGCTTTGTGGCACAGCATCAGGGGCTCCCCCAGCACAATAATATCCAGGGGAGCACATACCTGCAATGCAGAAAACAAGAAGACTTCCCAATCTGGTTTCAGGTAATTATTATAGTATTAAAGTGTAAACAATGTTCAAATATAATGGGGTGGAGGTTGGGGAGGACGAAGAGTTGGGGTGGGCATCCCCTCCATGGACTGTACTGATTATACTTGATTGAACACTGGCCATCATGTAGTTGAAAATGAACCTGGAAGCACTTTTTGTTCTGATTGATTTTGCCGATTGGGAAGGTTGGAGAAGTTAAGATTGAGAGGTTCCTGTTGTGAGCGTGACTTTGACCAGCTTCTGTTTTTTAAGGATTGAATTTTCAGCAGGACTTGGGAGATATGATTGTGTGTTTTTAATAATTGGTTTTATTTATTTATTTATTTACTTACTATATTTATCCTATATTTATCCGAGGATAATAATCCTCCAAGTGATGTGTCTTGGCAGTGGATACATAGTTGGCTATGGAGCCCTATTATTGACCTGCATGTTCTCCCGCAGTGAGGGCATTGGTTTCCAGGTGGAAGGTGGTCCCGGTTGGGGTTGGCTTGACACACCTTCCTCTTGGCACATTTCTCTCTTTCGCCCCCCATTCATGCCTCTTCAAATTCTACAGCACTGATGGTTACAGCTGACCTCCAGCTAGAGCACTCAAAGGCTAGGGCTTCCCAGTTCTCGGTGTCTATGCCACAGTTTTTAAGGTTGGCTTTAAGCCCATCTTTAACCTCTTTTCCTGTCCTCCAACATTCTGTTTTCCATTCTTGAGTTTGGAGTAGAGCAACTGCTTTGGAAGATGGTGATCAGGCATTTGGGCAATGTGGCTGGTCCAGCGGAGTTGATGGCAGAGGACCATCGCTTCAGTGTGGGTGGTCGTTGCTTATTCCAGCATGCTGACATTTGTCTACCTGTCTTCCCAAGAGATTTGCAGATTTTTTGGAGGCAACACTGATGGAATTGTTCCAGGAGTTGCATGTGACATCTGTAGATAGTCACATGCAAAATATTTATACCTCACCCTTCATACCCCAAAGGGGACTCAGAGCAGCCTTACAAAATCTGGCCAAAATGCAATGCCACATTCTGCACATAACAATAGACAAAACCATATTAAATTATAAAACAGTTAAAATATATTAATCGTTAAAACATATACACACAATAAAACAGATTAAAAACATACATAGTGCTTTAGATTTAGACATTATTCAGACTGTAAGGTTGAGGTCAAATTCTGTATTTACCCTACTCCTTGAACGCCAGTGTACAAAGTTAGGTCTTTAGCTTTTTTCCTGAAGACTAGTAGGGATGGGGCCAGTCTAATGTCACTGGGGAGGGAATTCCACAGCTGAGGGTCCACCACTGAGAAGGCCATGTCTCTCATCCCCACCAGACACACTTGCAAAGGGGGTGGGACCGAGAGGAGGGCTTCCCCAGCAGATCTTAAAGCTCTAGTTGGCTCATAAAGGGAGATGTGTTTGGGCAGGTTTTAATGTTTAGATGCTCTTTAACTTTATGGTAGGAGCCCCCGGTGGCACAGTGAGTTAAAGCCCTGTGCCGGCAGGACTGAAGACCGACAGGTCGCAGGTTCGAATCCGGGGAGAGGTGGATGAGCTCCCTCTATCAGCTCCAGCTCCTCATGCAGGGACATGAGAGAAGCCTCCCACAAGGATGATAAAAACATCAAAATCATCCAGGAGTCCCCTGGGCAACGTCCTTGCAGATGGCCAATTCTCTCACAATAGGATGCTCCTGACCCGACCAAAAAAAACAACTGTATGGTTTTTAATGTGTATTTTTTATTGTATGTCTGTTCATGCAGCACTGAATTTTTGCCTACTTGTAAGCTACTCAAGAGTCCCTTTCAGGGTGAGAAGGGCGGAGTATAAATATAATAAATAAATAAATAAATAACCAGTGAGGATAAGATTACTTTAAGATCCCCATAAGAGCCTCTTACCATCAGGTTCCCAGTTCGCATGGCCAGTGCAATACCTCCCGACTGGGCATGGCTTGCATGCATTCAAGGACAGTGCCCCTTCTAGGGTGTTGAGTGTACCAGCAGGACATGGAAAGGGGATGGCAGTCTGGAGCGGACAATAGTAACCTGCCAAAGAGAGAGTGGGTTATTAGGGGGTTTTGCACAGGTTTAAAAACATCTCCAACAAAAGTGCAAGGACATCAAGAAGACCATAGATAAGAAAAGGGATAAAGAATACATATTTGAAACTTGAGATCAGAGTGAAGAGAGGGGCCAGGAAGGCAGTTCCATCTTGTCTCCTGCACTGTGCTTATAATATACATATAATATACATATAATATTGATAATACTATCATGTAATACAATACACTAATACTAATAATATGATATCATAATTCTATATTTTATATTAAATGTAATATTACTAATAATATTACAGTATAATATTATAGTACATTGTAATATATAATATTAATATTGTGCTATGATAATAATATATTGCATTTACTTTTTACTTCTAAGCCGCTCTGAGTCCCTTTCGGGGTGAGAAGGGCGGCATATAAATGTCATAAATAAACAAACAAACAAACAAACAAACTGTATTGTCGAAGGCTTTCATAGTCGGAATAACTGTCTACTGTGAACTCATTTTGTTGTGTTTCAAATAATAATAATAACAACAACAACAACAATAACAATCATTGGGTTGTTGTAGGTTTTTTCAGGCTATATGGCCATGGTCTAGAGGCATTCTGTCCTGACGTTTCACCTGCATCTATGGCAAACATCCTCAGAGGTAGTGAGGTCTGTTGGAAACTAGGAAAATGGGTTTATAGGGACATCTAATCACCTCTCAACAAAAGATTGCCCCAGGCACTGCCAGGCCATCAAATGCTAATCAAGGTGGTCAGTTGAAACATTCACACCTAGCTCCAACAGACAAAAGTTCTTTGTCCCACCCTGGTCATTCCACAGATATATAAACCCTTTTTCCTAGTTCCAACAGACCTCACTACCTCTGAGGATGCTTGCCATAGATGCAGGCAAAATCAGGAGAGAATGCCTCTAGAACATGGCCATATAGCCCGAAAAAACCTACAACAACCCAAATAAATAAACTTGTCCAAACCAGCACGCCTCTTGCTCTACCAAATAAATGCACTCTATGCATCCTTACCTCGGGGGCAGCTGAGGGGCTCCACAGTGCCAGCATCCTTACAGGCTGTTCCAGCTGGGCAAGGAAGACAAGAGCTTGCCCCAACCATAGGGCTGAACATGCCAGGGTCACAAGGAATCTCCAGGCCAGTGCCCTCAGGACAGCGGAAGCCTCTGGGGCATCTGTATCCATGGATCCCATCACGGGGGCATGGAGCAGAATTACCTTCCAGGCAAACATACCTGTGGATATTACACAGAAGTATCTAAGCTTTCACTCATACTTGCGATACCTACCTTTTACAAAGAATGTTATGTGATCAGGGAGCCAGCATGATGTAATGGTTACCGAACTCAGCCACAGTGTGGCACCAGAGTGCAATGTATATACATTCACACCTAGCTCCAACAGACAGGAGTTCTTTGTCACACCCTGGTCATTCCACAGATATATAAACCCATTTTTTTCTAGTTCCAACAGACCTCACAACCTCTGAGGATGCTTGCCATAGATGAAGGCGAAACTATGGCGATAATACCTCTAGAACATGGCCATATAGCCCGAAAGACCTACAACAACCCAGTGATTCTGGCCATGAAACCCTTTGGCAATACAATGTATATACTAATTCAAGGAAGGAAAGGTGGAAAGTTGGCATCGAAGTGCAATGGATATATTAACTCAAGGGAGGTAAGGTGGACAATTGGCACCAGAGCACAACGGATATATTAAATCAAGGCCGGAAAGTTGGGCAGTTGGCATTAGGCTAAAGTACCGAACCCAGCCATAGTGTGGCAGCAAAGCACAAGGGATATATTATTTCAAGGAAGGGACTTGGACAATTGTTGAATTGGAAGTTGAAATTGTCCACAATCATGTGGACAATTTCAACAGAAAGGAAGAAAACATCAAAATGAACAAAATCTGGCTACCAATATTTAAAAAACCTCTTAAATCATAACAGTAAACAAAGACGGGGAGATCCAGACAAGAAACAATCATGGACAGCTAATCACCTCTCAACAAAGGATGCCCCCAGGCATTAAGAAGCCACACTTTGAAAATTGCTAGGCCATTAACTGCAAATCAAGGTGGCCAATTGAAACATTCACACCTACCTCCAACAGACAAGAGTTCTTTCTCCCACCCTGGACATTTCACAGATATATAAACCCCATTTTCCTAGTTTCCAACAGACCTCACAACCTCTGAGGATGCCTGCTGTAGATGCAGGCGAAGCGTCAGGAGGGAATGCTTCTAGAACATGGCTACAATCTTTAGGAGGAGCTTGAAAACATGGATGTTCCAGTGTGCCTTTCCAGAATAAGGAAACTCCTAGCATTATGTCCCAACGCACTTTATCAGAGATTTAGGTTATCTGCAAGCCCACCCTCCTCCAAACACCACACCTGTCATGCCCAGCACTTTTTAATTTTAATTTTAATTATTACATTTGGCCCGGCCATTGTTTTTAACTGCGTTACTGCGTGTTGTTAATGTTATTGCTTGTTTTTGTTTTATTTTGCTGTATTATTATTGTTGTTTGTTGTTGTATTTTAGGCTCGGCCTCGTGTAAGCCACACTTCGGGAGAAGGTAGCGGGGTACAAATAAAGGTTTATTATTATTATTATACACAGCTCGAAAAACTTACAGCAACCCAATTGGAGAATTAGCATTAGGCTGAAGTACAGAACTCAGCCTCAGTGTGGCAGCCGAACACAATACATTCAAGGCAGGAAGGTTGGACGATTAGCATTAGGCTGAAGTACCGAATAGAGCCACAGTGTGACAGCAGAGTGTGGGTGGAATTCAAAGCAGGAAAGTTGGACAATGAACCTGGAGATTAAGGTTGTTCCAGTGTGCCTTCCCAGAATAATGATCCCATAGCACAGTGGTTCTCAACCTCCCTAATGCCGTGACCCCTTAATACAGTTCTCAAGTTGTGGTGACCCCCAACCATAACATTTTTGCTGCGACTTCACAACTGTAATTTTGCTGCTGTTATGAATCGTCACATAAGTATCTGATATGCAGGATGTATTTTCATTCACTGGACCAAATTCGGCACAAATGCCTGATACACCCAAATTTTAATTCTAGTGGGATTGAAGGGGAGATTGATGCTGTCATTTGGGAGTTGTAGTTGCTGAGATTCATAGTTCACATACAATCAAAGAGCATTCTGAACTCCACCAACGACTGAATTGAACCAGTCTTGGCACACAGAACTCCTATGACCAACAGTAAATACTGGAAGCATTTGGCGGGCATTGACCTTGAGTTTGGGAGTTGTCGTTCACCTTTATCCAGAGAGCACTGTGGACTCAAACAATGATGGATCTGGACCAAACTTGGCATGAATACTCAACATGCCCAAATGTGAATACTGGAGGAGGTTAGAGAAAATAGACCTTGACATTTGGGAGTTGTAGTTGCTGGGATTTATAGTTCACCTACAATCAAAGAGCATTCTGAACTCCAACAATGAGAGAATTGGGCTAAACTTCCTACACAGAACCCCCATGACCAATAGAAAATACTGTGTTTTCTGATGGTCTTTGGTGACCCCTCTGATACCCCTTCGCGAACCCCCCCAGGGGTCCCGACCCCAAGGTTAAGAAACACTGCCATAGCACTTTGTCCTCCAAAGCACTTTATATTGTTTTAGGTCTGCTTGTATGTTTCCACAAACTGCCTCATCACTTTTTTCGCCCATGTCCAGAATTATTTTAATTTTAATTACATTTGGTCTACCCATAGATTTTAAAGTGTGTTGTCCTATTGATAATGCTTATGTTATTGTTTTATTGTTTTATTGTTTTGCTGTTTCAAATTGCTTGTATTGTTGTTGTTATTGCTTGTATTGTTCTATTTTGGGCTTGGCCTCGTGTAAGCTGCACCGAGTCCCTTGGGGATAAGGTAGTGGGGTCTAAATAAAGTATTATTTTTATTGTTGAAGGCTTTCATGGCTGGAATCACTAGGTTCTTGTGGGTTTTTTCGGGCTATATGGCCATGTTCTAGAGGCATCAGGAGAAAATGCCTCTAGAATATGGCCATATAGCCTGAAAAAACCCACAAGAACCTATTATTATTATTATTATTATTATTATTATTATTATTATTGTTATTAAATATCAGTCAGCCTTGAAACCTACTGAATCACCTTGAGGATCATAGTCTTGCCTTTCTCAACTTTCTTGATGCTACAACCCCTTAATACTGTTCCTCATGTTGTGGTGACCCCCAACCATAACATTATTTGCGTTGCTACTTCATAACTGTAATTTTGCTAGTGTTATGAATCATCATGTAAATATCTGATATGCAGGATGTGTTTTCATTCACTGGACCAAATTTGGCACAAATACCCGTTATGCCCAAATTTGAATACTGGTGGAGTTGAGCGGGGTTGATTTTGTGATTTGGGAGTTGTAGTTGCTGGGATTTATAGTTCACCTACAATCAAAGAGCATTCTGAACTCCACCAACAATGGAATTGAACCAACCAAACTTGGCACATAGAACTCCCATGACCAACAGAAAATACTGGAAGTGTCTGGTGGGCATTGACCTTGAATTTGGGAGTTGTAGCTCACCTACATTCAGAGAGCACTGTGGACCCAAACAATGACGGATCTGGATTAAATTTGGCACGAATACTCAACATGCCCAAATGTGAACACTGGTGGGGTTTGGGGGAAATAGACCTTAACATTTGGGAGTTGTAGTTGCTGGGATTTATAGATCATTTACAATCAAGGAGCATTCTGAACCGCAGCAATGATAGAATTGGGCCAAATTTCTCACACAGAACCCCCATGATGAACAGAAAATTCTGTGCTTTCTGATGATCTTTGGTGACCCCTCTGACACCCCCCTTGCGACCCCCACATGGGTCCCAACCTCCCAGGTTGAGAAACACCACCTTAGAAGAAGACAACAGTAAACTTCTTCTGAACAAACCTTGCTAAGAAAACCATGGGATAGCTTTGCCTTAGTGGTACTCTTGGTCAGAAATGACTTTAAGGTATAAAACAGCAAGTTGTGTGATCACAGGCTGTTTTTGTTCTCTGTATGAAATGAGCCCATCTCGGAAAGCAGCCCTTGCTTCTGCCACTCACCCTTCATTGCATGGTGCCATCTGGGAAAGATCGGACATCCCTGATTGGCTGCAGTAGAGTCCTGCTGGACAAGGGAGACACTCTTGCTCTGCCTTCAAGCCCAGAGATGGAGAGAAGGAGCCTGGTGGGCAAGGGATGGGGAAGCCGGTGCCATTTGGGCAGAAATGCCCAGAAGGACAAATGTCATTCCCCGTCAAGAGGACAATGGACGCATCCACCTATCCAAGCAAAAATAAAAAATCTTTAGGAATTAATGCATTAAAAAGAGAGAGAGAAAATACAACAAAAGATCTGTGTTTGTGAAAATTACACATCTATAGCTTTAATGTGCCAAGTTCTACAATACGTATGTTTTAGGATTACGCCAAGTCCATCCCACCTCCTAAGATGAAGCAATTGTAACTGCATATCAGGAAAAAAAATCTCGCTTTTCAAGTTTCTTTGCCAAAGTTTGGAAAGTTACATCTTTGCACTAAAAGATCTTGGAGTCCTCATGGACAACAAGTTAAACATGAGCCAACAGTGTGATGCTACAGCTAAAAAAGCCAATGGGATTTTGGCCAGCATCAATAGGAGTCTAGTGTCTAGATCCAGGGAAGTCCCCTCTATTCTGCCTTGGTTAGACCACACTTGGAATACTGTGTCCAATTCTGGGTGCCACAACTGAAGGGAGATATTGACAAGCTGGAATGTGTCCAGAGGAGGGCAACTCAAATGATCAAGGGTCTGAAGAACATGCCCTATGAGGAGTGGCTTAAAGAGCTGGGCACTAGGCCTGGGTAACAACGGAAAAATTTGTTTCTAAAATCGATTCGTTTTTTGGGGTTTTTGCGTTTCGTTATTTAAAATAATTACAAAATTTTCCTTTTAAAAAGTTCGATATTTACGAAATTTCGTAAATGTGAAAAAATTACAAAACAATAACGAATCGATTTCCGAAACAATAACGAATCGATTCGTTAATGGCGGACGCGATCGCGCAATACGCTAAAAAACCTCCAAATGGGACAGGGGGAACTTCTGAAGCTTAATTAAACCAAAAACAACTATAAAAACCCTTAGAAAACCAAAAACAACTATAAAACTTGCCCCAGACATGCGGAAATAATAACGAAACGACCTCAAAACGATAACGAAACGAATACAATAACGAAATACAAAACATTTACGAAACGATTTAAAAATTCGTTTTTTAAAAAAATTGCTCCAGACTGGTTTGTTATCGTTTTGTAATTGAAAAAATAACGAATTTTTTAACGAATTATGAATTAACGAAACGAAACCGCCCAGCCCTACTGGGCACGTTTAGCCTGCAGAAGAGAAGACTGAGAGGATACATGATAGCCATGTATAAATATGTGAGGGGAAGCCATAGGGAGGAGGGAGCAAGCTTGTTTTCCATTTCCCTGGAGACTAGGATGGGGAGCAATAGTTTGAAACTGCAGGAAAGGAGATTCCACATGAACATTAGGAAGAACTTTCTGATGTGAGAGCTGTTCAGCAGTGGAACTTTCTGCCCCGAAGTGTGGTGGAGGCTCCTTCTTTGGAGGCTTTTAAACAGAGGCTGGATGGCCATCTTTTGGGGTGCTTTGAATGGATTTTCCTGCTCCTTGGCAGGGTGTTGGACTGGTTGGCCCACGAGGTGTTTTCCAACTCTATGATTCCAAAACACATAACTTCTCAGCTAGCATGGCCAATGACTGGGAGATTCTGGGCACTTTGGATCAACTGTCTGGAGTGATGTTCTTCCTTGAGATGCCCAATGGGGGCTATCAGCACAGAGGAGCATAACTAATTGCATGAGGCCACAACAATTCTTAGCCTTTTCCTATATCTTGCAGCTTGCAACAGGGAATTTTTTAAACCTCCATGAACATAAGACCAAAATAGGAATAACACCTTCCTTTTTTTGAACAGTTTCTCCCTTTGGGCAGTGCAATGGTGAGAAGTTTCTTCAACCTGTTTTTTAATTATTTCCACTCACCCGGTGTCTAATGGGAGTTGGGTTGGCTGCTCCCTTGGTGCAGAAGTAGCCTTGATGGCAAAGACCGGTGGGTTGGGACAGTCCAGGGGATGAGCAGTACATCCCTGAAATGAAGACGAAAGGAAGCAGTGGTTGTGGCTGGGCAGAATTTGCTGAAATGAGTGTAAACCCAATCCTTTCTTTCCCTATCACCCTCTTTCTTGAATTAGCCAGATATTCCTTGACTTGGGTCTGCACTCACCTGCCGGACAAAGTTCACAGTCGGATTCCTTTGCAGCGCCAGCTTTCGGTCTATATGTTCCCTTGGGACATGGGTGCTCTGTGCCTGATTTAGTGCCAGGAAGGCAAAAATGCCCAGGAAAACATGGCACGGGGACCTGGATAGCAACACCTACAAAAAGGAAATGTATTGGAAAATCACTGGTCACATAACCAAATGGAGGATTACGACCTGCTAGGATCATAACCTATTGGATTATGAACAATTGGGAAAATCATAATCTTTATATCTTTTCAGAAAAGAAATGGAATCCATGTGTATTTATACTTGGCAGTTGGTTTTCAGTTGCTAGACTGGTTTACAGGTGACTCTGAACTATTAGGAACAGAGAATATGTCAATACACAATGTATAAACATAATAAAATCGCTTCTGGCAGGGACAAGAGTCAGGGCCTTTTCTGTGGTGGCCCCCTGGCTATGGAACTCCCTCCTGAGTGAAATTAGATCTGCTGCATCCCTCTTGACCTTCTGGAAACAAGTAAAATCCTGGCTATGGGATCAGGCCTTTGGAGAATAGGCTGACCTACTGACGTGTTGACTTATTTAGAACTGATGGACTGCCCTTGGATAATGATTTAAATCAGTGACCGCTGACTATTTGTTGTCTGTTTCTATATTGTTTATACGGTTTTATACTGTTTATAATGTTTTATATTGTTATTATTACATTGCTGTTAATTGTATATTTATGTTTTGATGTGGGTGCCATGGGGTGCCACTTTGTTAGCCGTCCTGAGTCCCCCTGCGGAGGTTGAGAAAGGACGGGATATAAAAGCCCTAAATAAATAAATAAATAAATGTGAAAAAATGTGTATTTGTGTATGTGGCAGAGGTGCCCGCTTACACAGACAGACTCCCACTTACACAAACAGGCTATAGTTTCAAGTGCTGAGGAGCCTCCAAAGGCATTCCCTCAACTGACATTGCAAGTTATAGCAAGTGCCATGATTATGTAGCCCAATGCCCTCCCCAAATACTAACCATGCTTTCATTCGGGGACAATGTCATCCTAGATTTGATGTATCCCCTCCACCACAGGCAGGCATCTCAGGGTTCCTTGTGTGGAATTTGCATAACTTTGCCCACTGCCTCTCCCTTAACCCTTTCCTACCCTTTCCTATGGCACACAGCAAACACAGAGGGATTGATCAGCAACTGAACAGACTGTAGGGGTTTGGGGGACTGATTCAACAGGATGGAAGTTGTAGTTCACCATGCATCAAGGCAGAGCACTGTGACTCCCCTTCGATAATGAACTACATTTGGCATACAGAACCCTCATGACCAGGTTTGGGGAAATTGACGTTATAGTTCACCCTTATCCAGAGAACACTGAACCCATCCCAATGATGTATCTGGACAAAACTTGGCACACAAAACCAACATGGGAAACTGTGAATACTGGCTGGGTTTGTGATTGATTGCTTTGAGAATCTGTGAGTTGTAGTTCACCCTTATTCAGAGAACACTGAACCCAGCTGGTATCGGATATGGACCAAACTTGGCACACAGATCCAACATGGCCAACTTTGAATAATGGCAGAGTTTGGGAAGGACTGACCCACAATGTTGGGGATTGTAGTTCACCCACATCCTTATGCATTTCCTAGTGGGAGCATTCATAAAAAACAAAAGAAAAACTGGCTTTCTTCTAATAAATAGTGTTATACATTGCCAAACTGATATTACCAAACTTTGAAAAACAAACAAATAACCTGGGCACCGTCGAATCCCCATGCTAGGAGAAACTATTCTTGACCAGAATCATGCATGCAATCCTCTGGTCTTCTTACTTTCATTGGATGTGTCACAAAAGAACCCAGCAGGGCAAAGATCACATGATTCTTTCCCTTCTTCTGATTGGTAAGTGCCTTTCTGGCAAGCCATTGGAGCTGTAGATCCCTCGAGGCAGTAAAATCCAGATGGACACCGGTGGGAAACTGGTGTGGCAGAGGCCTGACCCGGTGGGCAGTAATAACCGGAGGAACATGTCCCATCGGGAGCAGTCTTCCCAAGCCCTGAGTGTAAAGAAAACAATATTTATTTACCTGTTATTGCTTCTCAATCTAGAAGTGGTTCAAAACATTACCAAATGGCCAAAATTCTAACGATATGAGCTTGAGAAAAGGATTGCCAAACAGATTGGATGAAGGTCAACGAGAAGGTTGACTTTTTCAACAAGTTCATGCCACACATTGAGACATAGCATACTCCCCATTTCCCAGGAAAGGCACCACCACAGAGAAGAAGAAGAAGAAGAAGAAGAAGAAGAAGAAGAAGAAGGGGAAGAAGAAGAAGGGGAAGAAGAAGAAGAAGAAAAAGAAGAAGAAGAAGAAAGAGAAGGAGGAGAAGGAGGAGAAGGAGGAGAAGGAGGAGGGGGAGGGGGAGGGGGAGGGGGAGGGGGAGAGGGAGAGGGAAAGGGAGAGGGAGAGGGAGAAGTTGTTTATTTTTCTACCCCGCCTCCATCTCCCCGAAGGGACTCGGGGCAGCTTACATGGGGCCCAAGCCCAAGGCAGAATACAATCAAAACAAAGCAAAAGCAATTAAAACAACACAAAACAGCATAAAACAACATAACAATAATAGCTAGCAACAACAATAACAGCAAACTAATTTTGGAGTGGGGGTGGGGGGGAAGACCACTACATGAACTAGTTAAAGGATAAGTGGTTTAGTAAGGTGGGTAACAATGCATAATGGCATAGAAAATATAATGGAAACAGAGTAAATTAACAGGATCAGTTAATATAGTATAGGACATCAGATTGAATGACAATTCAAGTCATGATGCAGGTCATTTGTCATAGGAGTCATCAATCGAATGTGGCTAGGGAGGGCGGCTGCCTAATCTCCCTGGGGAGGGAGTTCCAGAGATGGGGGGCCACCACCGAGAATGCCGTCTCTCTCATCACCACCAGCTGTGCCTGAGAAGGGGGTGGGAGTGAGAGAAGAGCATCCCCAGAATATCTTAAGGGACTGCATGGGCTCGTAAGGGAGGAGGCGGTCGCACAGATAGGCAGGTCCTGAACCATTTAGAGCAGTGGTCCTCAACCTGTGGGTCCCCAGGTGTTTTGGCCTACAACTCCCAGAAATCCCAGCCAGTTTACCAGCTGTAGGGATTTCTGGGAGTTGAAGGCCAAAACATCTGGGGACCCACAGGTTGAGAACCACTGGTTTAGAGCTTTATAGATGATAACCTGCACCTTGTATTGGGACCGGAAACTTATCAGCAGTCAGTGAAGCTGTTTAAACAGGAGGGTTGACCACTCTCTGTAACTTGTTCCAGTTAACAATCTGGCCGCCAACCTTTGCACCAGCTGTAGTTCTGAACCGTCTTCAAGGGCAGCCCTACGTAGAGTGTAATACAGTAGTCTAATCTTGAGGTCACTAAGGCATAGACCACCCCTTTTCTCAAGGGGATGTCAATATAAACACAACTAAGAATCCATAAAGATGTGCATCACCCCTTCACATCCCAAAGATGTAAAAAATATATGCACAAATACACATACCACTGCAGAAATACCCAGCTGGGCAAAGTTCACAGTCAGCAGCATCCCATTTCCCACTGTGAGGATTGATGCTTCCTGGAGCACATGGCTTTGGGGACCCTGTGCCTTTGGGGCAGTAAAAGCCTGGAGGACAGAGCTTCTGGTCAGGATGTGAGGATGAGGCTTCACAGTAGTAGCCAGCATTGCACATGCCTACAAGAGGAGAGAGTTGCAGAGACAACAGTAACAACCATTCACTCATGAGCATCAAAACAGCTCTTTCTAACAGAGATGATGGGAGAAACCTTCTTGGAAGTCTCATTCTTTCACCTAATCTTTGCTAACTTACACCAGAGTTGCATGGATAGAGCAAAATCTCAGTAACAGAAAAGGAAAGGCATTTTAAGTATGCAGAGCTACTATTTTCTTTACTAGAGGAGAAATTCCTATGCTAAGCCAAGGAATGGACAAATCAATCTGCCTCCAGACTGTCTGTTTTGTATATATTCATTTCCTGATCAGTTTGTAGAGTTCTTAGTGCATAAAATTTGCATTTAGTTCTGTATGAAGTTCCCCTAATATTCACATTTTTGTATGGGAAGTTGCTTATACAGTTTTGTATGCACATATTTATATTGAGGGTTTTTTTTTTTAAAGCCAAAATGGATCTGGAAAATTGAAGAGCTGATTCGAGATGGGAAGGGATGGAGCAATCTTGTTATACAGAGGTATTAAGCTTTTGTATTTCAGGATGGCATGTTATACTTGCTTCCTATAACATGCCAAAAAATATACTGAGATTCATAATCTGCTAAGGAAGGCTGTTAAAATCCTCAGGAAGAAACCTGTGCCAATTACATAAAAAAGAGACAATTATTTTCTTGGGCAGAAGCCAGAAACTAGAGGCTGGGTAATTAGTACAAGACAAAGTTAGTTTAATGCATCCTGGGGAACTTATCTTAATAGAGCTTCTCCTTGTATCAGCATCTCAATTGCTTGCTCATATTCCTATATATCAGAACAATGTACTATGGGAAAGGATTGTAGAACTTACCCGAAACACTGGTCAGACCTTCTCCTTGGCAGTAGCTTCCTCCAGGGCAGGGCAAGCAGGCATTATAAGACATCATTCCAGGTTGGGGGAGAAAAGTCCCAGTGGGGCATGGGGTTGGGTTGCTGCTACCCAAGGGGCAGAAATGCCCTGCAGGGCAGAGGTCTCCAGTTTCATCATGAACAGGATTGGGTACCCGTGCCTTCAGGGTGCAGTAATATCCAGGCAAACAAGGGCCACTAGGGACAATCAGGCCTAGAAAAAAATCATTTTAAATATATTCTAAAATGTGCATTTGGTCATTCAATTGGACAATTTTACCCGATGTCTGGAGGCTCTGTCGAACTGGCTACGTGCTAGCAGACTGAAGGTGAACCCGGTAAAGACTGAGATTCTCTGGCATGGCCACCCGGTAGGTCTGACTCATCGTTACCCACCTTCGATGGTGCCGCCCTATCTCCATCGACCACTATTAAGAGCTTAGGTGTCATCCTGGATTTGGAGCTGACAATGGAAGCTCAGGTCGCTGCTGCCAGAAAACAGGCCTTTTTCCATCTACGACAAGCGAGGCAACTGGCACCCTACCTATCTGACGAAGCTCTGGCAACTGTCATCCATGCCACGGTCACGTCTAGGCTGGACTATTGCAATGGCCTGTATGTTGACCTTATGATGTCTACGACCCGAAAGCTCCGTATTGTTCAGAATGCGGCAGCCAGGTTACTCACAAGAACGCCCATGAAATGCCATATAACACCAGTGCTGCAACATTTACATTGGCTTCCAACTGAGTACCGTGGCCTGTATAAGATGTTAGTTCTGACCTTTAAAATTCTTTACGGCCAGGGTCCATCGTACCTTAGGGACCGCCTCTCCTTCTCCCATCATCGGAGGTCGCAACGACCAGCCCAACGTGACTTACTCTATATACCGGGTCCTAGAGAAGTGCACTTGGAAAGGACCAGACGCAGGGCTTTTTCTATTTCTGCCCCTGCCTTGTGGAATTCCTTGCCACCCTACATGAGAGCCATGTGTGACTTAGGGCCTTTTACTCTCGCACTTAAGACCTGGCTTTTTACTAGAGCATTCGATCTCTGTTAATATTTAATTTCTGGAGACTTCCGGTGGGTGATGGCGACGGGAAAGCTGCATTGAGAGGGAGCTCCGAATGCAGACCAGCGTTGAGGCGCCTTAAGGGTGAGATTAAGCTCCCCCACCATCACCAGATTGAGTGTGAAGGTGTAGAGTAACCCGTGGGAGGCTCGTAGACCCCAAATACTCCCTTCCCTCAAGGAGGGGGGTAAAGAGGGTCCGAGCCGACGGGAGAACAGGCGCCCCGCTGGGATCGGGCATTGACCCGTTTCAACCGCTGCCAGCCCATGCAACAAATACGAAGAAGAAATTAAGAAACTCAAAAGAGAAATTAAAGAATATCTCAACATCAGGTAAAAGATTTGAACAGAAGAGGAGAAGGAAGGAAGAAGATAGATAAGGAGACAAAATCAAGGGGGAACCTTTCCCCCCCGAAATTTAAAGCTATATTTTAAAACCCGGAAAGGGCTATTGTGAATAGATCAATTTGGATAATACTTATCAAATTACATAGTTACTCGCCGCTTATTGATTTATTTTGGCTTAGATAATTAACTAAACAATATTAATTAAACTAAATTAAAATAAGCATTTGGAAGACAGGGAAACGAATGAGATAAACTGAAAGAAGTGAGAAGATATTATAGGCTGTGAGAGTCCCCCTCCTCCTGCCCCCCCCGATTCCCTTATCCTCCCACTCAGCCTAGTAGTTAACGAAGAAGGAAAATTCCTGACCTTGGCGCCATATTGTTGTGTCTAACTGGCACTCTTCTTTATAAACAAAAGGAAAGGACAAGGCAGGAAGTGACAAAGAGGAAGTGACGAAGAAGAAGGCTGTGGGAGGAAAGGGTGGAGAAACAAAGAAAGGGCGGAAGAGCTTCAAGAAGGGCGGAAGTTGGGAGGAGGAAGTTGGAACCATAGAGAAACCATAGAGAAACCATAGAGAAACATCGCTACAGAGCGGCAGAGCGGCAAATACAGTGTAAATCCCAAACAAATAGATATTTAAGGACAACAGGGGCTGAAGGATAGAGAAGAACATCGGGGATAAGAAGCAGACGTGGAGCTAGGACGAGAAGCAGACGAAATTCAAGGACGAGAAGCAGACGTGGAGCCAGGACGAGAAGTAGACGAAACTCAAGGACGAGAAGCAGACGAGACCCAAGGAAGAGAAGTAGACGTAAATAACAGAAAGAGGAGAAGAAGCTGAAATTAGAATAAGAAGGAATTGAACAGGAAAGCTGCAAAGACAGGAAAGAAAAAAGAATTAGAGGAAAATATAAATCAATTAATATTAATATAACTAAATTGGATTTAATGAATTTTTAAGGAATTGATCTACTCTATAATAAATTAGAAAATATTTGATGAATGAATTGATATAAGAAATTATTTGAAGAGAATAAATCAAAATTAAAATTAAAGTGATTGAGGAGGAATAAAACCAAATATTTGGACTAAAGGGATTAAAAGGTTATCCAGCTTAAAGATTTGGTTGGCAAGTTGATGTCAATGAAAGGAAAATCAGATAAAGAAAAACTTCAAGTAAGGAGAGCTTCACTAGATACCAGCTTAAGCATGGAGAATATACTTAAGGAAATTAAAAAATTATCGGAAAAACAAGATGCAACAAAGAAGGAGATGGTTGAAAAACAAGAGGAAATAAAGAAAGATATGGTGGAGAAGCAAGAAGCACACTTTAATAAACAAGAAAAGAACTACAAAAAGCTGTCAGAAGAGTTTAAAGATATGAAAAAAGAGATGCAAGAAGAATTTGGCCAAATTAAAAAAGATATAACCCAGTTACACGGAGAAGTGAAAGAACTAAAAATTAGTAAAGAAAAAATAGAGGAAACACAATCTCAGATCTTGAGGAAGATTAAAGCGAGTGATAAACAAAAGGAAAAATTGGAAATAGAACAAGAAAAATTATTACAGAGACAAATGGATTACCACCTACGGTTTAGAAATATTCAAGAAGAAAAACAGGAAGATATTGCCCAGATTATGCAAATTTTAATTGCGAAATGCCTAGAATGTGAAGATGAAGATGAATTGGAGCAGGAATTGGACCAAATTTATAGAATATCTTCATTCTACTCAAGGAAAAATAAGACAGCGAGAGACGTGATAGTCCAGTTTACGAGAAAAAAGACTAGGGATGAAGTTTTGTTCAGAAGTAATAAAAATCCAATATATTATAAAGAAACTAAGATTGCGGTTCTGAAGGAATTTCCCCAAGCAACTTTAAATAGAAGAAGAAAATACTACTTCCTTACGGACGAATTAAAAAAGAGGTCAATCAGATTTAGATGGGAAAGGATCGAAGGGATTATGGTAACATATAAAGAAGAGAGATACTGGTTGACAACAGAACAAAAGGCTAAAGTTTTCTATGATAATCTAATGAAAGAATCGGAAGGGGAGAAACAAGAAGGGAGAAAAGTAGACAAGAAAACTCTGACCCCTGGAAATGGAAATGGAAAAGAAAAAAAGAAAGCAAGGTTTGATTCTCCGGAAGATTATGGACTTACGAGTAGTGGACAAGGAAGTACAACAACAACATTTCACGATCTTGGAGAAGGTGCATACGGCCCAGAAGTAGCAGCGCAGAGGTTATCGGTTATGGATTTAGGCGACATTGGATTGGATACAGACACAGTTGAATAAAATGGCGGATCGACAAATTAAGTGTTTATCAAATAATATCAACGGTCTGAACTCACCCCAGAAACGCAAAAAAGTGTGGAATAAATTACAGAAAGCAAATTGGGATATCATCCTGCTACAAGAAACGCATATTTGCCACAAACATGTGGCTCTTTTAGAAAATAAAAAATTGGGAAAGACATTTTATTCATCGGATGAAAAAAAGAAGAAGGGTGTGTTAACATATATAAAGGAAAATTTAACACCAGAATTGGCATTCAAGGATTTGGAAGGAAGATGTGTGGCGGTAAAAATTCAACTGGGAAATTTAAAAATACTAGTATGTAATATATATGCGCCAAATGGCCCAAAGACTAAATTTATTCAATTTTTACAATCAAAATTGAGAGAAACGGAATTCGATGAACTCTTACTGATAGGAGACTTCAATGGTGTGATGGACAAACAAAAAGACAAGAATAAACTGCAAAAAAGGGGAGGAAACAGTGTTTTACCCCAAAAGTTTTTTGATTTACAAAAAGAATTTGAGCTGGAGGATACGTGGAGAAGAAAGAATGAGAAAAAAAGGATTATACTTTTTATTCACATAGACATCAAACATGGTCAAGGATTGATATGGCATGGATAACAAAAAAATTAGCTACTAAAATTGTGGAGATGGAAATATTGCCTAGAGACGTTTCAGATCACTGTCCATTAGAAATACTAATTAATCATAAAGGTTTTCAAAGGAAATGGAGATTAAATGAAAATCTGATTAAAACGGAAGAAGACAAATTACATTATAATAAAATCGTTCAAGAGTATCTAGAAATTAATGACATTGAGGAGACAAAAATACAAGTGACTTGGGACGCCCTCAAAGCGGTTTTGAGAGGATGCTTTATTCAACATGGGTCCAGGAAGAATAAAGACAGAAATAAAAAAATGAAAGAATTGATGAATAAGATTGCTAATAAAGAAACAGAGTTAAAAAAGAAACCACAGTGTAAAAAATTGAATAAAGAATTAGCGAGACTTAATCAAGAGAAGTCTCGCTTGGAAACGGAAAGACAAGCAAGAGAGCTGAAGTTTTTAAAACAACAATCTTTTGAAAATGCGAATAGATCAGGGAAATGGTTAGCAAGACAAGTAAGAAAGAAGAAACAAACTACACAAATTACAAAAATAATATCGGGAGATAAGACTGTTACAACTGATAAGGAGATTATGGGAGAATTCATGAAATTCTACAGTAAATTATATACGAAAGATGGAATAAAGAAGGATGATATTACAGCATATATAGGCCAATTGAAATTGCAGAAAATTACAGAGGAAATAAGAGAAAAATTGAATAAAGAAATTATGGAAGAAGAGATTGAAAGAGCAATTAATAAAATGGATGCAGATAAAGCTCCGGGACCAGATGGATTTACAGCAGGATTTTACAAGTCAATGAAAAAAACTGTGGTACCAACGTTAAAGAAAGTCTTAAATGAAGCATTAAACCACCAAAGAATCCCAGAAACCTGGAATCAAGCTGAGATAGTAATGATACACAAAGAAGGTTCAGCCCCGGAAGATATCAAGAATTATAGACCGATTTCCCTATTAAATGTGGACTATAAAATATTTACGAATATACTGGCGGCGAGACTAAAAGAATTTTTGAAAGATTGGATAGGGGAGGACCAAACAGGGTTCCTTCCCGGAAGATATATGAAAGACAATATCCGCACAGTATTGGATTTGATTGAATATTTTGAGGCGAACCACCAGAAAGAAATGGCTATTTTATCAATTGATGCCGAGAAGGCGTTTGATAATTTGAATTGGGACTTCTTTAAGATATTGATTCAAGAATTGGATATGGGAGCTAAATTTATAAATGCAATTGATGCGATTTATGATCTACAAAAGGCAAAAATTCGGATAAACGGCCAATTATCGGAGGAATTTGAGATTACAAAAGGAACGAGACAGGGATGTCCGTTATCCCCGTTAATTTTTATAATGGCGTTGGAACCATTGATGATGAAAATAAGAGAAGATACAAATGTTAAAGGAGTAAAAATCGGGAAATATGAATACAAAATAAGAGCCTTTGCGGACGATTTACTGGGAATAGTGGAAGACCCAATTAATAATTTACAAAACTGGATTGAAAAATACAAGAATTTGGGAAAGTGGCAGGCCTCAAAATAAATAAAGGGAAAACTAAAATACTAACTAAAAATATAGGGAAAGAAGACCAAGAAGAAATTACAAGGATTACAGGAATGGAAATAGTGAAAAAATTAAGGTACCTGGGGATTTGGTTGACAGCAAAGAATGGTCAACTATTGAAGAATAATTATGACTTGACTTGGAGCAAGATACAGAAAGATTTAAAGAAATGGAGCTTATTGAAACTATCTCTACTAGGAAGAATTGCGCTCATAAAAATGAATGTTTTACCTAAACTACTGTTTTTATTTCAAAATATACCCATAATCAAAAATCAAACAGAATTTATAAAATGGAAGAAAGAACTATTGAAATTTGTGTGGAATGGGAAAAGACCGAGAATTAAATATTTGAACTTAATTGATAAAAAAACACGAGGGGGACTGGGATTCCCAGATCTGAAAACATATCATGAGGCTAGTGCCCTTTTGTGGATAAGAGATTGGATGACATTAGAAAATGGAAAAGGCTTGAACTTAGAAGGACATGATCTACGTGTAGGCTGGCATGCCTACACGTGGTACGATCGAGAAAAAAAGGAAAAAAATTTTGGAAACCATTTTGTAAGAGCATCATTATTAAGAGTATGGATGAAATACAAGAATCATTTTTATACTAAAACGCCTCTATGGGTTTCACCGATGGAGGCATATCAAAGAAGATTACTGGGTTGGAGAGCGTGGCCAACATATAGAGATATACTAGTGAGGAATACTATGGAAATTAAATCCTTCCAGCAAATGAAAGAAATAAATGGTAATTTGACGTGGTTACACTACTTGCAAATGAAAGAATATATCAAGCAAGACAATAAGATAGGCTTCGCCTGGGAAGAGTCAACTTGGGACAAAATATTAAAGACGAATAAGAAAGTAATTTCAATTATTTATAATACACTATTAACCTGGCTAACGGAGTGCGAGCAAGTGAAAACATGTATGATAAAATGGGCCGAAAACATAAGAAGACCTATTCAATTTAGGGAGTGGGAGCAGATGTGGAACAAAAAATTGAAATATGTATATGCAACAGATTTAAAAGAAAACTGGATAAAAATGTTCCACAGATGGTATACCACTCCTAAGAAATTATCTTTAATGAACAAGAATACTTCTGATAAATGTTGGAAGGGTTGCCATCAAACAGGTACTTTTTATCATATGTGGTGGACGTGTAAAGAAATAGAGAAGTATTGGACGAAAGTACATGAAGAGCTACAAAAAATTTTGAAGAGAGTTTTTAAGAAGAAACCAGAATATTATCTATTGGGATTTACAGATTTGGAATTACAATTAGATGAGAATGAAGATAGACTATTTACCTATGCTACAACAGCGGCGAGAATATTATTGGCGAAGTTTTGGAAACAGGAAGATATCCCTACCACTGAAGAGTGGTTAGGGAAATTAAGAGAAATAAGAGAAATGGACGAATTAACTTTTTTCTTGAAAAAGAATACCGGGAACCCGATAAAGAGGACAGATTGGACTCTATATGAAAATTACGAAAAGGAAATAAATAAATAAGAGGAATACTATGAAGTGGATATAATGGAAATATCATTGAGGACACAACACCTGATGGAGAGATGGAAGTCAATTTTTATTTTATACTTTTTTTTCTTTTTTTTTCCTTTTTTTCTTTTTTCCTTTTTTTTTTTTCTTTTTTTGTGTGGCTTTTATATTTTTGTATTTTTTTTGGTGGACTTGGGGGTAGGGGGATGTATTTCTTACTTTTTTCCTACTTTCCTATCATCTTTTTTAATATTCTCCCTCTTTCGATGTTATTTTTAAAACCTTAATAAAAACTATTATAAAAAAAAATATTTAATTTCTGTATGTATGTATTTTATCTTTTACAATTTAGCTGTAAATCGCCTAGAGCATTCTCGGATGGAGGGCGATTAATAAGTAATTAAATATGATGATGATGATGATGATGATGATGATGATGATGATGATTCAATGCGGGGACATGAGAGTTGCCTCCCACAAGGATGATAAAAACATCAAAATCATCCAGGCGTCCCCTGGGCAATGTCCTTGCAGACGGCCAATTCTCTCTGTCAAGTCACTCCTGACATGACAAAAAATACAACTAACTAGATTACTGCATATAGAAATTTACTCAGAACCTCTATTGAAAAGTTTGCATTTTTTTCCACTGGGAGCAGTGTCCATAAAAAGATGGGTCTACTCTAGAATAATTTGCTTCATGCAGAGACCTAGCACAGTGTATTCTCAGGGCACTTGGGGAACAAGAAACATATGAGCGAGAGCGCAGCTCACAGAAGGGCAATATCCCACAGTCTTTGTTTAATAGATGTAAGTGCCATGTCAAAACCCAGATGAGATAAGAGGGATGAAGAAAGGCTGATAAAAGAATTTTTTTAGAGTGCAGCTTGAACCAGTTGAGAGTGTAATTATCCTGTGCTAGATGGTCTTTAGACTGTAATAAAGTTTTAATTGATACTCCAAAATAAAAAAAGAAGACAATGATGATGGGGGGAAAGGAAGGAAAAAGGAAGAGGGGCCGACCAAGGGCAAGATGGATGGATGGTATCCGTGAATCGACTGGGGGGTGGTGACGGCTGAGATGGAGCTCTGGCATGGGCTGGTCTATAATAATAATAATAATAATAATAATAATAATAATAATAATAATAATACTTTATTTATACTCCGCCACCATCTCCCCAAAGGGACTCGAGGCGGCTTACATGAGGCCAAGCCCACAATATCAATACAAGCAATACAAGTAAAACAGATTAAATAAAACTCATAACAAAAAAGCAATATACAATGACAATAATACAACACACAATTAAAATCTATGGCTGGGCCAAATGTAATTAAAGTTAAAAATAATGCTAGGCATGAATAAGGTAGGAGAGATGGGGCGTTAGTGAGCGCGTACAAACAATCCTAAATCAGTGTAAAGTGCATTTGGAGGGCACAATGCTGAGAATTCATATGAGGTCACGAAGAGTTGGAAACGCCAAAACAACAACCAAAATAAGAAGCCTGGTATCTTTCTTAAAATGTAAAAGAATCATTCTCCAATGTTAGTCTAATTAATTACAGTATTGAAAAACTCTTAAGTACATCTTTTCACAAATTACTGGGCATGTAATTTTCACAAATTACTGTATCTTAGTATAGTTAATATAACTGATAAGTGAGACCCATATTACAAATTTTGCATTTTTTCATGCATGTATTTCAGATAAAAAAACGTAGCCTGTATCTGAATACAGTTTGAAACTGGATGTAGCTGCAAGGGTATCTGGATGTAGATCGAGCAAAAGTTTTGCCAATTCTCATTTTACTTTTGGGATCCAATTGATTGAAGAACACCAACATTTTGGGGGAGCTGTCTCTCTCAACCCTGTCCCTCCAAGTTCTTTGACTTATTGACACCAGCATCCAAACTTTGAATCTTAGAGATACAATACGTGGGCAGTTTTCTTTGTTTTAGGGTCAATACTGCATCTATTGCACATGTGTTGATTCTTAAATCAAATACTGTTTGTATACCACTGACATCCAAACAGACATCCTTAGGACTACAACCCTAATCAGTTTTGACTTACTGTTTCTTCCACTTACCTGGGTTTGCACAGAATTTGCCTCCAGGACAGGGCCAGCATTCTTCAGAGCTGCTCAAGCCTGTCTGGTTACTGAAGGTGCCACCTGGGCATGGATACTGCTTGGCTGTTTTCATTCCAGATGGACAGTAGTATCCAGGCAGACAGTCAGACGGCTTGATCCCTCCCTTTGGAGAAGCTCCATCAGAATCTTGTGCTTGGAAGTCAGGGTCACAGAACCTGTGAATGAAACACAGATACAGAATTGAAAGAAATAACACCAGAGAATGGTTTGATATTTCTACTGTCTGGATTTGATGCCGAGAAAGAACATCTTGCTGTGCCTTTCATCTGACCTTTGAGAGAGGACAAGGCAATTGTGAAAACTGCAAAGAGAAGCCATGAATCTCAACACAGAAGGGGATGTGTCATATCAAATGTGATCACTTACTTTCCTGCGGGACACTCTTTGCACAGGCTTTGGCCAAGTTCATCCTGGTATTTTCCAGGAGGGCATGGTTTGGGCTCCGAGCTGCCTGTGGGACAATAGTGGCCAAGAGGACAGAGGTGGTCTGTTCAGGAAACAAAAAAGTATTCTGGATCAAAGTTAGACATGCCTTCAGCTTGTACCCTGGGTAGTTGAAGAAGGGGAATTATTAACAAAAGACAATCATAAGTGTCTGTAAGACTGCTTACATGATCCACAAGGCACACTTGCTGTCGAGCTATAAAGAATCTCAGAATTTGTCATTTCTAACAAAAGGGAGAGTATCTCAATGCATCAAATTAAATAAAAAGGGAAAACAATGCAAGATATATGGATAAATAGATGGATAGGTAGGTTGGTAGAGCCCAGTTGCCCCTTTCTCTTATCTTGATCCCTGAGGTGAGAAAAGTTACTTTTTGGATGTCAGAATCCCCTAAAGGTTGCCAGCCTTTTGCTACCTTCTTCTTTTTAGCACAGTCGTTTTTCTATTTCTTCCCCAACTCCAAAACTCACTAGCCGAATTTCCTTTTCGCACAATGTCTCATTCTCTTCACTAACTTTGTTTATTGAGATGTTAAAAAGTCTGGCAACCCTAGTTTGGGGAAAAATAGTAACTGATCCAACTGGACTATTGTGAGGTACTTTGAATTGATAGTAATGTCAAACTGATGAACAATAAAGCTTCTGTGCATTTTCTTATTGGAATGCCTTCACATTATTTCTGACACAATTACTTTAATGTGAAGTTTTTGGGGGGTGAGCAAGATTTTCTCCAAAGATGATGATGATGATGATATACATCACACAGTCCTAAACACTTGGGAAGTGTTCGACTTGTGATTTTGTGATACGAAATCCAGGATATAGATCTCGTTTGCTGTGGCATACTGTTTTTGTGTCAGTAAAATAATAATAATAATAATCATCATCATCAACATCATCATCATTATTTATATGCCACCATATCTCCCCAAGGGGACTCAACCATCCCTTCCTCAGTTTCTGACACTGAGAAATTCCTTTCTGGTCTCATTCTCACTTTGCAAAAAGCTCTTGCACACTACAGTTACAGCACTATGATTTTGCCTTAACTGCCATAAATCCTATCAAATCTTGCAATTTGTAGATAGTGTAGCGTATTTCGAAATCTCTCCCAGAGAAATCTCACCAAGCTCCAATTTCCAGGCCTCCATAGGAAGCAGTCAAGGCAGTTAAAGTGGACTCATGGTGCTATAAAAGGGCCCTGTACAACTGTGGTGATTTTGTGAGGTTTTTTTTTTTTGTATTGACCTTCTCCATTCATTGTGCACACTGCTATGGGTGAAAGCTTTCTCCTACCTGAATCCTGGTCAGATATGGATCCCTCTGGACAGAACCAACCTTCCATACACAAACCCTCTGGTGATGTTTGGCCTCGGAGGGAACAGAACCAGCCAACTACACACAGTTGACAGTCTACCAGTGAGCGGCCACCACGGTGGGCCAAAAATGAGCCTGCAATAAGAAACACATATATGCATGTATGTAACAAAACTTTCTAGCAACCTTGAGTTGTTTGAGGGCAAATGGAAAATGAGTTCATCAGGGACAAAGCCATAATACTTGCTTATTTATCATACTTTTTTTTTCAGGCAGGGAGGTTTTTCATCAGCACCAATTGATGAAAGCCCCTTTCCCTCTGTTCTCACTTTGACAGTACATTTTTTCGGAAAAGCTTTGTCCCTTCATTCCTACATAGGAGTCACCAAAAGGTTAGTAATCTAAAGGACAAGGACTTTTGGAGTTGTCACATAACAAACTGATTCAGGATGGGCCAATTGGTCTCAAGTTCCCGAGTTCATAATCTTGTCAAAATATAAATCAATATCACCTTGTTTCTTTATCAGGTTATGAATTAAAGGTTTTAAAGTGCACAAATGTTGGAAAAGTTCTGAAATATTTGGCATTCTTCCAGACCAGTACTTGGAAAAGTTGCCCTTTGGGAGGTGGCTGGGGGGGGGGGGGCGGTAACAGAGACTTATTCTGCCAACACTGGAGCTATGATCCAAAACATTTCCTCCCAAAAGCTACACTTTAAATCCACTGCACATCGGCAGTGCTGTTCTTGCACCACTGTGAGCTACATAAAGATCAACCATCAGAGGACTAATTTCAGAGTCAAATATGATGACAATGAAGATGATAGTGATTATAACAATGCAGATTGGATTTGAAACCTTTCTACATGTTGACTTTCACATCTAGTACTGAGATGTTGTTGGAGGAAAGTTCTGAAAGTGCCTTGGACTGCCAGAAGATCCAACCAGTCCATACTTCAGGAAATATAGCCTGACTGCTCAATGGAGGGAAGGATAGTGGAGGCAAAGATGAAGTACTTTGGCCACATCATGAGAAGAGGGGAAAGCTTAGAGAAGACAATTATGCTGGGGAAAATGGAAGGAAAAAGGAAGAGGGGCCGACCAAGGGCAAGATAGATGGGATCCTTGAAGTCGCTGGATTGACCTTGAAGGAGCTGGGGGTGGTGATGATTGACAGGGAGCAATGGTGTGGGCTGGTCCATGAGGTCATGAAGAGTCGGGAACAACTGAATGAATGAACAACAACAAAACTGAGATGTTTTGGCAGCAAGCACCTATTCTTAAACCTACCTGCTGGACATGGAAATGGAGAGGAGCTTCCTTGGGGACAGAAATGACCTCGAGGACAAAGATTTCCCAGAGCACCATCTGTTGGGTTGGGGACGGTGGCACTGCCAGTGCAATAGAAACCTGCATCACAAGGACCTGATGGAGCAGCCAGTTCTGAAGATGCACAATAAAAACCTGGAGCAGGAGGAGGGAAAAATATCTTCAAGCACAATGCTTTCTTGGCTCTTCTTGTCACTAGCTGTATTGTATGAACTATGATGGGTGCCATCAAGTCATTTCCAATGTGTGGATAACCTATCATGAAGTTTTCTGGCACTCCCAAGTCAACCCAATGTGGATTTCCATGGCCAAGCAGGGAATTGAACCCTGGTCTCCATAGTCCAATGTTTAGACTGCCAAAACATGTTTTCCCACTGCTAGGCTTGTGTACAGATTTGGTTTGGTCAGTTCCCTTCAGCCAATCTGGCTTTCTCAGCTTGTTTGGGTGGCTGTAGTGGTAAGGACTCTTTTTCACTCTGTAGCAGAGCCTTGTTGGGGGGGGGGGGGAAGGAGCTGATCACAGCCCCTCCTCCCCTTTTTGACACCATGCGGAGAGGTTGCCATGTGCTGCTTGCACGGGTTTTCCCTGTGAGCCCTGCCTATTGGGCCAATCAGAATAGAAGAACGCATTACATTTCTTACATTGCTCAAATCCAGATTTCCTTGAAAGGAAGAAAGAAAAGGGTTCCAAGAAGGATGCATCCTTAACCCAATTCTTCAACCCCAAGCTCCCTTCAAAGGAAGAAAGGAAAGAGTCCCAGGAATGGAAAGAGGATATTTTTTCCATTAGTTGATTTTTGAGAGGCTCCCAAAAATGGATCTGGGTACTCAACAAAATTTGGATAGGAAAAACGGATCACCCTCCAGCCGAATTACACAAGCCTGCTCACTGCTACAAGCTATCACTGGGATATTCAAAGAGATTTACAAAAAGGGGCAAAATATAATGAAATTATATTTGACCAGTTTCCATTCTTAGTATATAAAACAAATAAGAAATTATATTAAGATCCAGACTCATGAGGCCCCTCCATGTCATTGGTTTGCAAATCCTAGTCAGCACAGCCAACAACAACTCATGATAAGAATTATAGTTCAACCAAATCTGGAGGATCAGAAATCAAGTGTATTTCAGGGAGTAGAAATGTATAACTTTCTTATCAAGATAAAGGAATGTAGGCGGTAAGGTGGAAACCTGAAGGTTTGTAGGAAATAAATACTACAATCTCCCCTTATGAACCTTTGAGGACTTTAAGATCGTCTGGAGAGGCCCTGCTCTCGGTCCCGCCATCATCACAAGCACGGCTGGCAGGGACGAGAGACAGGGCTTTCTCAGTGGTGGCCCCTTGGCTATGGAACGCCCTTCCTAGGGAGATCAGATCAGCTTCTTCGCTCCTAGCATTTTGGAAGAATCTTAAGACATGGCTATTTGAGCAGGCATTTGCAAATACTGAGTAACGGACATAAGAACGAAACAACTACATGGCGGAACTGGACATTGTTTTAATGAGTATTTATTGAATTATATTTTATTATAATGTCATTATTTTATTGATGTTGATGTTTTATATTGTAATTGTGTTCTTGGTAGCATTGAATTTTGCCTTGTAAACTGCCTTGACTTGCTGGAAGGCTGAGAGGGGCGGTATACAAATATACTAAATAAATAAATAAATAAATAAATAAATACATGATTTTAACAGGAGCAGAGCGCAGGGAGCATACAACCCCCCTGTTGTGCCAACTCCACTGGCTACCGATCTGCTACCGGGCTCAATTCAAAGTGCTGGCGTTGGCCTTTAAAGCCCTAAACGGTTCCGGCCCAAGCTACCTATCCGACCGCATCTCTGCCTATGAACCCACCAGGACTTTGAGATCTTCCGGGGAGGCCCTGCTCTCGATCCCGCCTGCTTCACAAGCACAGCTGGCGGGGACGAGAGATAGGGCCTTCTCGGTGGTGGCTCCTCGGCTGTGGAATGCCCTTCCTACGGACATTAGACTAGCACCATCTCTAATGGTATTCCGCAAAAAAGTGAAGACCTGGCTGTTTGAGCAGGCGTTCGAATAATTAGTGCAATGATTGGTTAATGAACACTGGAATGGAACAATGGATGACAAATCTGGAACATGTTTTTGATGACGAGACGACAGTGAATGGGTATTGTAGTAACTGTTTATTAATTGTGTAATGTGTTAGGTTGTTAACTGTTTTTATACTGTAGCACTGAATTTTTGCTGTTCGTATTTGTTGTGAACCGCTGTGAGTCGCCTTTGGGCTGAGAACAGCGGTATATAAGTAAGGAAAATAAATAAATAAATAAATAAATTTACCTGGAGTGCAAGGAACAGGAGTAGAAGAACCCTCTGGACAAAATGACCCGGCTTGACACATTTGAATTGAACCAGAAGCGTGCCCAGAAGATCCTGCCAATAGAATGAAAGGACTGTGTATGTAAAGGGCAAGGAAGGGCCAAGATTTTTTATGTTAAAAAAGAAGCAAAATTATGTACATGGTCAATCGAATTTCTGGCCAAGAAAGGCTGAATAACATAGGCTGTATGGTTTATGCAAATCTCTGCCATTTCTCCCAATCAGAATTGGATTATGCTGTTTATTGACTGGGATCCTTTTTGGCACAATGTGTTTTTCATCCCAGAGCAACTAGAGGTCCTTGTTCCCTATAAATAAACCTGTCAGTAGTCTAGCTTCTGATACATCTGTAAGCATTGACACCATATATACACACCCAATGTGCAATATCTAATAGTAGGAGATGCTTGAGCTCTTTTCCAACACAGACAGCATTAATCTGAGGAAAGCTACCCTAGTGCCACATTCTGATTTTGCTATTGTAATCTAGGCCTATGCATACATCCTTCCCTATGTAACACCCCAGAATATTATAATATCATCCCCTTTGGTACCAGAGTTGTGTCCTGGGAAGACTGGCTTGCCTGATGTTGACCCAGGTGGGCAGAACCATCCAGGGGTGCATGTGCCATCTGGTTGGATCAAACCTGGCTTGGAGCAAAACCTTCCTGGTGGACAGGGCTGGCATTCAGAGACTGCCTTGATGTTCAGAACCTCACTGTAGGTTCCCCGGGGGCAAGGGAACTGGGTTGCAAACTTTGTATTCCTTGGGCAATAATGTCCTAGAGTGGGAAAGAAATGGATATTTGGAATATAGAAACAAAACATAACTGTACACAAGAAGTTTCAAAAAGGGGGAGGGGGGTACCTCAAGTTCGCATTCTAACTTATCAGTAAATTGAAACTATAATTATTTAGTGCTCCTACCCCTGGCCTCCTAGATCTGTGCCTTATGCTCCCTCATATTCCCTGAATGCTCCCACCTCTTCCTCCAGATTATTGTACAGTTTGAACTCACCAACTGGGCAATTTGTGTAATTAGCAGAACCAAGATCACAGTAAACACCTTCAGGGCACTCCAGGCATTGGGCCATCTCCTGGAAAGGGTTGTAGCTCCCTGCAGGGCAGAGCTGTGGCCTGGCACTCCCCAGGGCACAGAAATGGCCAGATGGACACTGGCCTCCTGTATTTGACATCTGCAAATGTAAATACAAGCCAATGACATTGGTGGATAGAAAGATTTTAGATACATCCTGCATGGTGTAAAGCAGTGTTTCTCAACCTGGGGATCGGGACCCCTGGGGGGGTCGCAAGGGGGTGTCAGAGAGGTTGCCAAAGACCGTCAGAATATACAATATTTTCTGTTGGTTATGGGGGCTCTGTGTGGCAAGTTTGGCCCAATTCAATCATTGGTGGGGTTCAGAACGCTCTTTGATCGTAGGTGAACTATAAATCCCAGCAATTACAACTCCCAAATGTCAAGGTCTATTTTCCCCCAAACTCCACCAGAGTTCACATTTGGACATATAGAGTGTTCGTGCCAAGTTTGGTCCAGATCTATCATTGTATGAGTTCACAGTGCTCTCTGGAGGTAGGTGAACTACAACTACAAACTCAAGGTCAATGCCCACCAAACAGTTCTAGCATTTTCTGTTGGTCATGGGAGTTCTGTGTGGGAAGTTTGGCACAATTATATCCTTGGTGGGGTTCAGAATGCTCTTTTATTGTAGGTGAACTACAAATCCCAGCCACTAAAACTCCCAAATGTCAAGGTCTATTTTCCTCAAACTCCACCAGTATTCAAATTCGGGCATATAGAGGATTTGTGCCAAACTTGGTCCAGTGAATGAAAATACATCCTGCATATCAGATATTTACATTATGATTTATAACAGTAGCAAAATTACAGTTATGAAGTACCAACAAAAATAATTTTATGGTTGGGTTTCACCACAACATGAGGAACTGTATTAAGGGGTCACAAAATTAGGAAGGTTGAGAACCACTGGTGTAAAGGCAAACATGGTGAATTTGGGAGGCAACCAAATGTACAAAAGTAACATCAAAGGTAAGTTCTGCTCTTTCCTTCTTGGTTATTCCAACCATATCAGCAACCTTGGCACAGCTTACTTGCATAGGTCTTGAGGAAACAGCTCCTTCACTGCAGTAGAACCCAGCTGCACAGAGACCAGAAGGGGATGAAAGCCCTGTTCCATCACAATAATAGCCTGCAAAGAAAGAAGAATATAGGACAGTTCCCAAATGAATCTGTACAGGTCAAAGACCTGGTCTCTGCTGCCCAGGTTCCCCATTGTATAAGGCTAGATCTAATAAGCTGAAACTGCAGGAAGGCACATACCTTGATGGAAAAATCTCTTGATGTCCAGAACAGGTCAACAACAGAACTAAAAAAAACTAATAGATGAATGTTCAGATTCTTTATCACTAGAGGGTTTCAGGTAGATACTGTACAGTTATCTGTTTAGGATGCTGTAGTTCTGGAAACACAGTTTTTGAAGCTTTTTCTGCTGTCCTCAATTGTTCCAGACTCTAGAAACTGTCCTTTTTGGGCCCTCTAAAGGGTGAATACCCTCTCCTGGAAACCTCCAAGAGAAAGAATTTATTATTTACTAGCTGTATCCACCACATGTTGCTGTGGCCAATCATCCCTCCCTCTTTCTCTCCTTCTTTCTTTCTCTCCATCCTTCCCTCCCTCTTTCCTTCCTTCCCTCTTTTTCTTTCCCTTCTTCTTTCTTCTTTCTCTATCTTTTTCTTTTCTCGTTTCCTTTGCTCTTTGGTTCCATCCTTCCTTTTCTCTTTCCTCCCTTCCTTTCCTCCCTCTTTCTCTCTTTCATTCCTTCTCTCCTTCCTTCCCTCTTTTACTTTTTATTTCCTTCTTGCCTTCCTTCCTTCTCTTCCGCTCTTTCTTTCCTTCTCTCCTTCTTTCCCTCTTTCGCTCCCTCCTTCTCTCCTTCCTTCCTTCCCCCTTTCTGTGTATGTGTTTTGTGTATGCATACATGTGTGCATATATTTCTGTATATCTTTGTGTATATGTGTACATATGTGGCTTTGTTAATGTGTTGTAATGTTTTTTCTGGTTTCTTTTTGCTTTTTAAGTCTCTTCTGCTGTATTTTCCAGTGTTTTTATGAGTGATGGCCACTCGTTGGCCTGATAGGTGTATTGTGTCCAAATTTCGTGTCAATTTGTCCAGTGGTTTTTGAGTTATGTTAATCCCACAAACAAACATTACAGTTTTATTTATATAGATTCACCTGCACTCTCTTTACTATTTAACTTTTTAAACTTCCCTGGTTTTCAAAACCAGAAATTGAATTCTATTATTTTAAGTGAGGCGTTTTTGGGAGTCTGGGTGGCCAGCCCAGAGTCAAAAGGGGAAAAATGGCTCCCGCATCTACCACGGTTTCCTATTCTTTTCTACTTTCAGATTTCCCTGCATCAATAAGAACATTAAGGATCCAATTGCAGTGATATCTGAGTAGAAGTAATGCTGGATATTATCCTATTTTATTTTGAAGTAGGTTACTGCTCAGCTTCTCCTATGGCATTTCTTCAGGTGGTAGCAGTTCAAACAAAATTGTATCTATAGAGAAATGTGAAGCTACTATCGCCACATTTTGGTGGAGAGCATCAGCATTAACTAAATCTCTCAGACAGTGGTTCTCAATCTGTAGGTCCCCAGGTGTTTTGGCCCACAACTCCCAGAAATCCCAGCCAGTTTACCAGCTGTTAGGATTTTTGGGAGTTGAAGGCCAAAACATCTGGGGACCCAAAGGTTGAGAACCACTGCTCTCAGGACACACTGCTATTGTGACCAACTTAAATATGAGCCATCCTAGGAAATGCTTGGAATGAACCACATCATTCATCTTGTATGTCCACCTTCCAAAGTTTGGCACCCACCAGATATGTCTGACTACCGTTCCTACCATCTCCAGTCAATATGGCCATCAGATGATAGGAACTCCAATTTCAAATATGTAGAGAATGATGATGATGATGATAATACTCCATATCGGACTGATGTCCGATGTGTGATCCAATACAACAGCCAGCAGAGTGTCTACTGTGAACTCATCTTGTTGTGTTTCTAATAATAATAATAACAATAACAACAACAACAATAATAACAACAACAATCTTTGGGTTTTTTCGGGCTATATGGCCATGGTCTAGAGGCATTCTCTCCTGACGTTTCGCCTGCATCTATGGCAAGCATCCTCAGAGGTAGTGAGGTCTGTTGGAACTAGGAAAAAGGGTTTATATATCTGTGGAATGACCAGGGTGAGACTCCAAAACTCTAAAATTACAACAGCACAACAACAGAGAAGAAACAAAAAAGGACATCTAATCAGCTCTCAACAAAAGTTTGCCCTAGGCACTGTCAGGCCATTATATGCTAATCAAGGTGGTCAGTTGAAACATTCACACCTAGCTCCAGCAGACAAGAGCCCTTTGTCTCACCCTGGTCTTAAAGGCTGTGGGGGGGGGGCTAATCTCACTAGATAGTGAGTTTCAAAGCTGAGGGGGCCACAAAGGAGAAGGCTCTCTCCCTCGTCCCCACAAGTTGCACTTGTGATGGAGGTGGGAGCGAGGATGGCCTCCCCCAAGGATTGAAGAGATTGTGCAGGATTGTAAAAGGAGATGCAGTCTGCAGTCATGAAGGTTGGCATATCCCAACCATTCAGGGCTTTGTAGGTGATAACCTGAACCTTGAATTGGGACCAGAAACTGAACGGCAACCAATGGAGTTCCTTAAACAGGAGGGAAGACCACTCCCTCTAATTCACTCCTTTTAACTGTCTGGATGCTGAATGATGGTTTAAAAGTGGCTGCTGCATCACCTATATGAAGATTTAAGTGGTTTATCATACCTGGAGGACAAAGGAGGCAATCTTCAATCTTGGTGTTTCCTGTAGAGTTGCTGTAGAAGCCATGGAGACAAGGCTGGGGCAAGGCAGACCCTTTGGGGCAGTAATGCCCTCTGGGGCACACATTTCCAGTCAGAACATCAGAAGGCGTTGGGGTGGATGCTCCTGTAGTACAATAGTAGCCCACTGAACAAGGTCCTGTGATGTCAGGTTGGCCTGGCTGGGCACAGTAATGGCCTGGAAGATGTGTTGTTGAAATTGTTGTTTCATCAATGTTATATTAAACAATTTTAAAACATACAAAACAGAAAAGAATAAACCTGGCTGCCTTTCTTTGGACTATGTGAAGCTTCCGAACTGTCTTCAAAGGCAACCCCACAGAGAGTGCATTGCAGTAGTCTATCCTGGATGTAACGAGAGTGTGGACCACCATGGCCAAATCTGACTTCCCAAGGTACGGGCACAGCTGGCACACAAGTTTTAACTTCCTTTGGTATGGACCAACTCAGAAAAAGCCAAATATGCTTTCTTGAATGACCGTTATGACAAAATAGAACTCCAACCAGTGGAGATGCAATACTCACCAGGCTCACATGGGAGGCAGAAGGATATATTGCTGCTTCCTGTGTTTGCATTGTAAGTCCCTCGAGGGCATGGAAACTGAGCCTCTGAGACAGTGCCAGGAGGGCAATAGTGTCCTACTGGACATTTCCCCCCAACCAAGATGGATGAATTCTTCAGACAGAAGTACCTGCATCCCAGGAAAGAAAAGAGAAACTGTTCACTGGGTTGTTGTGTGCTTTCTGGGCTGTGTGGCCATATTCCAGAAGCATTGTCTCCTGATGTTTCACCTGCATCTATGGCAGGCATCCTCAGAGGTTGTGAGGTCAGACCTCACAACCTCTGGAACATGGCCATACAGACTAGTAAAAACATAACAACCCAGTGATTCTTGCCATGAAAGCCTTCAACAAGTTGAAGTTCAACAGGGACAAATGCAAGATACTCCACTTAGGCAGAAAAAATGAAATGCAAAGATACAGAATGGGGGACAATGCCTGGCTCGAGAGCAGTACGTGTGAAAAGATCTTGGAGTCCTTGTGGACAACAAGTTAAACATGAGCCAACAATGTGATGTGGCAGCAAAAAAAGCCAATGGGATTTTGGCCTGCATCAATAGGAGCATAGTGTCTAGATCTAGGGAAGTCATGCTACCCCTCTATCCTGCTTTGGTTAGACCACACCTGGAATATTGTGTCCAATTCTGGGCACCACAATTCAAGAGAGATATTGACAAGCTGGAATGTGTCCAGAGGAGGGCGACTAAAATGATCACAGGTCTGGAGAACAAGTCCTATGAAGAGTGGCTTAAGGAGCTGGGCATGTTTAGCCTGAAGAAGAGAAGGCTGAGAGGAGATATGATAGCCATGTATAAATATGTGAGAGGAAGCCACAGGGAGGAGGGAGCAAGCTTGTTTTCTGCTTCCTTGGAGACTAGGACGCAGAACAATGGCTTCAAACTACAAGAGAAGAGATTCCATCTGAACATGAGGAAGAACTTCCTGACTGTGAGAGCCGTTCAGCAGTGGAACTCTCTGCCTCGGAGTGTGTTGGAGCCTCCTTCTTTGGAAGCTTTTAAACAGAGGCTGGATGGCCATCTGTCAGGGGTGATTTGAATGCAATATTCCTGCTTCTTGGCAGAATGGGGTTGGACTGGATGGCTCATGCGGTCTCTTCCAACTCTTTGATTCTATGATTCTATAATACAGAGACTGTTCATCATCACTGTTGAATTAATGCAGTTTGACTCTTCTTTAACTGCCATGGCTCAATAAGATAGCAGGAAGTTATGGTTTTGCAAGGTCTTTAGCCTTCCTTGTCAAAGAGTGCTGGTGCCTCACCAAACTATGAATCCTAAAGACTTCAACATTGGTTTTTAATAAAATCGGTGTACTGCAGAAGTGGAGGCAGAAGCAAATAATTCATTAATAATTCCAATCTGCAAAGGTTAAACCTGTAAATGTGGAGGGAAGATTGCACTTCTGTATTGCACCACAACTGTAATTCTTCTCAGAGGTTAGTAAAAACATTGAAAACCATAAAAAAAGAAAGCAGTAAAGATCAATAGACGGCACCGCTTCATTGCACGAAGGTCACTTGCTGCATAATATGAGCATTCTAATGCTTTTGTAATAATTACAAGCAGTGAACTTAATTTTATCTTCAATTTCCTTTTAGATGTGTCTTAAATACATGCTATAAGAAGCCTGAGGGCAGAGGCTATCTTGTGATGGATCTTACAAGCAGTTTTTGGACTAAACACAAGGCTATCGATGCTATAAATAAATAAGCAGAGCCAAGAAAAATCAAAGCAAAATAGGCTAATGCGATGAATTTAAATTAATAAAAACAGCAACAGGATAATGTTAACACAGCATATCTGAAGGCATTGAAAAAATTCCTTAGATCAAAGTGCCTGATAGAAGAAAAAAAAAGTCTTAGCATAAAACCTCCAGAGCATGAATTTTCCAAGCAGGCATTCATTTGGCAAAAAATATTCAGCACCACAGATAGTTCCTCTAAAGTTCTCTCCCCATTCATGAGACACCAGACACCACAGAATATCTCTACTTTGTAGTTAGCACCTCAATAAAACATTTATTATTTTTACTAGCCGTCCCCTGCCACGCGTTGCTGTGGCCCAGTGTGTGTATATGTGTTGTGTTGTGTGTATGTGTATGTGTGTCTAATAGTCTATATATATGTGTGTGTGTGTGTATTTGTGTGTTTATGTGTACATGCATGTTGTGTATATGTGTGTGCATGTGTATATGTATATATGTATGTGTGCATGTATATGTGCATATGTGTATATGTATATATATATATATATGTATGTGTGTGTATATGTATATGTGTATATTTGTGTGTTTGTGCATACGTGTGTATGTATGAATGTGTGCATGTGCATATATATATGAGTGTATGTGTATATATGGTGTACTTTTGGGGTTTTTACATCTGTTCCGCTGGGGTTTTGTGTGTGTGTGTGCGTGCGTGTGCATGCGTGTGTTTATGGGTGATGGACACTTGTTGGACTGTTAGGTGTATTGTGTCCAAATTTGGTAACAATTGCCCCAATGGTTTTTGAGTTCTGTGAATACTACAAACGAACATTACATTTTTATTTATATAGATTATTATTATTATTATTATTATTATTATTATTAATACCCCACTTTATTTCTCCCAAAGGACACTCAAAGCAGCTTAACATAAAAGCATTAGCACACAATTTAAAATATGCAAATATGCAAAACACCCTGTAAAGTTATTGTTTTAAGCCAAACTCTGGGGTTTACAATACAATACTTTATTACAGACACTGACCAGCACAGCCTGGGGTTTACAGCCAAAGACTCAACTCAATAAGGCAAATTTGACTCAGCAGAGATGACATAAAGCAAATAGCTTACCACCATCAGTTGATGAGTGCTGTTTTTAATTGAGTGTTAGCGGATGTTTTATATGTCCAGATGTTGTATTTAACTGCATTTTTAAATTATTTTCATTTTATGTTCTGTTTTTAGGCACCTTGTACCCTGTGTAAGCCATCCCGAGTTCCTTTGGGGGAGTTGGAGACGGGATACAAACAAAAAGTTGTTGTTATTATTTCTCTTGAGAGGGATGCCATTTAATAGATGCAGCCATTTATACTCTAAATAGCAGGATCAGCCTTCACTAAAACTTGGATGTGAGGTCACCAATGAAAACTAGGTGCTGAAGGCTATATTTCAAAGAAAGGAAGTGGCAACATCCCCTCTGCATATTCCTTGCCTAAGAAAACCCTATGGAATTCATGGTGTTGCTGTATGTCAGCAGATGACTTGAAGGCACACAGCCATTCTGTATCAATTCCATGGCTGCAGTTGGTTTTTGTTTCTTCTCTCTCCTCATTTTATTATACTATGTTTGAGTGACCAGTGTTCTTTTACTTACCCAGCAGGGCAAGTGAGGCATCTGGCTTGCCTTGGTAGAGGATTGTATGACCCAGCTGGACAAGGCAATGGAACAGCTGTGCCTCGCAGACAAAAATAACCTGTAAGGAAAGCAAACAAGTTGTGATCAGCACAGCAGAGACCTAAGAAATGGCCCTATCTGGCTTCTTCACTGTTCCGTCTTCCAGGAGCATGGTTTACGTTGCCTTATAGCTGCATGGGATAGCATTCCTTTGCATTTCCCCAGGGTTGCTATAGACCCAGCAGCTCCCTGGAAGTTAAACAGTATCAGAGTCTGGAAAGCCAGGCTGCAGGCCCTCTGCAGTTATTGGTTTAGAAAGTATCTCTTTGGGTTTGGAGTCCGCCCTTTTTCCTGGGGTTGAGATCTCCATTTTGGAATCTCCCCTGCCTCCTTCAGTAGAGAAAAAGGCCTCAGATGTGCTGTTAGGTCAAGCTAAGGCAGCTCTGAAAAGCCATTGTGAGTACAATTGAGAAATTGAGATAGATAGATAGATAGATAGATAGATAGATAGATAGAATAGCAAGTGAGAAATTGAGATAGATAGATAGATAGATAGATAGATAGATAGATAGATAGGGCTGGGCGGTTTCGTTTCGTTAATTCGTAATTCGTTAATAATTCGTTAATTTTTTCAATTACAAAACGATAACGAACCATTCTGGAGCAATTATTTAAAAAAACGAATTTTCGAAAACGTTTTGTAAATGCTTCGTATTTCGATATTGTATTCGTTTCGTTATTGTTTTGAGGTCGTTTCGTTATTATTTCCGCATGTCTGGGCCAGTTTTATGGTTTAATTAGTGAAAAAAAATTATAATATCACACCAACAGTCAACAACAGAGGGAGAGGGAAGCTTCAGAAGGTTTTGGAGGGTTTTTAGCGTATTTCGCGGTCGCGTCCGCCATTAACGAATCGATTCGTTATTGTTTCGGAAATCGATTCGTTAATTTTTTACCATTTATGAAATTTTGTAAATCTCGAACTTTTTAAAAGGAAAATTTTGTAATTATTTTAAATATCGAAACAAAAAAAACCCCCAAATACAAATCGATTTTAGAAACAATTTTTTCCGTTGTTACCCAGGCCTAATAGATAGATAGAATAGCAATTGAGTAAATGAGTAATTGAGTTATTGGGTTATTTAGACAGAGAAAGAAATTGATTTATTAAGAAAGGCAATTGAGATAGAGAAGCTGATTGAGATATAGATAGATATTGAGAAATAGTTATTGAGTACTATTGAGCATTACTTCATCTCCAAAGCTAACCTTGTGCTTAGATAGGGGAAGACCTGGTCTTTCTAAGCATAGCAGCTCAGGGTTAGGGTGAAAGATTCCAGGGTTTTTTCTACCTTTTGGAAAAAAGTTACCTCAGTAATTGAAGGAAAAGGAAAGAACATTACGGCTTCCCAAATTGACTGTTTGTGTTGTAACTTTATTAAGTTCTGCCAAGGACTTTGGAAATAAATATTTTGTTGATGTTCATATCTTGACTGGCATCAGTTACTGAAAGTATTGAGTTATTGCTTCAAAGAAAAACCCCCAGCAGTTCTTCCAGATAAAGAGAGAAGCACATCTTAGTTTTAACGTTATAGCGTATGGGTGTGACAGCACATTCACAATTATACCTTTGCGAAAGGTAAAAGTTACCTGCAGGACAAGGCCCTCCATGGTGGCCCAGAACTGGTGGGTCAGGGACCACAGAGCCCAGGGTGCAGTAGAAGCCTTCATCACACTGTCCCTTCACAGATGTCAGGCCAGGAATATCACAGTAGTGACTGGGGAGGCAGAGGGAGCATTCACCCTGGAAGAGATTAAGTGATTGTTACATCTCTATTTGTATCCTCTTGAAATTTCAGTTGGCTGATGCTTGGGAATGAACTGTGGTGGTGGTCGCCATTATTATCCCAGTCATCATCACTATTACCACTCTCCTGACCTGGCTTTCCTTCAATGAACCCAAGGTAACTTAAACAATTCTCTTTTTCATGATATCTTCACAAATACACTGTGTATGATTGCTTCAAGGCAATCCCATAAGCTCCCAACTTCTTAAGGAGTTGTAACTAGGTTTCTCTTGTCCTGGTTTCAGCACTCTAACCATGATATCACTCTCATTCTCCACTGGTTCCAGCTGTAAAGAAATGACCACTGGGTATACTTTTCATCATAAAGCTTAAGTTTAAAATATAGAGAAAGAATCTAGGTGGCAGAACCTTGTTTGACACAGAGGAAACTATTTTTTTTGTTTAAGATTCCAGAACACAGCTTTTGTTTCGCAACCATTAATTTTATGTGACACACACAGGTTCAGTTGCATTTATACCCAGTACAAATTATATCCAGAAAGAGGCATGATTACTGTATTGTATATGCAAGCACTTACCTCAGAGCTAAGCTTGGTCCTAGCACCAAAGGTTCCCACAGGACACTGGTGAGGAACAGCTGTGCCCCTTGGACAGTAGTGGCCCAAAGGACATGGCCCAGCATGACCTATGAGCAAAGAACACAAAGCTATTGTCCTCCCAACCCTGCTATATGCCTGTGAGACGTGGACATTCTACAGATGTCACATGCAACTATTAGAACAATTCCATCAGCACTGACTTGTCTTGGGAAGACAAGCGGACAAATGTCAGCATGCTGGAAGAAGCAAAGACCACCAGCATTGAAGTGATGGTCCTCTACCATCAACTCCACTGGACTGGCCATGTTGTCCTGATGCCCGACCACCATCTCCCAAAGCAGTTGCTCTATTCCAAACTCAAGAATGGAAAACGGAATGCTGGTGGGCAGGAAAAGAGATTTGAAGTTGGGCTCAAAGCTAACCTTAAAAACTCTGGCATAGATACTCAGAACTGGGAAGCCCAGGCCCTTGAGCGCTCCAGCTGGAGGTCAGCTGTGACCAGCAGTGCTGCAGAATTTGAAGAGACACAAATGGAGGGAGAAAGAGAGAAATGTGCCAAGAGGAAGGCACATCAAGCCAACCCTGACCGGGACCGCCTTCCACCTGGAAACCAATGCCCTCACTGTGAGAGAACATGCAGATCAAGAATAGGGTTCCACAGTCACCTATGGACCCACCCCCAGGATACTACACTTGGAGGACTATCATCCTCAGACTACAAGGAATCATCTAAGTAAGTAAGTAAGTAAGTAAGTAATGACCAAAGAAGTGGGGAAATGAGTCTTTAATAAAGGACATAAATTTAATGAAAATCGCAAAATCCCTGGTGGAATTGTGATCTTGGCAAAGAAGTGGAGAAATAGGTCTTCAAAAAGAACATATAGTAATGAAGATCACAAAATCTCTGGTGGAATTGTGATCTGGACTCTTCCACCTTGGCTCCTGCTGGCAAATGGGGTGCCTTCCTCCAGGCTTGTGGTGAAACATAAAATGTCTGTTTCCCATGTACCTGATCATTCATATCAAAGAATGTCATCAGATGGTGAGGGGACTGGACTGAAAAACAGACTGATGAAGTAGGAGAGTTTGTGTGTCTGTCTTGTTCAGAGGAAGCTTGCAATGACATTGCAAACTTTCATATAAACAGATATGGTCTTGTTTTGTCATGTTTGGCATGTTTGAAGAGCATGTAGGCCACTTCTTAGGAAAACAGAGCAATTTAGGAGGACCTCTAGACCAGTGGTTCTCAACCTTCCTAATGTCGTGACCCCTTAATACAGTCCCTCCTGTTGTGGCAACCCCCAACTATAAAATTATTTTTGTTGCTACTTCATAACTGTATGAATCATAATGTAAACATCTGATATGCAGGATGTATTTTCATTCACTGGACCAAAATTGGCACAAATACCCAATACACCCAAGTTTGAATACTGGTGGGATTGGGGAGGAATTGATTTTGTCAATTGGGAGTTGGAGTTGCTGGGATTTATACTTAACCTACAATGAAAGAGCATTCTGAATTCTGCCGATGGAATTGAACCAATCTTGGCACACAGAATTCCCATGATCAACAGAAAATACTGGAAGGGTTTGGTGGGTATGGACCTTGAGTTTGGGAGTTGTAGTTAGTTCATCTAGAGAGCACTGTGGACTCAAACAATGATGGATCTGAACCAAACTTTGCTGGGATATTCAATATGCCCAAATGTGAACACTGGTGGAGTTTGGAGAAAACATACCTTGACATTTGGGAGTTGTAGTTGCTCGGATTTATAGCTCACCTTCAATCAAAGAGCATTCTGAACCCTACCAACTATAGAATTGGGCCAAACTTCCCACACAGAACACCTATGACCAATGGAAAATACTGTGTTTTCTGGTGGTCTTTGGCAATCCCTCTGACATTCCCTCGCGACCCCTCCCCCAGGGGCCCTGACCTCCAGGTTGAGAAACACTGCTCTAGAAGGTCAAGAAGAGAATCTTACATTTGCTTCAAGTGACTGAGTCCATACCATTAACGTGGGTGTCAGGATTAGGCCGATCTGATCCTTGGGCACAGTAATACCCTTCCCAACATGGTCCTGAGACATCAGTAGCATTGTGATGCATACAGAACTTTCCTCCGTCACATGTTCTGCATTCAGTATGACTAGAGATCCCTTGGGTAAGGCTGTATGTTCCAGGGGGGCAAGGCTGCCAGTTGAAGCCTGTTCCTTCAGGGCAATAAAAACCTGGAAGGGAAGGATGTGTGAGTATAGAAAATAAAAACTGTGAAGACAAAAATCAAGTTATTAGCATATTATAAATTGATGGCTTGCCACAAATGCAGTTATCAGATAGACAGTGAAAACATGAAAGACATTCTAGGACACAACTTCAAGGCAAATAACACATGCCAATACTTACATGTGAGGCCATCCGGAAATCCTATTTAGAAGCCATGTTATACTCTTAGCATAATCACAACCAAGTCCTTCTTGACACATTATCAGCAGCATGAGCTTCTGCAAACAACAGTCTGTCACAAATGCAGAAATGCATTTATGGGGTTTAGTCAGTCATAAAGAAAATCAAGGTGATTTTCCAAGGTTTGGCAAACTCTAGATAAAAAGGTAAAGGTTTTCCCCTGACATCAAAGTCCAGTCATGTCTGACTCTGGGGGTTGGTGCTCATCTCCATTCCTAAGCTGAAGAGCAGGCATTGTCTGCAGACACCTCCAAGGTCATGTGGCCAGCATGACTGCACAGAGCGCCGTTACCTACCCAGTGGAGCGGTACCTATTCATCTCACATTTGCATGTTTTCGAACTGCTAGGTTGGCAGAAGCTGGGGCTGATAAAAGGAGCTCATGGAGCTCCCCGGATTCGAACCTGTGACCTTTCAGTCTGCAAGTTCAGTAGCTCAGCGGTTTAACCCACTGTGCTACCAAGGGCTCCTTGGCGAACTCTACAAAATTCAAAAGAATGAACAACTTTCAAATTTGGGAAATTACTATAGTGTCCCAGATCTGCATTCACATTATTATTATTATTATTATTATTATTATTATTATTATTTACAGTATTTATATGCCACCTTTCTCACCTCTGGTGGGACTCAAAGTGGTTTACACATAAATAATGGTAAAATTCAATGCCTTACATTGGGCACCGATACGATGCCAATACTAACAATTACAATAGTAACACCACAATTAAACATAAATCATAATTAAAACAATACATCAACAAGCATTAAAACAATAAAATAGTCTCATCAGTTGATTCACCATTCCAGTCAATGTCCCTCTAAAATAATACATACATCTACTGTCTGAAGGCCTGGTCCCAGAACCATGATTTTAATGTTGGAAAACCTCATAGTTAAAGTGAATCACAAAATATAATAAATCCACAAATATAATAAATAGAATGAATTGTACCCACAATGATGATGATGATTGGGCATCTACTTCTAGATCTACAATGGCATTTTAAATTGTGTGTGCAATTTATCTAAAAGTCACATTGTGACTATGTCTTTTTAAAAAAGGAAAAATGTGTTCCACTAGATCTGAAAGGACTGAGCAGAACAGAAGCACCTAAAGGAGGACATGTTTCAGAAGGACTCCATTACAGGAGGCAGAAGATAACCCAGAGACTTGAGTTATAGAGAATCCTCAGCTTTGTGGAACCAGAGAACTCACCTTTGGGACACACCTGTGGCAAGTGACCAGGGATGCAATACTTCCCCTCTGGACAGGTGTGACACCGTTCTTGTCCATGTGTCTCAGTCATGTAGGAACCAGGTGGGCAAGGAGTGGGGCTATCACTGCCCAAAGGACAGAAGTGTCCTACAGGACACGGAGCACCTGAAATCCCATATGTAGGAGTTGGTGTGATAGATCCCATAATGCAGTAAAACCTATCAGAAGAGCAAGAGAAAGATGGCTTTGTTAACAGCAAGATAGGACAAAACGCTGTAATAGTTTCAAATAATAAGAAACCAGGTAACTTTGTAGTCCTTGTTGCCATTGCTTTGCCACTACACTCACACATTGTTTCTGTGATCATTGGCTTGTGTTCACAATCTATAACTGGATGGTAAGTAGGTAGACGAGTATGACGTTCTTGAGAAGATAATTAAATCTAATGTATGTTCTTCTTACCCTGCTGCACAACGTCCTGATGGGGCGACAAGCCCAGTGCCATTGCAGTAATGTCCTCCAGGGCAGGGTTGGCACTGTTGGAGGTGTTCATTCCCTTCATTGCTAGACCAGGTTCCTTGTACGCAGGCGGATGGAGTGGGAGTTCCTGAAATAACAGATCCAAAACACCTAGGTCCATTGGGCACTAGTGAGCCATTTTTGGTCCATATAAGTCATTTTAAAAATCAGGACATGCTGACAGCAAGAATCTCTTATGCGGAACTTTGGAAAATAGATAAGATTCCAGAAATTGATGATTGGATAAATAAACCACGAGAAATTAGAGATATGGACAAACTAACGTTTCTTTTGAAGAATAGCTTGAGAAGTTCAATAAGAAGGACAGATTGGTCCCTCTTTGAGGAATAAGAAAAAGAGAAGAAACAGAAGGATAGTACTTAATAATGAGTTTTTTTATTCATATCTTTATTTTGGTTTTTCTGCTTTTTTCCTTTTCCTTTACTATAGATGAATTTATAGAGCAAGACGACTAAAACTAAAACTTTAACTATAATTACAATCAACTACAAATAATATTGGTGAAGGCACAGAATGGAAGTCAACTGAACTTTCCACCTCCCCTAGTATTTATTTTCTTCTTTTTCTTTTGGTTTAGCTTTTAACCTTAATTCTTTCATCTCTTCTCTTTTTTCCTACTTTCTTATAAACCTAGTGTTCCCCCCTTTTTATGTAATATTAATAAAATGTCTTTTTTGTGGGTGTGTTCTGTTCACTTCTTGTTGTTTACAAAAACTTATCTTGGGTGTACAATTGGCCCAGGATACCTAATACATGTTTTGCTTCCATATGCTCTACAGTAGTGCACATGGTGGATGCAGTAAAAGGACTGCAACCATTTAGCTCCCTTTGGGGTGAGAAGGCCAGAATATAAATACTGTAAATAATAAATAAATAAATTTAGGATTCTGGTGGAACTATGCTGGAGGCCATGCTCAGGCCTGAGCTCTGTCATATAGGATGGCTTCTTTGTTGTTTGGGTTGCTGTAAGTTTTTCAGACTGTTTGGCCATGTTCCAGTAGCATTCTCTCCTGACGTTACACCTGCATCTATGGCAGGCATCTTCACAACCTCTGAGGATGCCTGCCATAGATGCAGATGAAACATCAGGAGAGAATGCTGCTGGAACACGGCCATACAGCCTGAAACACTTACTGCAACCCAGTGATTCTGGCCATGAAAGCCTTTGACAATTCTTTGTTATTTGTATAACAAAGAATTTGTATTTGTATTTGTATTTGTATGACACAGCTGAATGTTGCCCGGCTGCCACCCCTCAACCTGAGGGTCAGGACCCCTGGGGGAGTTGTGAGGGGGGGAGTCAGAGGGGTCATCAAAGACCATCAGAAAACACAGTATTTTTTCTTGGTCATGGGGGTTCTATGTGGGAAGTTTGGCCCAATTATATCGTTGCTGGGGTTCAGAATGAGCTTTGCTTGGAGATGAACTATAAATCCCAGCAACTACAACTCCTAAATGCCAAGGTCTATTTTACCCAAAATCCACCAGTGTTTACATTTGAGCATATTCAGTATCCGTGACAAGTTTGAGTCCACAGTGCTCTCTGGATTTAGGGGAACTACAACTCCAAAACTCAAGGTCAATGTCCATTAAACCCTTCCAGTATTTTCTATTGGTCATGGGAGTTCTGTATGCCAGGTTTGGTTCAGTTCCATCATTGGTGGTGTTCAGAATGCTCTTTGATTGTAGGTTAATTACAAATCCCAGCAACTACAATTCCCAAATGACAAAATCAATCCTCCCCAATCCCACCAGAATTCAAATTTGGGCATATTGCTTATTTGCACCAAATTTGGTTTTGTGAATGAAAATACATCCTGAATGCCAGATATTTACATGACGATTCATAACAGTACCAAAATTACAGTTATGAAGTAGCGACAAATATAATGTCTTGGTTGGGGGGTCACCACAATATGAGGAACTGTATTAAGGGGTCATGGCATGAGGAAGGTTGAGAACCACTGCCCTAGCCACTTAATAGCAGTATGGTCAGGGACAAGAAAATGACAGACTCCAGAAAGAAAGGGTTATTGGGTATAGGACATAGTACTGTAGAACCATCCTTCTGCAACAGCCACTAAGCAACACACACAGGAATAATTTAACAATAGCCCTGTGTATGTCAACAATAGGATTCTAGCCTTCCTCTTAATCATACAGCCGTAGCCAGCAGATTTTCCTTCCTGCAAGACATTGCTACTTCTTTTGCATATAGTTTCTTTCATATATAACTTATTTTCATTTGAAAATAAGGTGCAGATCCCAGATACCCAACTTCCCACACAAACCCAAAAGGAGGAAACCCTGCTCTACCTGAGAGGCAGTAATGTCCCAAAGGGCAAAGAAGTCCAGATACGCCATCGGTTGGATTCTGAATCTGAGCGCCTCCTTTGCACCAAAACCCAGCTGAGCAATCCCCTGAAAAGAAAACAGCATTGCAAACTCCTTGGTTGGTTAAGTGTCTGACAATATGGCAGACTAACTGTCCTAGATTTTATTTTCATTTGTGTGCTCTATGACATCTATCCACTATTACACAGTTGGCTGCTGTTGATTAAGGAAGCTCCAATGTCACCGAAGCAGCTGATGTTCAAAAGCACATACTCTAAAATGTATGAAACATATGCCAACAAAAGTTAAAAAAATGTTATAAATCCCTAACATAAAACCTTTCCATGGCAGCAGAATAGTTCCTGGTAGGCGGGAAATAAACAGCATAAGATATATTATAACAACTTGGATATTAACGTAAGCAATAAAATACGTAATGTAAAATATCTACATTAAAGACTGTAAATAAATGGAAAAGTATCTTCAGCATGCAGAATAGGTCTGAAAGCTACTGCTAATATATATATATATATATATATATATATATATATATATATATATAAGGGCTGGGCGGTTTCGTTTCGTTAATTCGTAATTCGTTAAAAAATTCGTTAATTTTTCAATTACAAAACGATAACGAACCAGTCTGGAGCAATTTTTTTAAAAAACGAATTTTTAAATCGTTTCGTAAATGTTTTGTATTTCGTTATTGTATTCGTTTTGTTATCGTTTTGAGGTCGTTTCGTTATTATTTCCGCATGTCTGGGGCAAGTTTTATAGTTGTTTTTGGTTTTCTAAGGGTTTTTATAGTTGTTTTTGGTTTAATTAAGCTTCAGAAGTTCCCCTGTCCCATTTGGAGGTTTTTTAGCGTATTGCGCGGTCGCGTCCGCCATTAACGAATCGATTCGTTATTGTTTCGGAAATTGATTCGTTAATGTTTTGTAATTTTTTTCACATTTACGAAATTTCGTAAATATCGAACTTTTTAAAAGGAAAATTTTGTAATTATTTTAAATATCGAAACGCAAAAAAACCCAAAAAAAATCGATTTTAGAAACAAATTTTTCCGTTGTTACCCAGGCCTAATATATATTAAATAATATATATATATATATATATATATATATATATATATATATTATATATATTAGGGCTGGGCGGTTTCGTTTCGTAATTTCATAATTCATTATTAATTCGTTATTTTTCTTGATAACGAAGCGATATTGAACCATTCAGGAGCAACTAAAAAACGAAACGAATTTTTCCAATTCGTTTCGTAATTGATTCGTTATTGATCCGTTATTGATTCGTAAATGTTTCGTAAATGTTTCGTTATTATTTCTGCATGTCTGGTGCAAGTTTTAGGGTTGCTGTTTGTTTTCTCAGTGAAAAAAAATATAATTATCACACCAACAGTCAACAACAGAGGGAGAGGAAAGCTTCAGAAGTTTTTTTAGCGTATTGCGCAATCGCGGCCGCCATTAACGAATCGATTCGTAATTGTTTCGTATTTGTTTCGTAATTTCCGAAATTTCGTAAATATCGAACTTTTTTAAAGAAAAATTTTGGAATTCTTTTAAATAACGAAATGCAAAAAACCCCTAAAAACGAATCGAGTTTAGAAACAAATTTTTCCGTGTTTGGACAGCCCTAATATATATATATACATACACACACACACACACACACACACACACACACACTAGCCATCCCCTGCCATGCATTGCTGTGGCCCACATGGGGGTTTTGTTTGGGAGGTTTGGCCCATTTCTATCATTGGTGGGGTTCAGAATGCTCTGTGATTGTAGGTGAACTATAAATCCCAGCAACTACAACTCCCAAATGTCAAGATTCTATTTTCCCCAAACTCTACCAGTGTTCACATTTGGGCATATTAAGTATTCGTGTAGAGCTTGGTCCTGATCCATCATTGTTTGAGTCCACAGTGATCTCTGGATGTAGGTGAACTACAAATCCAAAACCAAAGGACACTGCCCACCAAACACTTCCAGTATCTTATGTTGGTCATGGGAGAACTGTGTGCCAAGTTTGGTTTAATTCCATTGTTGGTGGGGTTCAGAATGCTCTTTAATTGTAGGTGAACTATAAATCCCAGCAAACTACAATTTCCAAATGACAAAATGTTTTTGAGTGAAGGACATACATTGTGTTGTTAGGTGTCTTGTGTCCAAATTTGGTGTCAATTCATCTAGTGGCTTTTGAATTCTGTTAATCCCTCAAACGAACATTACATTTTTATTTATATAGATTTAAAGGCTCAAGTTCTTGTGTAAACAGATAAAGAGAGCTTTGCAAATCCATTAAACTGAGTTTCTCTTGAATCAAAGTCAATTGTGCTTAAAGGAGAGGCCTTCATGTCTGCTCAGTGTGTGGCCGTTTAGTTTATATGGCAGGCTGGCATGTCGAAGCATTCTGTTTGTATTAAACAATAACTAATATTGGTTACTTCTGAATAATGATATGAAAGTAAAACAGTGCTTAAAATTGTAATGAATGGCAGCTATGGTACAGCATATTAATTTTTTCAAAGCAACTTCGCAAGCTCTGATAATCATAAATAAGATGCACTGTTAAGGTATAAAATTTTCTGTGTTTTCAAAGGCTTTCATGGCCTGAATCCCTGGGTCATTGTGTCCTGATTTTGCTGTCCTGATTTTAGAGGTTTTTTTTTCAATACTGGTAGCCAGATTTTGTTTATTTTCATGGTTTCCTCCTTTCTGTTGAAGTTGTGGATTTCAGTGACTTCTCTGTGTAGTCAGACATGGCAGTTGTTAGACAGTAAAGGAAGAGCCACACTAAAAATAAAATCAGGGGAATTCCAGACAGGAAACAATCAGGGCCAGTGAACACCTCCCAACAAATAATAATAATAATAATAATAATAATAATAATAATAATAATAATAACAATAATGCTTTATGCATTGTCGAAGGCTTTCATGGCCGGGATCACTGGGTTTTTGTAGGTTTTTTAAAATTACAACAGCACAACAAGATAGAGGAAACAAACAAGGACATCTAATCACCTCTCAACAAAAGTTTGCTCTAGGCACTGTCAGGCCATTATATGCTAATCAAGGTGATCAGTTGAAACATTCACACCTAGCTCAAGCAGACAAGAGTCCTTTGTCTCACCCTGGTCATTCCACAGAAATATAAACCCTTTTTCCTAGTTCCAACAGACCTCACTACCTCTGAGGATGCTTGCCATAGATGCCAGCAAAACGTCAGGAGAGAATGCCTCCAGACCATGGCCATATAGCCCAAAAAAAAAAAAAAACCCTACAACAACCCAATAATGCTTTATTTATACCCCACCACCATCTCCCCATGGGGACTCGGGGTGGCTTACATAAGGCCAAGCCCGACAAAACAGTACAGCAATGTTAATAACAACATACAACAACGATAAAAGAAAATAAAAGATAATATAAAAATATATATACAAAGGATTCCCCCAGGCAAGAAGCAGCCAGGCTTTGAAGCTGCAAGGCCCTTCAATGCTAATCAAGGTGGCCAGTTGCAACATTCACACTTGCCTCCAACAGACAAGAGCTCTTTTTCCCACCCTGGACATTCCACAGATATGTAAACCTCATTTGCCTAGTTTCCAATAGACCTCACAACCTCTGAGGATGACTGCTAAAGATGTGGGTAAAATGTCAGTAGATAATTCTTCTGGAAAATGGCCATACAGCTCAGAAAACTCACAACCACCCAATAAAAATTTCTCTCTAAAACATTTGTGGCCATATTTGAACTCACCTGTTGAGTCACTTAAACGTGTGGAAGCAACCTACCTGATGGTGCAACCAAACCAGGGGATGAACAAAATTTTCCAGGTGGGCATATCTGACATTCCTGGTCACTCTTTAGTCTTGGCCTGGGTCCAAATGTCCCTGGTGGGCAGCTGTATTGGGTGGACCATTGTGTCCCCGGTGGGCAGTAATAGCCCTGAGGGCAAGGATAGAGGGTGAAGTCACTGATTGGCCCACGCCGGTTGTCACAGTAATAGCCTTCAGGGAAGGAGAAAAAGGGTTGGAGAAACAAGAGGACCTCCTGATGTCATAGGATGGGATGGCAGAGACATCCATGTCATGTTTTCTGCCAAACTAACTGTTTCAAAGCAAATCTGATTGTTTTTAAATAGTACTTTATTTGTTTACAAACAATGAGATCAACCAATGCATAGCATTCTTTGGTCATAACTGAAGTTCCTCCAAAACTTTGTCATAAAGGATTGTATGTCCAGTTGCTCATGGGGTCATAAATCATATCCACAATTCTTTGTACCACTGTAGGAAGAGGTTCGTTTTCCCAGTCACAACAAACCTCTAGGTAATTGATTTTCAATATTTTCACCAATTATCCATTTGATAGTCTCAGCCAAATGGACCTTGTATATAGGCAACAATTACATGTCCCATGTTGCCCTTTGTGGCGTGACTTCAAAGGAGTCATGACACATATAATCCTTCTTGCCCAATAGACCATCTACAAACAGGAGCCCCCCATGGTGCAATGGGTTAAACCCTTGTGCCAGCAGAACTCAAGACGGACAGGTCAGTGGTTTAAATCCGAGGAGCAGGTGAGCTCCCCCTTGTGGGAATATGAGAGAAGCCTCCCACAGGATGGTAAAACATCCAGGTGTCCCATGGGCAATGTCCTTGCAGATGGCCAATTCTCTCACACCAGAAGCAACTTGCAGTTTCTCAAGTTGCTCCTGGCATGAAAAAAAAAGCTATAAATAAAAATGTCTGGAAATGTTTTGAATTCCATTGGTTAGGGGGTTCCAGAAGTTGTCCAGAAAAGTAACTTTTCCAAAGACTGAAAACATATACTGGCTTCTGGTCCAGACTAAACTAAAATGGTTCTGGCCCAGACTATCTGTCCGAACATATCTCATCCCATGAACCATCACGAAGTTTAAGATCTTCAGGAGAGGCCCTGCTCTCGATCCCATCATTATCACAAACACGGTTGGTGGGGACGAGAGACAGGACCTTCTCGGCAGTAGTCCCCCGTCAGTGGAACTCTTTCTTCAGGGACATCAGGTTGGCCACCTCCCTCCTGTTCTTTAGAAGACAAGCGGAGACTTGGCTCTGGGACCAGGCGTTTGATTAATCAGATAGTGGCAACTGGAAAAAAAGACTTAGAATATTTATGACATTGAATCTGCCTAGACTTGGATTTGGTTCTCATATAATCTACTGTCTAATGAATTGTATAATGTGTTTTAATGATTTTAATGGTTTAATTGTTTTTAATGCTTTAATTGTACTTTGAATTGTTTACTTGTTGACAGCATCATATGGTGCTTGTGTGAGGCCACCCTGAGTCCCCCTTCAGGGGGAGAAGGATGGGGTAAAAGTGCATTAAATAAATACATAAATAAATATGTGGGTGTCATGGCTGCCTCTAAAGAGCAATTCAGTGTGGTTTACCTTCCCAGCATTCTCCAGTTGGAGCCGTCAGTCCGGATCCTTCACAGTAAAAGCCAGAGGGACAAAGCTGACAGTCTGAAACCATACTTCTTCCCAACACGTTCGAGAAGGTGCCAGTCGGACAGGAAACCGGTGAGGGAGATCCCACCGCTTGGAGGAAAAACAAGGAAATGACAAAGTACAAAAGGGAAAAGTATCAGACAGCTGTTAAATTAGCATAATCGCTTCTTCTCCATCTCTCTGACAGCTGTCTTAATATGCTGCTTTAATTTAATTAAGCTTTTAAATGATATTTTCCTCCTTTTTATTATTCATTTTATTGAACTTTTATTATGTCTAAATGAGAAAGTTTCAGCTATGGTTTGAATCATAGATGAAAATAAATACAGCAAAATGTTGCTTGTTACAGATGTCCCTGGTCTCTTCAGGCAGGGTTACCACCGAAAAATCAATCAACACCTAATAAATACATTTTTTCTAGATTTCTAACATGTTCCTTCTCCAAGTTACAAGAAGTTCACCCAGAAGACACTGCAGGCTGGAACCTCAAAGTCTGTTAATGTAGATGTTGTATGTCAGCCTGTTCAGCATGTGATTGAGTCTAATGATCAGAGTGCTTTGGATGATGGGAATGACCATGTTGTTCATGTTCAAGTTGATTCCTCTGGTGGGAATGGGGATGCTGTTCTTGAAGATGTTCCTGAAGGGAATGGGGATGATGGTATGTTTCTTGGGCCTGGTTTTAGAGATGTGGGGCTTGAATGCAGTTCGGTTGATGTGACAGAAAGACCTGTATTGCTGCTGGAGGATTCTCAAGGTCTTGAGTCTGGAAAAGGTTCTGTGTCTCAGTCCTCTAGTCAGTTATCTACAGGTGCAGATTTTAATGAAGCGTTGAACAGAAGGAGTGTTTTTAGCCAGCAAAGACAAACAAACTGGCAATTACGGTCAAATTACGGTACTCAGCCAGATTGCAGCAGAAGTTAGAAGTGAAACCAAAGTTAAGGAAAAATCTATTTCTAGCTGTTTGGGAAACAGGACAGGGATATAAGTATCAGTACTGAATCTATCCTCAGATGAAGCAATGTTGGATTCACATTAAGTTCTTCATGCCAAGTTCCACGATTTTTGTCTTTGTTTGGTTCGGGTTTGCTGTATTTGCCTTTGAAATCAAGTATCTAATTTCATGGACTTTTTTGGACTATTTCTCTTTAGACTAGTTGCTTCTTTTTCTTCCTAATCAATTGGATTTACCTTTTACTGTGGATTACTTTTTATTGCTTGGCTTTTATTACCTTCAATAAACTGCTTGATATTTTAACCCAACCATGTGGTGTTTAAGGTCAAAGGGGTTCTTGCTCTGGAGTGCAACAGTAGATCTTCACATGGCTTAGAAGGAGGTGGTTGAAAGGATGATGCCATCTTGGATAGCTAATGCAAGAGTCATTTATTGGGGGTGTGATTCTTTGGTTATCCCCCCCCCATCTGAATTGAGAATTAAACCTGTCAAAACATTTCTCCCCACTGGATGAGATGTTGAGTTGTATACTTTTTATGCAATTGCAAAATGTGATTGTATTTTTGTCCAATTTTCCAAAGTTTTATGTGTGTGTAAAACTCACATCCATAGTTATATTTAATTGCAACCAGGTCAAAACAGTGACACTGGGATTTACTAAGTTTTCCAGGTGATTCTATAGTATGCATCCCTTGAAAGTTACTCTAAAATTTGTTAGGGGATCTCTCAGTCCTTCAATGGAATCTATGAAATATTAGGGTGAGAAGTCAGGTAATTTAATGATGTTTCATCATATCTGTGGTTTCAGATCTTATGTACCTGAAGGACAGATTGATACTCACGGCAGTAAGTCCCCGGAGGACAGATGTTGCCAGTAACTCCATCAGTCGGCTTGGGCGAAGATGCTCCAACTGAGCAATAAAATCCAGCAGCACATTCCCCACTGGGAGCAGACAGACCTGGAAAAGAGTGAAAAAAGAGAAACAAACATAGCAAAAGGTCCATGCCTTAGTCACCTCCAGATTGGACTACTGTAATGCTCTCTACGTGGGGCTGCCCTTGAAAACGGCCCAGAAATTTCAATTGGTTCAATGGGCGGCGGGCGGGTTGTTAACTGGTGCTCCTTACAGGGAGCGGTCAACCCTCCTGTTTAAGGAGCTCCATTGGCTGCCGTTCATTTTCCGGTCCCAATTCAAGGTGCAGGTTCTTACCTACAAAGCCCTGAATGGTTTGGGACCCGCTTACCTGTGTGACTGCATTTCCTTTCACGAACATACACAATTTGGGACCTGCCTACCTACGTGACCGCATCTCTGTGTACAAACCCACACGATCTCTTTGATCATCTGGAGAGGCCCTGCTCACGCTCCCACTTCCATCGCAGGCGCGATTGGTGGGGACGAGGGAGAGGGCCTTCTTGGTGGTGGCCCCTCGACTCTGGAACTCACTTCCCAAGGACATCCAGGATGCCCCAACTCTGGCAGTTTTTAGGAGGAGCGTGAAAATGTGGTTGTTCCAGTGTGCCTTTCCAAAATAATGAATTTCTCAGCAATATGCTCTCAAAATGTACTTTATTATTGATTTAGGATTGATTGATTTGCACGCCCTATCCCCTCCGAAAAATTTCCATCCCAGTTATACCCCACCTTGCTCATGCCCAGCATTATTTTTAAATTTTAAATTTTACATTTGGTCCAGCCATAGGTTTTAAATGCTTGTTGTGTTACTGTACTGCTTTATTTTATTTTATTTTTGTTTATGAGATGTATTTTAACTGTTTTTGTATTGTTTGTTGCTATTGTTTTATTATTGATGTGTTGTGGGCTCGGCCTCATGTAAGCCGCACCGAGTCCCTTGGGGAGATGGTAGCGGGGTATAAATAAAGTTTATTATTTATTATTATTTATTAGTCGAAGAGCTTACACACAACTCTGGAACCAAAACCCGTCTATCTATATGTCCATCCAACCTTTCTTCTTCCATGGCATCCAAGGAATATCACAAGTTAAAACACTATTCTTCATGTTGCTTAGTCACTGAATTCTAACCCAATTGGCTGATGTCCCGCATTACCTGGTGCATTGCAGTAAAACCCTGGGGGACACAGATTTGGCTCACGGCTGCCTTCTGGGCAGTAGGACCCAGGGGAACATTGTGCTCCAGTGGCTGTAGCTGGGCAAAGACAGTTGCCATTTGTGTAGTTGTCCAGATCAAAGGGCTGAGGGGTCCAGGCAGCTGAAATGCAGAACCAGCCTTAAAGAGCAAAACAAAACCAACGTTAGGATAAGATGGTGGGAAATTGAAAATAATCAAAAGTCACAATGGAAGGGAATTCCATCTTCATCTTTTTGTAGTTCCAGGATTGTCATTAGACATAGACACAGCCTTACCTGCATCACACTTCCCTGACACTGTGGTTAAGTTTTCCTTCCCACAGTAGTGGCCTGGGAGGCAGGGCAAGCAGCTATCCAGGCTTTGGGTCATAGGATCCGGGTTGTAATACCCTCTTGGGCAGGGAAACTCTGTGGCAAACCTAGTTCCTTAGGAGTAGAAGAAACAAGGACAGCATAGCATTGACTGAAATGTTTGTGAAACAGACAATACTCATTACAGTATGTGCTTTGGATTTAGTTCTCAAGGAAGGTGATAAACTTGGGTCTGGAATGCAAGTAGGAGCTCGCAGGATCATAAGAGCTAGAAGGGAACTCATATATCATGTAGACTCATGTGCCACACCAAACAGACTCTACAATGCAGGATGTAGCCACCAATCCCCAAGCAGATCACATAATTTGAAAGGGACCTCAAAGGCCACCTAGTCCAACAACTCTTGAGAGCAACTGTCAATTGCTTCCTTCTAGTCATGGCTGATGTCTTCCATGTTGTTAAGGTATATAGAAAACTGGTTAAGTTTTCATGAGGATTGGCACCAAGGTTACTTTAGATATATGTGTGTGAAGACAGAAAGAATCCACATGCAGGTACATTACATGTGTCAATAGAACCAAGAGATTTCTCTTCCTGCAATCAGTAGGGTATAACAACAGAGGTTTCAGCATACCATTTGGAGCTCTTTACAAACTATAGCTGTGGGCACCAAGCTCTGTTTTCCCCTGAAGATTGTTGATACTATGCGCTCTGGGAAGGACCATTTGTTTTGCATGTAAGTTGCTAAATTAAGCTGTATTTTATTCTGAACACTGAAGGACTGTATGTCTGCTACATTTGGATAAAGCTGTTTATTTTTCTCTGCTGGAAAGAGTATGCATTTTATTTTGTGCAAGCCTACTTGACCCTGGTGTCATTTTATCTGTCATTTTATCTTCAAGGGCACCACAGCTGGACAAGGGAACCACAACACCGGGATTGTGGTGCAGCAGGCTGAGTGTCAGCTGCATTAAGATCACTCGGACCAAAAGGTCATGAGTTCGAAGCCAGCCCAGGTTGGAGTGGGTTTCCAACCAATTGTGTGTAGCCTGTTGCCGACCTTTGCAACCCGAAAGACAGTTGCATCTGTCAAGTAGGAAAATTAGGTACCACTTTAAAGTGTGGGAAGGCTAAATTAACTAATTTACGAGGCCATAAAGAAGACTCCAGCAGAGTATTCTAGCGGGGAAGCATGCGGGGAATGCGGAAGTACTTCATCAGTGTCGCAGATGGATGTTGAAAGCAACAGCTCCCCTGGTGGCCAAAAAAAGTTAAATAGCCTCTGTGTATGTCTGTATATGTTTGTATGTCAAAAATTGGCACTGAATGTTTGCCATATATGTGTACACTGTAATCCGCCCTGAGTCCCCTGCGGGGTGAGAAGGGCGGAATATAAAAGCTGTAAATAAATTAATTAAGTTTAGTGGTGAGAAGAACTGACTATTTTCCTGGCACTAAATGCAACACATGTCAGAAGCACAATTAAAGCTTTCCACGTTCAAATATGGACTCTCAAAGAACTATCAAAGTACTATATATACATTGCAGGTTGGATTCAGCACCTTGGATAGTCCTCTTTTAAGGTTCCAAGTGGAATGAACTCACATGGAAGCAACCATGAAAAACTGTAAAAAGTAAATTGTCCCTTGGGTTCATCCTTGATGCTGCTTTGGGCAGAATCCAACTCTGCATTCCCTGCTGAAATAATAGTAATAATAATAATAATAATAATAATAATAACAACCCTCACAATCGTGTTAAAAAACAAAGTATGGATTGTCGATGTTGCAATCCCAGGCGAAAGCAGGATTGGAGAGAAACAACTGGAAAAGCTGACACAATATGAGGATTTAAAGATCAACGTGGAAAGACTGTGGCACAAGCCAGTCAAGGTGATCCCAGTGGTGATCGGCACACTGGGTGCAGTGCCTAAGGACCTTGGCCTGCACTTAAACACAATCGGTACTGACAAGTTTAATATCTGCCAGCTGCAAAAGGCCACCTTACTGGGATCTGCATGCATTATTTGCCAAAACGTCACACGGTCCTAGACACTTGGGAAGTGTCTGACGTGTGATCCGATACAACAGCCAGCAGAGTGATCTTGTCTGCTGTGGACTCATCTTGTTGTGTTTCAAATAATAATAATAATAATAATAATAATAATAATAATAATAATAATAACAATAATATGAAATCCAACATATAGATCTCTTTTGCTGTGACATACTGTGTTTTTGTGTCAGTAAAACAACAACAACAACAACAATCCTTTATTTATATCCTGGCCAATCTTGCCAAGGGGACTCAGGGCTGTTTACAAAAGATATCGGCAAACATTCAGAGCCATGGGAAGCTGAAAAAAGACAAAAAATAACCAACCCCCAAATCCCAAAAACAAATCCTCATCTATTTATTTATTTCAATTCTATCCCACCTTTTTTGACCCAAGAGGGGATTCAAGGAAGCTTACAAATCCAAAAAATATTCAATGCTGCACAGGTAAACAGTAACACATCTCATAAAATATAAACAATCTACACATATAAGCAACTAAAACTTATAACAATCTATCAAAACAGATTAAAAACCACATATAAAACACCGAGTCATGATATATAAAAAATTAATAACACATTATACTGAAATATTACTATTAATATTATATATTGTACAAAATTGTACAGAGAGTGACGCTCAGATCCAAACACAATCAAATCAATGTAGCTCAGAGGACTCATTGCTTTTCTGCCATATTATTCTGCTGCCACAAGATGGCAATGATGGATCTGGAACAGTTCTGAAGATTTGCAAATTTACTCTTTTATTTCCCTTTGGAGAACCAATTCTCACTTAAAAACCAACATGTAAAAAAAAAAAGCTTCTCCATTTAACTTTTAAAGACTTTGCTCTCCAAGGTATTTAAGCAAAAAAATACTTCTGCTATTACATTTATGCATATCCTCCTTTCTGGTGTCATGAGAGGCATGCCATGGAGTGTGGCACATCTTACCTTCAGGGCAATAGAAGCCTGGTGGGCATGTGAATGCACTGTAGTCAGTGGTGTTTTCAGGACAATAGTAACCAGCTGCACACAGGAAGCAATCAGGTTGCCTGGTGAGATTGTTATAGGTTCCCGCAGGGCAGGAAAGAGGGTGGCTGGTCCCCTCTGGGCAGAAGTGGCCCATGAGGCAAGGACCTCCCAGTTCTGAAAATGCTATCAAAAAGGAACAGTTGAAAATATATATGTGAGTTTCTAGTCAACAAGATATGAGTTTCTACATCCCACCTCGAAACCCTCTATGTTCCACCTCAAAATTTAAGATCTTCTGGGGAGGCCCTGCTCTCGGCCCTGCCTTTGGTGCAAACAAGCTTGGCGGGGATGAGGGACAGGGCCTTCTTGGTGGTGGCCCCCCATCTGTGGAACTCCCTCCCCAGCAAAATCAGGTCAACAGCATCCCTCCTCGCCTTCAGGAGGAAATTGAAAATGTGGTTATGGGACCAGGCCTTTGGGTAGCTTGCAGATAATTGACAATGACAATGATGATAATGTTATGGAAAATGGACTGTGGATAGGTTTCCGATTGTGTTGTGTTCACTGAATTTGTTTCTAGGCAAGGCTAGACATCCAGTATTATTGTATTATTTATCATTGTACCTTTAGCTTTAAACAAATTTTAAAACTAATTTAATGTACTATTCAAATAATAATAATAATAATAATCTTTATTTATACCCCATCACCATCTCCCCAATGGGGACTCGGAGCAGCTTACATGGGGCCAAGCCCAGACAACATATTACAACAAAGAGGCAAAATATAAACAGCAAACAACATCATCAAAATTACATAAAGGAAAATAAATATATACACACACACACACACACACACACACACACACATATATATACATACACACACACACACAGTCATAAAATAACATTCCAATAAGCACAATCACAATAACAATGGGCGGGCCACATGTACAGGATAAAATGATTAAAAAAACTCTAATGAGATAAAAATAGCAGCAAGTTATTTGCAGGGAACTCGTAAAAACACAAGTTGTGAAGCTAAACTTCCCATTTGTAATTACTGTATGTAATTCATATGTAATTACTGCATGTATTATGTATTTATTTATTTATTTATTTACCATGTCAGGAGTGAACTAAACCAGTTGTATTGCATTTAAAAAACAGACAAACAAACAAACAAAACACAAAATCGTACTATTATGTAAAATTGTATGTATTATGTGTATGTATTATTAAAATTGTATATATTATGTGTATGTAGTGGAGTCGAATTGTGCCAGCTGTTAGCCACCATGAGCACCCGCCCCCCTCCCGGGGTTAGAGAAGGGCAGGGTACAAATGCAAAAATAAATAAATAAATAACAAATGTCAGAGTTGAATCCTTGGTTCAATACCTATGCATTTTAAGAACGGAAAAAGGAATGTTGGTGGACAGGAAAAGATATTTAAAGATGGCCTCAAAGGCAACCTTAAAAACTCTGGCATAGACACTGAGAACTGGGAAGCCCTGGCTCTTGAGGGCTCCAACTGGAGGTCAGCTGTGACCAGCAGTGCTGCAGAATTCGAGGAGGCACGAGTGGAGGGGGAAAGAGAGAAACGTGCCAGGAGGAAGGCGCGTCAAGCCAACCCCGACCGGGACCGCCTTCCACCTGGAAACCAATGCCCACACTGCAGAAGAAGATGCAGAGCAAGAATAGGGCTCCACAGCCACATGCAGACCCACAAGGAAACCCATAATGGAAGACCATCTTACTGGTCCAATGAGGGATCGCCTAATTCATTCATCTATGCATCCTTTACAATGATACCCAGTACATCAAGTGAAGATATTTACCCGCAGGGGAAGGTGAGGTGGCCCCAGGCAAGCAGTAGTAGCCAGCAGAACAGGGTCCAGAGGGAGCCGTGAGACCAGAAGAGAGGCAGTAATGGCCAGGTGGGCATGCAATGCAGCTTGACTCAAGGGAGAGATACAACCTGAAAAGGAGGAGATGCCAGGTAATCTTGGTTTATTCCAAGGCTTTGAGTAATGATCTCCAAGCACACTTCCACCCCAAGATACGTACAGCTCGAGATGAGCATTTCAGAAAGTACAATGTTGGTCTGACTGTATACAAACCAACGTCCTAGTTTTGAGTGTTTACATCTTCTTCTGTCAGTCCTGGGGTTCCATTAAGTTTGATCTTTCCCATCTCTAACTGAAGAAAATATGGAGTACTTAGCGTTATGTGGTCTATACCTGTCTGAGAAGGTGCCCACTGGGCAAGGCAAAGGGATCCTGGTTCCAGCGGGGCAAAAATGGCCTGGAGGACAAGGACCACCAGCACTTGTGTTGATGGCTCCATCAGGGTTGGGGACACTGGAGCCTAAACAGAAACAGAGAGCTAAGTCAAGGAGCACCAGAAAAGTATAACTGGGTACAGTTGTTGCTCAGAGCTCTATTTTTGGCAGCATGAGACAGAGATTGGAACTACAAGTCCCATAAGGTAAAGGTAGTCCCCTGACATTAAGTCCAGTCATGTCTGACTCTGGGTTGTGGTGCTCATCTCCATTTCTAAGCGGAAGAGCCAGCGTTGTCCGTAGACACCTCCAAGGTCATGTGGCCGGCATGACTGCATGGAGCGCCGTTACCTTCCTTGCATGTTTTCGAACTGCTAGGTTGGCAGAAGCTAGGGCTGACAGCGGAAGCTCACGTCGCTCCCCGGAATCGAACCTGTGACCTTTCGATCAACAAGCTCAGCAGCTCAGTGCTTTAACCCACTGCACCACCGGGGCTCCCATAATCCATGAGAAAATACAACTCCTGTAACCATTCTAAGCTTTAGAAGGAAGACCCAGATACGTTCTCTGGATTTTCCAATTGGAAGTATGCTCTGTGTTAGAAATGGCTGCAATCCAAGATTTTCTCAAAAAGGAATCAAATACCCAACAATTTAGGAGCAGGTTCCATACAAAGTACAATATTTCGTTGACCCATTATGAATAAATATGAGGTAAAAAAAGAATGATGAAAAAATGCATAGGCTGACATAGATGGAATATTTGATACCTGAACTGCAGAAGAACCCTGGCAGGCAGGGACCGGTGGGAGAAGACAATCCCCATTCACCACAGAACATCCCTGGGTAGAAACACAAAGACTGAAATATGAAAAGGTCAGTGGCTTTCTATGATGACATGTAGTCACAGTGGAAAAAGACAAAAAGCAATCCCATTGCTGCGAAGGAGAACAGTGTGCTTCAGGTCATGATTATGGCAGTCAACAAGACAAATACTAAAAGACTTTGAGAAATGTTGTTGATAGTCCAGGAAAAGTAAGGTGGAGGACTTCTGCAAGTAGAGATGGAAAAATATTCAAAAAAAAATCTGAATTAAAAAATCTGCCATATTTATCCAGATTTATCCTCACTTATCTGGAAATCTGAAATATTGCAAAATCTGAAACTTTAAAATCTTCCTTGAGATGACAGCAGCAACACACCTATATTTTGTGAGACTTCTTGCTCAAGGTTGTATAGCTGCAATTGTGAACTGTATTCATTTAACTCAGCATTTCGCAACCTGGGGGTTGGGACCCCTGGAGGGGGGGGGGTTGTGAGGAAGTATCAGAATGGTCACCAGAGACCATCAGAAAATATAGTATTTTCTGTTGGGCAGTTTGACCCAATTCTATCATTGGTGGGGGTTCAAAATGCTCTTTGATTGTAGGTGAACTATAAATCCCAGCAACTACAACTCCCAAATGTCAAGGTCTACTTTCCCAAAACTCCACCAGTGCTCATTTTGGACGTATCGGGTATTTGTGAAAAATTTGGTCCAGTGAATGAAAATACATCCTGCATATCAGATATTACATTACAATTCATAACATCAGGATTTGTGCCAAGTTTGGTCCAAATTCATCATTGTTTGAGTTCACAGTGCTCTCTGGGTGTAGGCAAACTACAACTCCAAAATTCAAGATGAATGCCCACCAAACTCTTCCAGTATTTTCTGTTAGACATGGGAGTTCTATGTGCCAAGTTTAGTTCACTTCCATCATTGGTGGAGTTCAGAATGCTCTTTGATTGTAAAGGTAAAGGTTTTCCCCTGACATTAAGTCCAGTCGTGTCCGACTCTGGGGGGTTGGTGCTCATCTCCATTTCTAAGCTGAAGAGCCGGCGTTGTCCATAAGACACCTACAAGGTCACGTGGCCGGCATGACTGCATTTTGCCGCTACCTTCCTGCTGGAGCAGTACCCATTGATCTACTCACATTTGCATGTTTTTGAACTGCTAGGTTGGCAGAAGCCGGGGCTGACAGTGGAAGCTCACACAACACCCTGAGTTCAAACCTGCAACCTTTTGGTCAACAAGTTTAGCAGCTCAACGGTTTAACCCACTGCGCCACTGGGGGCTCTCAGTGTATCTGGGAGCTCCCAGATTGTACTTGAACTATAAATCCCAGCAACTACAACTCCCAAATGACAAAATCAATCCCCCCTCCAACCTCACAAGTATAGTATTCAAATTTTGGTGTATCAGGTATTTGTGCCAAAATTGGTCCAGTGAATGAAAATACATCCTGCATATCAGATATTTACATTATGATTCACAACAGTAACACAATTACAGTTATGACGTAGCAACAAAAATAATATTATGGTTGGAGGTCACCACAACATGAGGAACTCTATTAAGGGGTTGAGGCATTAGGAAGGTTGAGAAACACCGATTTAACTTATGAGGATTAACACATCCTATTATTCTATGAAATAACAACATGCCTGCACCACCCTTCCTTACATCAAACATGTTACTGGAAATCTGGAGTCCATTTCCAATATATCTCCCTATGCACGTATATGGAAATGCAAGGATGCTAAACTCTCTGTGTGTTTGTGTGTGTGTGTGTGTGTGTGTGTGGGGGGGGGGGTTAAACACCTAAAACACCTTTAGTCCCAACCATTTCAAATAAGGAGTACTCAAAACTGTATTCTGAGATATTTTCTTACCTGCAGGGCACAGCTGGCATCTCTCAACTCTGTCAATTCCTGACGTTGGATTATAGGTTCCGGGAGGACAAGGATGAAGGAAGACTCCTGTCTTTGGTGGGCAGTAAAATCCAGCTGGACAGTGGTATCTCACACCGTTCTTACAATAAAGGCCAGCTGGGCAAGGGAAACATTCCTCCTGACCTGGGCAAAGGAAAGAAAAAACTGAGCTATGTAGTACATTTCTCCATCCTGCCCTTGGAGATGAAGCCCAAAGTTACTCCACTCACACATAGGAAATATTCTCTTTGATATATGTGCATTAATTATGAAAATTACAGGGATATGTATAGTTGGTGATGATGCTATTCAGAGTCATACTTCTGGCATTGGGAGCTTTAAATGCTCTTCTCAAATAAGAAATACAGTACTCCAATTTGGGCTTGAATTTCAGTAGCCTTAGAAAATCTATTTTCCACAAAAGTACTTGGTGACCTGATCTCCTTTCTTTCTTGTAGTTTTGGGACCTTTTTATTAATGGTGTTGGAAAGAGAGTCTGAGAAAGGAATGGAAATATGGAGCTTATTGGTGATCAGGAGGTAGGATGGAGTAGGCTGAATTTGGATTGGGTCAGAAATAAGACAAGATGCTTCCTGAATTCTTGTGAGATGTTTATTTATTTATTTACTATATTTATATCCCCCTTTTCTCTACCTCAGAGGGGACTCAAGGTGGCTTACAGATAGGCAATCATCCAATGTCTTAACAAAAAATTATATAAATAAAAATGTAATGTTCATTTGTGGGATTAACATAACTCAAAAATCACTGGACAAATTGACACCAAATTTGGACACAAGACACCTATCAGGCCAACGAGTGACTATCACTCATAAAAATACTGAAAAACACAGCAGATAGACTTTAGAAGCAAAAAACCTATTACAACACATGCGCAAAACCACATATATACACACATATACACATACATGCACACACAAAACACATACACAGACTGGGCCACAGCAACACGTGGCAGGGGATGGCTAGTCTATATAAATAAAAATGTAATGTTTGTTTGTGGGATTAACATAAACCACTGGATGAATTGACATCAAATGTGGACACAATACACTTATCAGGCCAATGAGTGACCATCACTCATAAAAACACTGAAAAACACAGTAGAAGAGACTTAAAAAGCCAACCTCCCCCCCCCAAAAAATTACCATGCAGCCGCAAAACCACAATATATATATATATATATATATATATATATATATATATGCAAACACACATATACAGATATACACAAATATATATACACACATATACACACATAAAACACATATACACAGACTAGGCCACAGCGATGCATGGTAGGGGATGGCTAGTAAACAATTAAAATGCATTAAAATTAAAATCCAAATTAAGTACATTAACATACTATAAAACATTACTACCACTATAAAACCATGCAATCCACAATCATAATATAGTTCATTCCGGTAGTCATTGTACATAATTCCAGTTAATCTATTGCACTATGGTTCTTCTCTGAAGGCTTGATCCCTGAGCCACGTTTTCACACTTTTTCTGAAGGTCAGGAGGGAGGGGGCTGATCTAACATCACTTGGGATGGACTTCCACAGTTGAGGGGCCACAACTGAGAAGGCCCTGCCTCTCATTCCCACCAGTCATGCCTGGGAAGGAGGCAGGACCGAGAGCAGGGCCCCCAGAAGATCTTAATCTCCAAGATGGTTCACAGTGGGGAGATCTGTTTGGACAGGTAAGCTGGGCTGGAACCGTTTAGGGCTTGTTGTCATGTGACTTCAAATCAGCTGCAAAATCTTTTGTGGAACAATTTATTCAGAAGGAGTTTCTTATTGCCTTCCCCTAAAGCTGAGAAAATGAGACTTGCCCAAAGTTATCCAATAGATTTCCATAAATGAGTGAAGACTCAAACACTGGTTTTATGGAGTCCTAGTCAAGCACTCAAACTTCTACATTATGCTAGTTCTTTGGGGAAAGCAGTTTGTTTTAACTCTGAGTCAATCTGATTTGAGCTGAAGGGGTTTTGTTTATCCTTTCTGACAACTCCTTCAAACTGATCCACCCCCATCATCATGCCCCAACTGACCTGTTATGGCGTTGTATTCCCCATCTTGGCATGGAGATGGCACTGCTGAACCAGCAGGGCAGAAATGACCTTCAGGACATAGTTCTCCAGTGGTCCGGTCCACTGGCCTTGCAGTTCGTGTCCCACCCCTACAGTAAAACCCTAAAAAGGCAAGTGGAATCCATTAAATGGCATTATAAGGGGAAAAAATGAACAACTAAATGCAATATATGTAATTAAACGCAGTATTTATATTCTGCCCTTCTCACCCTGCAGGGGACTCAGGGCGGATTACAATGTACATATACATGGCAAACATTCAATGCCATAGATATACAACATATATAGACAGACACTCAGAGGCTATTTAACATTCCAGCTTCTGGTCACCAAGGGAACTGTCACTTCCTCATTCTTTGCATACTTCCTGGAGATTTTTATGGCCTCGTAAATCAGTTAAATTAGACTCCCCACAAAGTGGTACCTAAATTTCCTACTTGACAGATGCAACTGTCTTTTGGGCTGCAAAGGTTGACAAGAAGCTACACAAGTAACTGTCACTTCCTCATTCTTTGCATACTTCTTGGAGATTTTTATGGCCTCGTAAATCAGTTAAATTAGCCTCCCCACAAAGTGGTACCTAAATTTCCTACTTGACAGATGCAACTGTCTTTCGGGCTGCAAAGGTCGACAACAAGCTACACAATTTTGGCCAGGAGCTCACTCCGATCTGGGCTGGCTTCGAACTCATGACCTTTCGGTCAGTAGTGATCTTAATGCAACTGACTCCCAGCCAGCTGCGCCACAGTCCCGGTGCACAAATTTTTACACAAATTTCCAAGTAGGAAACCCCAACAACAGCATCACAGCAAGTTTTGTAACACTGACGTGAAACAAAGGCAGTAAACAAGTAATTTTGGATAGCTTGCTACAAAAAACAACTGTTATTTCTCTCAGTGGAAGCAGCACCATTATAAAAGATTTGGCCTCTTCCGGCTGCATACAGAGATGCTTCCCAATTACTTTTGCCTCTTGTGCACTTACCTGGAGCGCAGGGTCCTGTTGGAGAAACACGGCCTGGGCTGCTGCAGAAAAATCCAGGTGGGCAAGGGAGACACCAGCTGGAATCCCGGCCCCCTTTCAGCTCATTCCATGTCCCGATTGGGCAGGGCATCTCTCTGGGTTGCTTTGTGCCAGCAGGACAGTAGTGCCCTGCAGGACAAGGGCCTCCAAAGGGAAGTCCAGTCTTGAGAAAAATAAAAGAGGCATAGTTGAGCCACTGCAATGCAGTGCAATTACTAAAACTGAGGGGAAATATTCAGGCTTTAAAGCACAGCTGTCCAAACTTAGCAGCAAGATTGACCCCAGTCCTTCTTGGCCAACTGTAGTTGAATATTTGCATTATGACCAAAGCAAAAGCTACCTAGCAACAAGTGACTGAATACAGCCTAGTTGCATTTTCATTGGCTCAGGGGCCTTTATGAAGTAAGCATTTCATTTCATTCAGCACCTCTTGAAGGTGGGATTGACCCACCTGGATATTAGCTTTGAAACCTGGACTAGTGATGTAAAATGTTCAGTGGTCTCAGCCTGTGGGTCCCCAGATGTTTTTGCCTTCAACTCCCAGAAATCCTAATAGATGGTAAACAGGCTGGAATTTCCATGGGTTGTAGGCCAAAACATCTGGGGACCCACAGGTTGAGAACCACTGGTTTAAGCTAACAGATTAAAAATCTTTGACTAATTTTTTCCTCTTGGAAAAAGGCATATATTTTCAGAAACATTGAAAAACGCAGCATGAGCAAAGCCACCTCTGAGTTTCTCTTGCCTAAGAAAAGCTACAAAATTCATGGGTTGCCATAGGTCAACAAGCAATTTGAAGGCACATACACAAAGGTTTTCACTATGTAAAGCAGATGTAGCACACCTATCCCCATAAAAAGAACTGTGAAATGGAAAACAAGACCAAGAATTGTAATAATCTGTATAAATAAAAATGTAATGTTCGTTTGTGGGATTAACATAACTCAAAAACCATTTGATGAATTGACACCAAATTTGGATGCAATGCAGCTAACCAGCCAACAAGTGATCATCACTCATAAAACACTAAAAAACACAGTGGACGAGACTTAAAAAGCCATTTTTTAAATAAAAAAAATGCATTACAATGCATGAACAAAACCACATATACACATATACACACAAAACACATATAACACAGACTGGGTCACAGAAAGTACATGGCAGGGGATGGCTGATGTAATAATAATAATAATAATATATAATATATAATGTAATAATCTCTATAAATAAAAATGTAATGTTCATTTGTGGGATTAACATAACTCAAAAACCACTGGATGATTTGACACCAAATTTGGACGCAATGGCCAACGAGTGACTATCACTCCTAAAAACACTGAAAAACACAGCAGAAGAGACTTAAAAAGCCAAACAAAATGCATTACAATGCATGCAGAAAACCACACATATACACAAACATATACACACACATATACACACACAAAACATATATACACAGGCTGGGCCACAGCAACGCATGGCAGGGATGGCTAGTGCTTTATATAGTCTTGCATTAATATATTCCTTTGCCAATGATTATGATACTGTAAATATGTGAATGCTTCATCTTTTTTATTAGTAATTTTAGAAGAAATATTCCATAATTCATATTTTAGTTTTTCTGAGAAAAAAGGACTTCAGGAGGGAAATGAGTCACCTAAGGACTGAGAAGGGCAGTATATAAATATAGTAAATAAATAAATAAATAATCATTTTTTTCTTTAAAAATGTCCATTTTTTTTCAACTGAAGTTTGAAGAGAGATGAATGCATCAGCATTACTCTAAACAATGGTTGCTATCTGAATAGAAAAGCAGAAGATGGAACAGCAGCACTAAACTTACCGGAGATGCACTAGTTGATCCTTGGAGACAGTAGTAACCTGGTTGACATGGCCCTTCGGGTTCCACCAGCCCAGACTTGCTGCAGTACATACCTGATGGGCATAATTTGCAAATAGCAATTCCAGTGCCCCCTAATATATCTGAATAAGTCCCCTGGAGAGAGAGAAAAAGGCAAGAGGAAGTAAGGATACATCAAGAGCTAAGGGGATAATGCTCTCCATAAAGAAACACAATCCCCTGACTTTTGTGGATCCCCGAGGTCTTTCCTACACACCATTTCGAGCATGAAAGGTCAATATAGGAGCAAGTATAATGAAGCCTAGTGTGGCCTAGTGTGTGCAAATGCCACTTTTCTTTATTTCATGAGAGCAGTTTAATATTTGCTGCATCTGGTGACATTTTTGAGACCTAAGGACTGGAAGAGATTTTGAGATCTAAACAAGTGCACTTTAAAGCAAATCCACAAACGATGGGCTGCATTTCAAGCCAGTGGGCAAGTACCAAGGATGACTTTGAGGAGCTGGTTCCATTACTATTAAAGGTGTTTCTTCAGTAGTAATGAATGTCTATGGTGTAAAGAGGAAGAAAAAGGATGGCTCCATATGCAAAAACAAAAAACAAAAAAACCAACCCCCCCCCCAAAAAAAACCCTGAATGTATATTCTATGTTGATTTTTCCTAACCTTGATTCTCTGACAACAGAAAGGTTTATTTTTTAAGGACAGAGAGTGATAGAAAACCAAACTTTGGAATCTTTAGTCTTGGTTTTTAAAAAACTGGAGTATGAGATTCCAAACACTGTCATAATATTCTTGGATTCTGGGGATCCATGTAATGAATCCCTGACCTTAGCTGGCTGGCTGAAGCCTAAGGGAGTAGGCCTGGCAAAGCCATGGCGTCCATTTTAGAAAAGGTAGCCGGATGGAAGCCATTTTAGTTAGGTTTTCCCTGAGGGGACGTGTTCAAGTCTTAGAGGGAAAATAAGGAGGCTAGGATTGGCTAGAAAGATGGGAGTGGAGCCTAAGTGGTCTAGAGGAAAAAATGTCCTTTCAAAACAGAGGCTTGAAGTCCCAGTTAGTAAGTTGGAGTTTTGGGTGTTAGAGAGAGTGGAAGAGTTGGTGTTAGTTAGAGCGAGTTTGGGTTTAGAGAAAAAGATTGGGTTAGTCTTTTGTGGGGTATTCAGAGTAACTATTAGTAGATAGCTAGAATACTGGAGCAGGGCCCAGTTTATGGACTGTTCAATTCCTAGGGAAGTCTAGTTCAGGGTATTTTTGGCTAGATTCCTAAGGGGCAATTTTGGGGAGTTACTTTCAGAGATTAATTTCTTGAAGTAATTTTCTGTGGTGGAACTTTGAAGACTTGTAACCCAGAAGTGTTTAAGATTTTACTCTAATGCAACCACAAGATTTTTGTGCCAGTATTTTCTGAAACCATTAAGCATTTGTACCGGAATTATTTCAAACTTGTTCAATAAACATTCTTGTTCTGTTGTAAACTAATACCAGCCTCAGTGTGTGTACCTTGGTGGTCAAAGTATTTCTAAAGCCAGCTTCACAGCAGCCTCTAAGAAACTATAGTGGCACCATGTGTGTTACAGAACAAACTCCCAATATTACCTCAGCCTGATTAATACTGGAATGGTGGCAGCGGAATTCATTTGAAGAGGCATTTTAAGTCTCTCAGTTCTAGTGTTTTCCAGTTCCTACCTTTTAAAAGGCTAAGTGTCTCTCCCCTTCTCTGCACTAATCTCCCCTGATATTGGTATATTTAGTGGGATATATTTCAACAATTCAAATAAAGAGAAATTTAAATATACAGCTGTTTCAACATCCATACTCCCACGTCCTTTTGATGGCTTAATAATTTTGGTGAACACGCGTTCATGTTTTAGGAGGTGCCTGTGTGTTATAATCCACAAAAGGGTAACATCTTTATTAGGCCAGCAAAAGCTATATCCAGAAGCACATTGTATATTGGAACTTTTTCTTATGGGCTGTTGGTCCCCATATGTTTCTATGATTGTTTTGTTTTTTCATTTGAGAAATTTGTCACACAGCTGTAGAACATCTTACCACTGGGCAAAGAAGAGGCAGAGTTGTCTGGGCTGGGCAGTAGTGGCCTTTGGGACAAGTCAATGGTTCCACCATGCCAGTGTGGTTGCAGAACATCCCTGCTGGACATTCTTGGCAGGTAGACTGGGCCAGACTCTGCAAAAAAGGTGAAGGAAGTGAGATCACAAAGGAAAGAGTGCCAGTGCCAGTTCAGTTGAAAATAAGATGAGGAAATGTGCTCATCCCCCTGCCACAAGACTCTGAGATTTTATAATAGGAAGGATGAGATCACATTGAATCCCACAAGACTCGATACTATCCTCCATGCTATTCAACATCTACATGAAATTACTGGGTGAGGTCATCCAGAGTTTTGGAGTTCAATACCATCTGTATGCAGATGACACACAACTCTATTACTCATTCCCACCTAATGCCAAGGAAGCCACTCAGGTTCTGAACCAGTGCCTGGCAGCTGTGGAGCTGGATGAGGGCTAACAAACTGAAACTCAATTCTGACAAGACAGGGGTCCTCTTGGTCAATTGTGGGACTGACTGAGGTATAGACTACCTGTGCTCAATTAGGTTATACTCCCCCTGAGGACGTAGGTCTGCAGTTTGGGGTCCTTCTGGACTCAGCCCAGACTCTTCAAGCTCAAATGTTGGCAGTAGCCAGAAGGGCTTTTGCACAATTAAAACTTGGGTGCTAGCTGCACCCATACCTTGAAAAGTTCAATCTGGCCATAGTGGTCCACACATTAGTTACATCTTGGATGGATTACTGCAACTCACTTTGAATGGGGCTGCCTATGAAGATGGTTTGGAAACTGCAATTAGTGCAGAGAGCAGCAGCCATATTTCTAACGGGAGCTGACTACAGGAACCATACTACTCTCCTTTTGGAGAGGGTGCAGGATGTAAATAAAGATTATTATTATTATTATTATTATTATTATTATTATTTCATATTGAATCTCTAGGACCCATTCACACCAAAAAGTATTCCAATTTAACTGACATAGAAATGTCCTGTAGAGTCCCAGAGTTCCAATTATTCTTGATGAGAACTACAAACTGCCATTCTATTGGCTGAGAAGGATATTTGTATCCAGAGCTTTCCTCTTGGCTGGAGCTGAGTCTATTAAAACTGGAAAATTCCACTCTTGCCTCCTACCTGGAGCTGGTCCACAATAACTGGAGACTGAGGGCCAGGCCCTGAGATCTGGAAACCCTAGTTCATAACTTATTTAAGAAAACACAAAAATAGGATGTAACAAACTAACAGATGGACACACGTGAAATGTACATGGATATGAAATAAATGGATCTATTGGCAGCCAAGCATCCAAGCCACAGCAGGAGATGTGCTTGACACACATATGTTAAGTAGCAGAGAATAAAAGATTTGTCTTTTGGTGGACCAATGGGACAAATTAATGGATGAAATCAAGGCAATCAAGTTATTGCACAATTTAAATTGATCAATTGCCTTTTACAATGATTAAACGGTCAATTCATTGATTATAAATACATTTATGTACAGCCAGCATTTCACGACAGGCTGCACTTTTGACATACTGAAACATATTACGCCAAGGCAGCTTCAAAAGCAAACAGGTATGTCTTAATTTCCAAGCCCCATTAATTAAAATTTACCACCATCTGGTGAATAACTAAGCTCCAGTTGATTAATTTACTGATTAAGCCAATTAGGCTCTGAAACTCTTGTAAACAACAAAAGCAAAGGCCTACTAAGAGCTTGTTTATTCTTCCAACTCTTCCTCCATAAAGCCCAGCTCTTCATATGCAAGTGGGGCTACTGTATTCATGGGGATTCAGTTCTGGGACAATCCAAACACTATATTATTAAATGTTGGAGACTTGAATGTCCACATGTCCACAGTCATGTTACTACCATTGTTAACATAGGACAGAGTGATCCACAGTTGCTACAATTCCATCAGCGCTGCCTCTGAAAAATCCTGCAACTCTCTTGGGAAGACAAGCGGACAAATGTCAGCGTGCTGGAAGAAGTAAAGACCACCAGCATTGAAGCAATGGTCCTCCACCATCAACTCTGCTGGACCGGCCACGTTGTCTGGATGCCCGACCACCGTCTCCGAAAGCAGTTGCTCTACTCCGAACTCAAGTATGGAAAACAGAATGTTGGAGGACAGGAAAAGAGATTTAAAGATGAGCTCATAGCCAACCTTTAAAACTCTGGCATAGACACTGAGAACTGGGAAGCCCTGGCCCTTGAGCGCTCCAGTTGGAAGTCAGCTGTGACCAGCAGTGCTGCAGAATTTGAAGAGGTATGAATTAAGGGCGAAAGAGAAACGTGCCAAGAGGAAGGCATGTCAAGCCAACCCTGACCGGGACCGCCTTCCACCTGGAAACCAATGCCCTCACTGTGGAAGAAGATGCAGATCAAGAATAGGGCTCCATAGTCACCTACAGACCAACCGCCAGGACACTACACTTGGAGGACCATCATCCTTGGACTACGAGGGATCACCTAAGCAAGTAAGTAAGTAAGTAAGTAAGTTGCTACAACTGCAGTTCCAGATCCTAAAGATCCAAGTAATTCAGAGGTCCCATGGCACACTATTTGATAATTAAGTCATCAGAAAAAAATATTACCTGTAAGTCAAGAAGTATCTGGAGAGTCTGCTTACCGGCTGGAAACTCCCTGCTGGACAGGGTTCAGGCTGGACAGATCCTTCCAGTGTATAATGCCCTTCCTTTGCCATCATTTGGGTGGCCGTTTTGGCGGCACCAATACAGTAATATCCAGGTTTGCAAGACCCACTGGGAGCTTGTGTATTGGTCCCGTCACAGTAAAACCTAGCATTGGAAGGAAAAAGGAGCCTCCATTGGAAAAAATATTCTAATTTGTCATACACTGTGTTGGATGGGAATTGATCTCTGGGTATTCTCCATTCTGAAGTGAAATGAATGTCGAACAAAGACCTCTTATGGGTGATGCCTGTCTTGCAACACTCCTTCCCTTGTTATCCATTTCACATCTGAGTGAAGTCATTTGAAACAAGCTAACTAGCTAGAATCTAATAGACCAGTGTTTCTCAACCTCGGGATCAGGACCCTTGGGGGGGTCGTGAGAGGATGTTAAGGGGTCACAAAAGATCATCAAAAAACACAGTACTGTCTGTTGGTCATGGGGGTTCTATGTGGGAAGTTTGGCCCAATTCTATCATTAGTTTGGTTCGGAATGCTACTTTATTGTAGGTGAACTATAAATCCCAGCAACGACGACTCCCAAATGTCAAGATCTATTTTCCTCAAACTCCACCAGTTTTCACATTTGAGCATATTGAGTATTTGTGCCAAGTTTGATCCAGATCCATCATTGTTTGAGTCTACAGTACTCTCTGGATAAAGGTGAACTACAACTCCAGAACTCAAGGTTAATGCCCACCAAACCCTTCCAGTATTTTCTGTTGATCATGGGAGTTCTGTGTGTCAAGTTTGGTTCAATTCCATCATTGGTGGAGTTCAGAATGCTCTTTGATTGTAGGTGAACTATAAATCCCAGCAACTACAACTCCCAAATGACAAAATCAATCTCCCCCTCAAACTCACCAGTATTCATATTTAGGCATATCAGGTAATTGTGTCCAATTTGGTCCAGTGAATGAAAATACATCCTGCATATCAGATATTTACATTATGATTCATAACAGTAGCAAAATTACAGTTATGAAGGAGCAACAAAAATAATTTAATGGTTGGGGGTCTCCACAACATGAGGAACTGTATTAAGGGGTCGCGACATTCGGAAGGTTGAGAAATACTAAATGTAAGGACCTTGTTTGAACTGCTGCCTCCAACTGTATTTTCTCTCTCCAAAATATGATATTCTTATATTCCTTCCCCAAGCAAAGTATGGAGTGTAAGCTGAGATTCATAGGTAGCTCATATTAATGAGCCAATAGTATCATGTGTACAGCTATGGCACTAACTTCCAAAATAGGGCAGGAAAAAACACAATGGGTGATAAACACTCACCCAGGAGGACAGTCCAAACACTGGTTCAGGTTTTTCAGTCCACTGGTGTTGCTGTAGGTTCCTGGAGGGCAGAGGATGGGCACAGATGATCCAAGTGGGCAGTATGCTCCAGGTGGGCAAATATTTCCAGTCACTCCATCCCTTGGCAGCTAAATTAGAGAAGAGATAGTTACATCTCAACAGGGAGAAAACTCCCAAGTAATATTATGGAAACCCCCGGTGGCACAGTGGGTTGAACTGCTGAGCTGCTAAACTTGCTAAATGAAAGGTCGCAACTTCGAATCAGGGGAGCGGTGTGAGCTTCCGCTGTCAGCCCCAGCGTCTGCCAACCTAGCAGTTCAAAAACATGGAAATGTGAGTAGATCAATAGGTACCACTCTGGCACTCCATGCAGTTATGCCAGCCACATGACCTTGGAGGTGTCTGCAGACAATGCCAGCTTTTCGGCTTTTTTATTATTATTTTATTTACAGTATTTATATTCCACCCTTCTCACCTCGCAGGGGACTCAGGGCAGATTACAATGTACATATATATGGCAAACATTCAATGCCATAGACACACAACATATATAGGCAGACACACAGAGGCTATTTAAGTTTCCAGCTTTCATGAGGGTATTCTGGCCACCAGGGGAGCTATCACTTCACCGTCCATTTGAGATCTGATGGAGTACTTCCTCATTCTTTGCTTGCTAGAGATTTTTATAGAGTTTTAAATTAGTTAAGGTACCTAAATTTCCTACTTGATAGGTGCAACTGTCTTTCAGGCTGCAAAGGTCAAAAGCAAGCTACACAGAATGGTTGGAAGCTCACTCCGAATCAGGCTGGCTTCCATTGTCCTATTAGGCAGTGGTGGTCCTAATTCATCTTCTGCATTTGATATTTTAAAAATCAGAGGAGATCTGAATTATCATCCCATTCAATTGTCCTGTCCTGTCCTATGGCCTGAATCCTATTGATAATCCCAGCAAAAGCAGACTTGCTGAATCAATGGAATCTATGTAAGTCTTGACTCCCCATCCAGCAGCTGATTAAACAGTTTTACTTTAGATGGGACTAACCAATAGAACTAAGGCTTATAAGTGCCCCACACCATTTAGAAAGGGGACTGCAGAAAGTAATCATTCTTTAAGAGAGCATGGAAGGGTCAGATCACCATATAGCATGCCTTTGAAAATACAGAGTCCATGCATAGTAGAGGACTACTTACTGGTGACACAGCTCTGCTCTGGCAATAGAATCCAGCTTCACATCGGCCACTTGGGGCCGTCTGTCCTTGAGTTGCACAGTAGAATCCTGCTCTGCATGGATGACATTCTTCTAGGCCTGTCAAGCCCTTTTTGTTGCCATAGGTGCCCTCTGGACACTGCTCAGGTTGGGAGCTGCCATTGGTGCAATAGGACCCCTGGAAAACCCATGAAAGCATCAAGATGTTGTGTAACTTTCTCACCAATGACACTATCGCTATGTACACAGTGACAGCAAACTGGTTCTCAAAATATATATTGCAAAAGAAATATTTATTTTAAAAATAGGTGTATATATATATTTAACCTATATTCCTCGTTATTAAAGCAGATACTGATAAAATATATTTATAGGTAGCACCAGTACAAATGTTAAAAGATAATTTAATTAATTATAATATTTAATGAAAAGCAGACTGAGATAAAATACATATATAAGTACCACTAGACAAAAATGATTAAACTTATTACAACACTAGCTGTACAACGCCACACGTTGCTGTGGCCAACCTTTCCTCCCACTTTCTCTTCTTCCTTCCTTCCTTCCTTCTTTTCCTCTTCCCTTACTTCCCCTTTCTTCCCCCTCCTCTTTCACCCTTTTCTTCTTTCTCTACCTATTCTTGGGCTGCAACTCCCAGCAGTCCTCCCGATTGATCTATCTACCTACCTATATCTATCTAATCTATCTATCTGTAGGATTACTGGGAGTTGCAGTCCAGGAATAGGAAACTGGAAATATGCAGAGATTGGATGCTCTCAAAGAAATCCAAGGAGAAGAAAGCTCCTATCTTGGAAGCCATGCATTTGAATCACCCCCCTCTCCTAAAGGGCCTGGTCGAGGGGATGTTGGGAGCTGTAGTCCGGAAGAGAGTGTGGATATACTATTGTGTATTTTGTTTGCCAGGTGGAGACATTTTTGCGCATGTGCTGTAGCATCTTTTTGCTTTTTTGGCTTTTTAAATCCCTTCTTCTGTGTTTTTCAATATGTTTATGACTGATGGTCACTCATTGGCCTGATAGGTGCATTGTTTCCAAATTTGGTATCAATTCGTCCAGTGGTTTTTGAGTTAGGTTAATCCCACAAATGAACATTACATTTTTATTTATATTATATTATATTATATTATATTATATTATATTATATTATACTAGCCGTTTTTGAGTTATGTTAATCCCACAAACAAACATTACATTTTTATTTATATAGATTGAAAGACACTTCAGTCCAATGCAATATATGGCATGAAGATAGATATAGTACAACACACAATCATTAAATGGGTCTATTCCACTTGGGACTGATTAATTACTAAAGGCACACATTAACTGAAAGATCTTTGCTTACTGGTAGAAGAATCACATGGAGGTATGAGTCTGGCATCTCTGTGAAGGGAGATCCAAAATGTAAACTATCAAGAAGGCCCTCTAGATCCTTCTCACTAAATGTACTTGTGAGGGTGGATGACGAAAAGTCCATAAGGAAATATGGTTTAGAAATATGTCTTCTTACTGGAAATTTTGGTGATGATACCACTGGTCTGGTACCTATGTAATAACTATGAAGCATTTCTTTCTTCTCCAACAACTTACCAATGGACATATTTTGGGTTGGATCATAGCCACAAAATCACAGTAGAATCCTGCTGGACATGATTTGCACACACCTCCTCCATCCATAGTGGAATTATCCCAGTAGGAACCAGGTAGACATGGGAAAGAGTAGGGAAACCCAGTTCCTGAGGGACAAGCATATCCAGATGGGCAATCTCCAGTCTAAGAAGGAAACACACAGAGCCATTGCACTTAATGAAGGAATATGACTTAGAAATGAGACTTCAGAAAAATGCAAAGAGAAAAGTAAAAAGGTTGTGTAGATGAAGGTAGAAGCAAGGTAGGCGTACTCACAGGCTGGGATATTCCTTGAGGTTCTCTCCCTTCTCTGTAGCAATATTTGCCCACTGGGCATGGCAAGCATTGATCAGCTCTGCCCAGTCCTCTCCGACCACCATAAGTCCCATTAGGACATGGCTTAACTTGTGAATTCTAGAGGCAAAAAGAAGTGGAGATGCTTCTTCAAAGAGATTACTATCATCATACTATCATCATCACCACCACTACCACCACCATCACAAGTATTATCTAGCACCAGAGAGCCTTGAAAAAGGTGAGGTTTGGACTGCAATACTTAGAGTTCTTTGTCATTTATCAGCTTATCTATTTTGAAGCCCTTTTCCTAGAACCACAATTCACAATAATTGGCAAAGCCCAAACAGACTGAGTTAGTGTCATTCTAGTTCAGCACTCTTAAGTATTGGAATCTTACACAACATTGAGGTGTCCTAATTCATATATCATCTCTGGATGAAACATATAGGGATCCAGGGAAGATAAATATTTTCTGTGGGCATTGCACCCTGATTATTGCATCATCCTTATATCTATCGATAGATATAGTAAATGTATCAGAACTTAGAAAAGTTTTTTTATTACAACTCCTAGAATCTTTCAGTTTTTAATGCTTTACCACCAGCATTCTCAACAAGTTTGATCCTGTTGCTTTAGGTCTCAATAGAGACAAGAGTTTCCTCTTTCAGTATTGCTGTTAAATTAACACAGTAAGCTTTACAGAAAGAATTAATATGGCCAAGTGCTGACATAATGAATGGGTACAATAATTTCCTGGGATGCACTTGAGACTTGTCCTAGGTTGTACCTTCCACGTAATAGGCATTAGTCTGCATTGTTTATACCATCCATAAAGCTTAGAGATGCCATGGATTTATGTGCTACGTTTTTCTCTTCTCCAAGGCAGATCTGTGATCAGCAGAGTGAAAAATCATAAAGGTCTCTCTCCATTAACTGATCATCTTTATAACCTTGATTAATTCCACTGAATCTAACCTCATTTGTTTTCAGGCTATATGAAAACAGAAAATAATCATTGCTTTCATCTTTCAACTTGTGATTTCAGGATCTGAGATGATGACCAGGGAGTTGCGGCCTCTAAACACAGAGTGGACATTCCTATGATACGGCAGTTCCCGGTCTGCTTCCGGGCAAAATACAAAGTGCTGGTAATTACCTATAAAGCCCTAAATGGTTTGGGCCCAGACTATTTCAAAAACTGCATCTCCATATACAAACCAGCAAAAGCATTGTGGTCTGCAGAGGAGGCCCTCCTCTCGGTCCCACCCCCGTCTCAAGCACGGCAGATGGGAATGAGAGAGAGAAGGTCTACTCTGTGATCCCTCCCCACTTCTGGAACTCTCTCCCTAAAGAATAAAAAATGGCCTCCTCTGTCCTCTCCTTTAAAGAGCTTTTAAAAACACATCTATGCACCTTAGCCTATGGAGAGAAGGATTAAGTATACCTTTTATGCACCCTCACCTAGTTGCTGAACATCTACTTTTGTCAATATGCTGTTTACCATCTTCAATAATTTTAGTCAAATTTTAAGATATTTTAAGGATTTAATATGTTGTAATTGTGTGGACTGTATTATGTCTTGTTTATTAAAGTTGCTTTTATAATATTTGTTGAGCTTGTTTATGATTTGTTATATGTTATCCTCGGCCTTGAATGTTGGCCACTGTGTTTTATTTTGTTGTAAGCCACCTTGAGTCCCTTCAGGGAGTTAGGGCAAGTCATAAATAAATTATTATTATTATTATTATTATTATTATTATTATTATTATTATTATTATTATTATTAGAAACACAACAAGATGAGTCCACAGCAAACAAGATCACTCTGGTGGCTGTTGTATTGAATCACACGTCAGACACTTCCCAAAGGTCTAGGACTGTGTGATGTATTGGTAATCTCGTCAGCGCTGATTGTGTTTAAGTGCAGGCCAAGGTCTTTAGGCACTGCACCCAGTGTGCCGATCACCACAATACCCGATATGCCCAAATTTGAATACTGGTGGGGTTGCAGGGGGAGGGGAATTGATTTTGTCATTTGGAAGTCGTAGTTGCTGGGATTTATAGTTCACCTATAGTCAAAGAGCATTCTGAATTCCACCAATTATGGAACTTAAATAAACTTGACACACAGAATTCTCACAACCAACAGAAAATGCTAGAAGGGTTTGGTGGGCCTTGAGCTTTGTTGACCTTGAGCTTTGGAGTTGTGGTTCACTTATATTCAGAGAGCACTGTTGACTTAAACAATGATGGATCTGGATCAAGCTTGGCACAGATACTTAATATGTCCAAATGTGAACACTGGGAGTTTGGGAAAAATAGACCTTGACATTTGGGAGTTGTAGTTGCTGGGATTTATAGTTCACCTACAATAAAAGAGTATTCTGAACTCCACCAATGATAGAATTGGACCAAACATCCCACATAGAACCCCCATGACGAACAGAAAATATTGTGTTTCCTTATGGTCTCTGACACCCCCTGGCGACCCCTCCAGGGGTCCCGACCCCCAGGTTGAGAAATGCTACATAAAACAGTGTTTGTGGAGAGGGCAGGAATTGATGACCGGAAAGAGAATGACTGGTATGAGATTTATAACCAGTGCCAAGGTTCTCCTTTCTATATATTTGTAATCATTATACTATAGTATACTATAGATTTCATTCTGTCACATATGGGTGAGAAACAGAACAAGAATACTTACATCACCACCTTGAAGGCAATAGTAGCCTCTTGGACAAGCATGGCCACTGGCATTTGGAGCAGCGGCCAGCCCTTTGGGGCAAAGCAAACCTGCCGGGCACACCATCGTCCGCAACATAGACTCCCTGCTGGTGTTTGCCTCTGCACAGAAATGGCCAACAAGGCAGTGAGAGCAGGAGGTGGATCCAAGGTCCTGCACAAAAACAGGAGACAGGGATGTAATTCTTTGATTGTTTTGTCCTTGCATGCAAGCACAAATTAATACTACTGTCTTCTCCCTACTGCAAGAGAACACAAATATCTTCCCATTACATTGTGCTTGCATTCAAGAATCTCAAATTGTCATGAAACAATTATTCCATAGAGAAATACACAGAAATGTCAATTAATCTGCAGTATTTTTGGGACATCTCAACACCAATTAAAACTGTATGAAGGCTTCACTGTTCAAACATCTGCCCAAAACCAATGCAACTGCAATAGCCAAGCTCCCACAGGGACTCCATAGCTGGCAAAGAACAGCGACACCAGGACAAATTGATGGGCCAGTGGCCTCAGCATGGTTGGACCATTTGGTTGCTGGTGTAGCACTGCAGAAGATTTGGCTTGGTGCACGCGACCACCATGACGGTCAATTGAAGCCCTTGGATTAAGAAGCCACGGGAAACATGACCTTGAGCAAAGTCTATTTCTAAAATGTTGCCTGAGTCTAAACGTGACACATGATGAGTTGTTGTAGGTTTTTTGGGCTGTATGGCCATGTTCTAGAAGCATTCTCTCCTGACGTTTCACCTGCATCTATGGCAGGCATCCTCAGTTTCCAACAGACCTCACAACCTCTGAATCAATCAATAAAATAAATACTAAAAGAACAAGCAAGTCTTAATATTTCCAGGGACTGTCTTCCATGTCTGGATAAGCCTATAGGAACGTGTTTTTTTTCCTATCTTCAAGTCAGCTATTGCTCATGTCTTAGACTAGATCAGCACCCTGAGTCACTTTCCTGTCTTATCTCTGAGTTCCTATAGGAAAGCCTTTAGTTTCTTCCTCTAAGGCATTGGTATCTCTAGTGTGTTAAGTATTCCCAAAGTCTTTTCAAATGGAAATGGAAAGAAAGTGCAGATGAACAAACCATGCTTTCTTCTGGAATCCTTCCCCCTCTTGGATCACCCCTTTCCCTGAAGCTGCACTTTCCGCTTTCTGTGTTTACTTTTGAGATTTCTTCCCCTTAAGCTTGTCACTTGTCTCTTCAGTGTCTTTCTTATCTTGCTTGTCTACATGTTGTTCTCTGAGATCCACTTTTGCTTTAGCTCTTGACATGATCTTTCTAAGATCTGCCTATTCAATCTAGACATCAGGGTGATAATTCTGGCCTATTGAAGGTTTTCATGGCTGGAATCACTGGATTGCTGTGAGTTTTCCAGCTGTATGGCCATGTTCCAAATGCATTCTCTCCTGACGTTTTGTCTGCATCTATGGCAGGCATCCTCAGAGGTTTTGAGGTCCGTTGGAAACTAGGAAAATGGGGTTTATATATCTGTGGAATGTCCAGGGAGGGAGAAAGAACTCTTGTCTGTTTGAGGTAGGTGTGAATGTTTCAACAGACCACCTTGTTTAGCATTTAATGACTTCGTGAAGGCGGATTTGGCCACGGTGGTCCATGCCTTAGTTACCTCTAGATTGGACTATTGCAATGGGATCTACATGGGGCTGCCCTTGAAGACAGCCCAGAAATTTCAACTTATCCAATGGGTGGGAGCCAGATTATTAACTGGGGCGAATTACAGAGAGCGGTCAACCCTCCTGTTTAAGGAGCTCCACTGGCTGCCATTTATCTTTCGGGCCCAAATCAAGGTGCAAGTTTTGACCTACAAAGCCCTGAACGGTTTGGGACCCGCCTACCTGCTCGACCGCATTTCCATCTATGAACTCACACGATCTCTTCGACCTTCCAGATAGGCTCTTCTCTCACACCTGCCTGCATCTCAAGTGCGACTTGTGGGGACGAGAAAGAGGGCCTTCTCTGTGATGGCCCCCTAGCTCTGGAATTCACCCCCAGAGATATTAGGCAACCCCCCACACTGGCAATCTTCAGGAGGAACCTGAAAACCTGGTTATTCCAATGTGCCTTCAATGATTGAATGTAAGATACTCCCTGACCAAATTTTGCACAAATGACCTCAGAAGCACTTTATTTTATGGTTTGTGCAATTAATTCCTTCCTCAACCCGGATCTCCCTCTCCAATAATTTCCACTGCACAATCTTCCAGTGTTTTAAAATTTTTATCCTTAAATTTGGTTTGCCCCATGTAATCCTGTGTGTTTAATGTCTGATTTTATATTGCTGTGTCACTTATTATATTGTTTTTGCATTTTATGTTTATTTTATTTTATTTTCTAGTTCTGTTATGCTTTGGTGTTATATTGTGTTATGCTTTTGGTTAATATTGTGTTTACTGAACTGATTGGTGTGGCCTCATGTAAGCCGCCCCAAGTCCCCCTGGGGGAGATGGAGCGTGGTATAAATAAATAAATAAATAAATAAATTAATAATAATAATAATAATAATTATATTGCAGTTTCAAGGTCTGGCTTCTTACTGCCTGGTAGCCAGTATTTTAAAAAGTCTAAAATCATAACAGTAAATAAAGAACAACACTCAAAAGCAGGGTAATAATAGTCAAGAAACAATCATAGCCAGTTAATCAATTCCCAACAAAGGATTCCCCCAGGCAGTAAGAAACCAGACATTGAAACTGCTAGGCCATTAAATGCTCATCAAGGTGGCCAATTGCAACATTCACACCTACTTCCAACAGACAAGAGTTTTTTCTACCACCCCGGACATTCCACAGATATATAAACCCCATCTTTCAAGGTTCCAACAGACTTCACACCTCTGAGGATGTCTGCCACAGATGCAGGCAAAACGTCAGGAGAGAATGCTTCTGAAACATGGTCATACAGCCCAGAAAACTCACAACAAACTAATTATGGCCTGTTTGCAATGGGTTTCTTTTCATCATTGATATCTCTGATAAAAATCGATAAATAGTCACAGTTCTCAAGTGTGAGGAAATCTGTTTGTACGGAAACAACAGTACAAAGCAGAGAGTAGTGTTGTGTTGTTTTTGTCCTCCACCAACATGGAAATGTTTATCATTACCACTTCAAAATTATTCATCACAATGTAGTAATAGCTGAAAAGAACAATGGATTTGCCCTTTGTTTGCCCATCTTCTCATCTCTGGTTTTCTAAGACACTAGGATACCCTTGATGGGAAAATGAACATTCAATTCCATTGCAATTTGTACTCCCACAGGAGTCAATCTGGAAACAGTAATATCTGCCCCATTCTTTTCCATCGCTTTTTATCGTTCTGACAACGAGAAGGAGAAGATCATCCATAATAGACATTTCTTCAAGATGGCAAGTAGCCAGCTGGGTAGCTACCAGAACCTATTAAAATGACAGCAGCTTACTTTTCAATTGGTATGTGTATCTAAAAGTCTTATGATTTATGCTAATAATCATGAAACGAAGACTATGATACAGCCAATTCTGTGCTTTGAGTCTTGTTAAAGTCATCGTCTCGAAGAGATGCTCACTTTTAATATGTTCTCATGAGACTCTGGATCCTTCTACACTTCAATATAAAATCCATATTATCTGGTTTGAACTGGATTATATGGCAGTGTAGACTCATATAATCAAATAATGTGGATTATCTGCTTTGATCATCTGGATTATATGGCAGTGCAGAAGGGGCCTCTGTTGTCTATATGCCTTCAAAGTGTTTGTTGACTTAGAGTGACCCCATGAATTTAATAATAATAATAATAATAATAATAACTTTATTTATACCCCGCCACCATCTCCTCAAGGGACTCGGAGCGGCTTACATGAGGCCAAGACCAATAAAACATCAATAAAACAAGAAAGCAATAAACAAATACAATAACAATTAATATAAATCACATATAAACATTAACACACAAGGATTTAAAAACCTATAGCCGGGCCGAATGTAACAGTCAAAAATTTAAAAATTTAAAAATTTAAAAATTTAAAAATTTAAAAATTTAAAAATTTAAAAATTTAAAAATTTAAAAATTTAAAAATTTAAAAATTTAAAAATTTAAAAATTTAAAAATTTAAAAATTTAAAAAAACGCTGGGCATGAACAAGGTAGGATATATCTGGTAGAAGGGTTTTAAAAGAAGTGAGGGATTAATAAGGTTTTCTTAGGTGATGAATATTCATAAGTGGCTTTGCTTGTTCCTTCCTTTGAAAAATAGCCTTGGTATTTGCTGATGATCTCCCATCCAATTACACATTAGGACTGATTCTGCTTAGTATTCTAGAACAGATGGGAATGGTGTCCTCTTGTGATAGTACTGAGACTGTGGCGCAGCTGGCTGGGAGTCAGTTGTATTAAGATCACTACTGACCAAAGGTCATGAGTTCGAAGCCAGCCCGGGTCGGAGTGAGCTTCCGACCATTGTGTGTAGCTTGCTGTCAACCTTTGCAACCCGAAAGACAGTTTCATCTGTCAAGTAGGAAATTTAGGTACCACTTATGCGGGGAGGCTTTTCACACATACTGTTGTCGAGCCAGGCGTCCCCCATTTTGTATCTTTGCATTTCTTTTCTTTTCTTTTTTTTTGCCTAAGTGGAGTATCTTGCATTTGTTGTTAATGTAAAGTTTCCTCCTTTTAGGCGTATAGTCAAAATAAAGACATAGCACACATGAAAAAGGGGATGGCGGAAGGGGAGTAGACTAAATCCAGCAGATGCTAGCTGCTCTGGTCTTTTCTACAAGACCAGGATAGTGCTAGTTGAGATCAAAGGTGGACTATTCATCAGCTGCTGAGGTCAACCCACTCCTTGAAAGAAAGGCATTATAATTTATTTATTTATTTATTTATTGACTATATTTGTATACCGCTTTTCTCAGTCCTTGGGCGACTCAAAGCGGTTAACAATAGCAAAATTCAATGCTCAGAATAATATAAAACAGTTAAAAACAATTACAACAGTAGCATATTAAAACAATCCATTATACATCAATAAATATCTCAATGTATTGTCGAAGGCTTTCATGGCCGGAATCATTGGGTTGTTATAGTTTTTTTCGGGCTATATGGCCATGTTCTAGAGGCATTTTTCTCCTGATGTTTTGCCTGCATCTATGGTAAAAATCCTCAAAGGTAGCGAGGTCTGTTGGAACTAGGAAAATTGGGTTTATTTATCTGTGGAATGACCAGGGTGGGACAAAGGACTCTTGTCTATTGGAGCAAGGTGTGAATGTTTCAACTGACCACCTTGATTAGTATTTGATTGTCTGGCAGTACCTGGAGCAATCTTTTGTTGAGATGTGATTAGATGTCCTTGTTTGTTTCCTCTCAGTTGTTGTGCTGTTCTAATTTTAGGGGTTTTTTTAAATACTGGTAGCCAGAATTTGTTCATTTTCATGGTTTCCTCCTTTCTGTTGAAATTGTCCACATGCTTGTGGATTTCAGTGGCTTCTCTGTGTAGTCTGACATGGTGGTTGTGAGAGTGGTCCAGCATTTCTGTGTTCTCAGATAATATGCTGTGTCCAGGTTGGTTCATCAGGTTCATCAACAGAAAGGAGGAAACCATGAAAATGAACAAAATTTGTCCCACCCTGGTCATTCCACAGATATATAAACCCCTTTTTCCTAGTTCCAACAGACCTCACTATCTCTAAGGATGCTTGCCATAGATGCAGGCGAACCGTCAGGAGAAAAATGCCTCTAGAACATGGCCATATAGCCCGAAAAAACCTACAACAATCCAATAAATATCTCGTTAGCGTCTCATAATTAGAATCAGGATCCATTTCATCATCCAGTTGTTCCATATTCCTATATTCTTTCCACTGCCTATTCAAATGCCTGCTCAAACAACCAGGTCTTCACTTTCCTCCGGAAAGATAAGAAAGGAGGAGGTCAATCTAATATCTGTAGGAAGGGCATTCCACAGCTGAGGGGCCACCACTGAGAAGGCCCTGTCTCTCGTCCCCGCCAGATGTACTTGTGATGCAGGCGGGACCAAGAGCAGGGCCTCCCCAGACAATCTTAATGTCCTAGTGGGTTCATAGGAGGAGATGCGTTTGGACAGGTAAGTTGGGCCAGAACCATTTAGGGCTTTATAGGCTAAAGCCAGCACTTTGAATTGTGCCCGGTAGCAAACTGGCAGCCAGTGGAGCTGGTGCAACAGAGGAGTTGTATGCTCCCTGAGCGCTGCTCCTGTTAGTAACCTGGCTGCCGACCGTTGGACCATTTGAAGTCTTCAAAGGCAACCCCATGTAGAGAGCATTGCAGTAGTCTATACAGGATGTAACCAGAGCATGGACTACCATGGCCAAGTCAGACTTCCCAAGGTATGGGCGCAGCTGGTGCACAAGTTTTAACTGTGCGAATGCTCCCCTGGTCACCACCGAAACCTGGGGTTCCAGGCTTAGCGATGAGTCCAGGATCACACCCAAGCTGCGAACCTGCGTCTTCAGGGGGAGTGTAACCCCATCCAACAAAGGCTGTAACCCTATGCCCTGTTCATAGAATCATAGAATCATAGAATCCTAGAGTTGGAAGAGACCTCATGGGCCATCCAGTCCAACCCCCTGCCAAGAAGCAGGAATATTGCATTCAAAGCACCCCTGACAGATGGCCATCCAGCCTCTGTTTAAAAGCTTCCAAAGAAGGAGCCTCACCACACTCCGGGGCAGAGAGTTCCACTGCTGAACGGCTCTCACAGTCAGGAAGTTCTTCCTATGTTCAGATGGAATCTCCTCTCTTGTAGTTTGAAGCCATTGTTCCGTGTCCTAAATCTCCAGGGCAGCAGAAAAAAAGCTTGCTTCCTCCTCCCTGTGACTTCCCTCACATATTTATACATGGCTATCATATCTCCTCTCAGCCTTCTCTTCTCAGGCTAAACATGCCCAGCTCCTTAAGCCGCTCCTCATAGGGCTTGTTCTCCAGACTCTTGATCATTTTAGTCACCCTCCTCTGGACACTTTCCAGCTTGTCAATATCTCTCTTCAATTCTGGTGCCCAGAATTGGACACAATATTCCAGGTGTGGTCTAACCAAAGTGGAATAGAGGGTAGCATTACTTCCCTAGATCTAGACACTATGCTCCTATTGATGTAGGCCACAATCCCATTGGCTTTTTTTGCCGCCACATCACATTGTTGGCTCATGTTTAACTTGTTGTCAACGAGGACTCCAAGATCTTTTTCACACGTACTGCTCTCAAGCCAGGCATTGTCCCCCATTCTGTATCTATGCATTTGGCCTTATGACTGACCAGGAGTACCTCTGTCTTGTCTGGATTCAATTTCAATTTGTTCGCCGTCATCCAGACCGTCACAGCGGTTTCAGTAAATTTGCAGGTGGGTAGCAGCAGAGGAGAAAAGGGTCCTTTAACCCTCCAAAGCTTGCCTCCACTACACAATTTCTGAGCTTTCTGAAGTCATGCTAAAGTCCGGTTATTTTGCAACCACCAGCAACTTTCACTTACTTGATGCAATAGACATGTAATGGCAAACCAAACTGTAGGGCTGGCATAGAGAAGGGAAATGGCATTCAGGTAAGGGGTGGATAAAACAAAAGTTTGCCATACTTTATTCTAAAAGCATTTGATCTTTTTTTGTGTAACCGATTGTACTTACTGAAAATTTGCCTGTACCACAGGCATGAGGAGTGATGGTACCCATAATAGGACAATGATACCCTCCAGGGCACAGGAGGCAGTCACGGGCTGATTTTGCCCCTTGCTCCGAATAATAGGTTCCCCTGTGTAAAGAGAGAGCAGAGCATGGAAGGCTGTTTATTATTTAAATCAGTGGGGGTAAAATCCATTAGTGCTATTTGGTTGCGTAAAGGGAATCTCAGTTTAATATCATAGACTTTGTGCTCTCTCTGCCTCCTCATCTCTCTGCGGGGTTGCTTGGTTTGTTTCATTAGTCTCACACTGAGTTTGTCAATTACTGCAGCTTTGAAAGTTGTGTAGTAACACCAACCAGACTTTCTTTTATTCTTTAAAGGATGGAGGGAGAACAGGCCAGGAACATAAAAAGTAATTTTAATATATTTGTAAGAGTGCTGGGAGCTGCCTTTTTGCATAGTATGCCGTGCGTCCGTCGCTTTATGTGTATCGAGTCGTTCATACGACACGGATATAGGCCTCGTGTTCGATATTCTTTCGCCGGACACATCTTTCCTTGTTCTCTTCTGCTCGTCGGCTCTTTCATTCTTCGTGTCTAACGGTTGCTTTGATTGCTCTCGCTGGGGCTGGGCTTATGTGGCTTGTTTACCCTCGTTACATCTCCTAGTGTGTCTTCTAATTTAAGGAATATCTCTTATGTCATTCGTGTTTTACTTACTGTCTTAGAGCGTCCGCGCCGGCGGAGCTGCAGCTTAGAGCGAGGCTGCGGGGTCGAGCAGGAGGAGGGCGCGGAGGAGGCAG
>NW_026847882.1:35527836-35559454 GCF_025583915.1 Anolis sagrei ordinatus | reverse complement strand
CCTATGACTTCCTCTCACATATTTATACATGGCTATCATGTCTCCTCTCAGCCTTCTCTTCTTCAGGCTAAACATGCCCAGCTCTTTAAGCCGCTCCTCATAGGGCTTGTTTTCCAGACCCTTGATCATTTTAGTTGCCCTTCTCTGGACACATTCCAGCTTGTCAACATCTCCCTTCAACTGTGGTACCCAGAACTGGACTCATTAATCCAGGTGTGGTCTTCTTTGTAGCTATTTCAGCAGAGATTATGGCATTAGTGGTTCAACACTGTATGCAATTTATACATGAACTTTGGATAGAACATTGTGGCCCTTGAAGACACAACTCCCAAAAATTCCTCAGTAAACCTGGCCAGTGAGAGATGCTGGGAGCTGCAATCCAATAATCATCCCCAGAATCTTAAGTCTCTTTAGGCCAAGGACTAGTGCCATATTTATGTCCATAATTTACAGGCCTGAAATAATGCACCAAAATAACTCCAATAGTTTATAATTATGTAAATAAAGAGTTCAATCTGATTGGCTTCTCCATACCTTCTGGGCAGAAATAGCCCGCACTGCATCTTCCCGATGGAGTATGGGCACCCGTCATGCAGAACCATCCTGCAGGACATGGATCACATTCGTCTTCTGCTGCTAGTCCTACTTTGTTGCTCCATGTTCCAGCTGCACACTTGTGCTCCGTTGGGTGCTTGGTTCCCGGTGGGCAATAGTGTCCAGCAGGACATGGAGCAGGTGGCTTCTGTTTTCCTCCTGAGCCTGCAAACACACAATGATGTACAGACAACACTGAAGCCTTGCTCAAAGCAGGGACTCATATAAATGTTGAGCTGATGGCATCTTGAAGTTTTAGGATCACAGAATCACAGAGTTGGAAAAGACTACAAGAGTCACCCAGTCCAATCTCTTGACATGGAAGAAAATGCGGGAAAATACCCTATTTGTTGGCCAAAGAGTTGGGAGGTCCTTCCACCAAATTTCTTCCCAAGGAAGAAAAAGAAAAACACTTTCAATGGCTTATCAGAGTGGTGATCATTGTTAGCAGTAAGGACGATATAGAACAGGAGATTGCCATACAACACCCATAGACTGCATGCAGACTTTTTTGTGTCTAACCCATCAGTATAATAATATAATAATAAACTTTATTTATACTCCACCACCATCTCCCCAATGGGGACTCGGAGCGGCTTACATGGGACCAAGTCCGGACAACATATTACAGCAAAATAGAAGCAAAACACAAACAATATCATCAAAAATACATAGAAAAAAAAGTATAACATAGTCATAAAATAACATTCCAATAAACACAATCATGATAACAATGGGCAGGCCACGTGTACAAGATAAAACAATTAAAATCTAATGAGATAAAAAATAGGAGCAGATTATTTGCAGGGAACTCATAAAAACAAGCACAGTTGTGAAGCTAAACTTCCTATTTGGAGGGCATGTTCTCCAGTGGCAAAAGTGTTGAGGGGTGCAGTAATGTCATGTTGTGCACCTACTCGTCAAAGGCACAGCAGAAGAGCCAGGTTTTAAGGTTCTTTTTTAATGTTTCTAGTGAAGTATTCCATGGTCACCAACCTCCCAATTTAAAAATAGAGTAAATTTATCAAATGGACAATTTATTGGGATTCCCACATCAGAACAACATATTTTATGTGTGGCCATGATCCAAAAAAAAAAAAACACATATAAAACAGCTCTGTTTTTAATACATCTGAGATCCACAGATGTATTAAATTGAGGTAAATTGTAGGGGTGATACGGAAACATGATGTATATATTCAGTTTTATCCTATTTATTCACTGTAGTGTTTTACTTAACTTACTATATAGAATGTAATCAAGTTTTATCAAGCCTGTTTGTTTGGTCTGATATTGTGGTATGGCCTAAGGGCTAATCAATAAAATTTACTACTACTACTACTACTACTACTACAAAATTTTTAACCTTCAAGCCACACAAAAGCTTCAAAGCATATGTAAATATATGAAAACACCCCATCTTGTCGCCAGTGGCACTCCGTAACCCTTTATAGAGATAATATTCTTCACCAAGGCTTCTTCTACACTGCCCTATTTCCTAGGATCTGACCCCTGATTAGTTCCTTATCTCACATAATATGGTAGTGGAGACTCTTATAATCCAGTTGAAAGCAGATAATCTGAGATCAGATTCTGGGGTATAGGGCAGTGTAGAAGGGGTCTTCATTAGGGCTGGGCGGTTTCGTTTCGTTAATTCGTAATTCGTTAATAATTCGTTAATTTTTTCAATTACAAAACAACGAACCATTCTGGAGCAATTATTAAAAAAAACGAATTTTCAAAAACGTTTTGTAAATGCTTCGTATTTCGATATTGTATTCGTTTCGTTATTGTTTTGAGGTCGTTTTATTATTTCCGCATGTCTGGGCCAGTTTTATGGTTTAATTAGTGAAAAAAAATTATAATATCACACCAACAGTCAACAACAGAGGGAGAGGGAAGCTTCAGAAGGTTTTGGAGGTTTTTTAGCGTATTTCGCGCTCGCGTCCGCCATTAACGAATCGATTCGTTATTGTTTCGGAAATCGATTCATTAATTTTTTACCATTTACGAAATTTCGTAAATATCGAACTTTTTAAAAGGAAAATTTTGTAATTATTTTAAATATTGAAACAAAAAAAAACCCCCAAATACAAATCGATTTTAGAAACAAATTTTTCCGTTGTTACCCAGGCCTAGCCTTCATTACTCCTCAATGGTAGCAATGAGTAATATGAGCAATCCCTCCCTCGTTCCATGAGAAAGTCTGCAAAAACAATATAGTTTGGGACTATATTTGGAACTTATTTTGTGCAAATTCATTTAGGTAAGAATTCCCCAGTTCTTGGTAGGCAAGTGGTGATGGCTGAGAAAGGAAAGGTGCAGAGTCTGGGCAGATGTTGGGGGACAATAGAACTGATCTCAATGCTGCATAAAGGCACAAGTCCCTGTCATTATTATGATCCAACAATCTATCTTGAGTGGCATTTAAATGCTTTGATAACCTCATGCACATTTGATAAATATCTCCCTCTACGTCTCACCTCACAGTTAAGATAGTCCAGGGACGCCCTGCTCTCGGTCCCACCAGCCTCGCAAGTGCATTTGGCGGGGACGAAAGACGGGGCCTTCTCGGAGGTGGCCCTATGCCTGTGGAACTCACTCTCCAGCAAGATCAGGTTGGTGTCTTCCCTTCTTTCTTTCAGAAAGAAGGTTAAATTGTGGTTCTGGGGCCAGGCCTTTGGACAGCAAGCATGACAGCACTTTGGATGTTGAATCGAGCTGGAATTCGCTATATGGATTGAGGACAATGTTTTTAATGTGTTTTTAACTTAATGATCTATTTACTGTTTTAAACTGTTGTTATATTTGTTTATATTTGTATAACTTATGGCATCGAATTGTTGCCAGTGTAAGCCGCCCTGAGTCCCCCCTAGGGGGTGGAGAAGGGCGGGTTAGAAATGTGGGAAATAAATAAAATAAAATAAATAAGCATAATGTCATACCTTTTGTACAGACAAACCTCTCTGGACAGGTTTCACACTGAGACTTATCAAACAGGTCAGAGTGGTTGCTGAATGTCCCTGGAGGGCAAGCATTGCTGGGAGCGTGCGGACTGGAAGAGCCAACTGGGCAAACATACCTGAGGACAAAATATTACTTTGGTTGAAAACAAGAGAGACAACTCCCAGTGTCCCAACTCCCCATTGTCCCTCACTAGCCAACTGTGTCTCAGCTGACACATCCCTTGCTACTGTTTTGTGTAATAGCAGGGTCTGTCACAATAATCATTGTATGATGTCCTCAGTGGTGAGTGACACAACTCCTGCATCATGATTATCTGCCTCTTTTTAGGGCCATCAATGGCTGCTTGTCAAAATGGTCTCATATTGTCTCCAGCATCAGAGGAAGTTGCCATAGTTGTGTGCCTTCAAGATGGTTCTGCCTTATGAAAACCTAAAGGTGGGACTTTCTTGGCAAGACATAGAATGATAGAATCATAGAGTTGGAAAAGACCTCATGGGCTATCCATTCCAACCCCCTACCAAGAAACAGGACAATCACATTCAAAGAACCCCTGACAGATTCCCATACAGCCTCTGCTTTAAAGCCTCCAAAGAAGGTGCCTCCATCACACTCTGGGGCAGAGAGTTCAATAGCTGAACAGCTCTTACCATTAGGAAGTTCTTCCTAAGGTTCAGATGGAATCTCCTTTTCTGTAGTTTGAAAGTAGATTCCACCTGAACATTAGGAAGGACTTCCTAATGGTGAGATCAGTTTATAATCTATATAAATAAAAATGTAATGTTAGTTTGTGGGATTAACTTAACTCAAAAACCACTAGGGAACTGATACCAAATTTGGACACGATACACCTAACAACCCAAAGTATGTCCTTCACTCAAAAAATTGATTTTGTCATTTGGGAGTTGTAGTTGCTGGGATTTATAGTTCACCTACAATCAAAGAGCATTCTGAACTCCACGAAGGATGGAATTGAACCAATCTTTGCACACAGAAATGCCATGACCAACAGAAAATACTGGAAGGGTTTGGTGAGCATTGACCTTGAGTTTAGGAGTTGTAGTTCACCTTCATCCAGAGAGCACTGTGGTTTCAAACAATGATAGATCTGGACCAAACCTGGCACGAATACTCAATATGCCCAAATGTGAACACTGGTGGAATTTGGGGAATCTAGAATCTTGACATTTGGGAGTTGTAGTTGCTGGGATTTATAGTTCACCTACAATCACAGAACATTCTGAACCCCACCAACAATTGAATTGGGCCAAACCTCCCATACAGAACCCCCATGTGGGCCACAGCAATCCATGGCAGGGGACAGCTAGTATATCAATATATTCAAACATATATCACATCTCAGAGTAGAATCACCTTGCTTAAGACACCAAACAGCGCACAGCCTGTAGTCTTTATGGTTTATTAAAAGTAAAAGGTAGAAAGTTCATAAAAGCAAGAGTAATGTTTCAAAGATCAATACGAGGTAACACTTGAAAGCAGGATCCGCGAAGGCATCAGCAAGGCAAAGTCCCATGAGAACATGACAAATTTCTGAAACCATTAACATGAAAAATCCAGGTAAACAAAAGGTAAGCCTCTTGACTGAAATGAGACCAATAAAGTTACATTAATTGAGGCATCAGTAGGTTAAATGTTTATGAATATTTACATAAAACTGTAATTTAAGATAAGACTGTTCAACTCTAATTAAACTATTATTCTAACCTTCTTCAATGTAAATGTGCTTACGTATCCTTCCAATAATAATAAAGAGAAAATAATAATAATAATAATAATAATAATAATAATAATAGAGTATTTTTTATTTATCGTGTCAGGGGCAACAAGACAATTATATTATATTTCTAACAGAACAAAACAAACAAACAATAATAGAGTAAAATAATGGAAATGTATTAAAAACAGTAATAAGAGAGTAAAATAATACATGTAATAATCACAGTAATAAGAGAGTAAAATAATACATGCAATAATCACAATAATAATAGAGTAAAATAATACATGCAATAATCACAAGAATAATAGAGTAAAATAATACATGTAATAATCACAACAATAATAGAGTAAAATAATACATGTAATAATCACAATAATAATAAAGTTAAAATGTAAATGTAATAATAACAGTAATAATAATAACAACAACAGAGTAAAATAATAAATGACTTTGACTCGAGTATAAGCCAAGGGGAGCCTTTCCAACCTAAAAAAAGGGCTGAAAATTAGGCTTATACTCAAGTATATACAGTAGTAATAATAATAACAATAATAGTAATAATAATAAAAACTTTATTTATACCCTACTCCATCTCCCCCAAGGGGACTTGGTGCGGCTTACATGAGGCCAAGCGCATCAATGCAGTACATGCATCATAATACAAAAAGATAACAGTAACCATAAAATAAAATACATAAAATCCCAAAAAATATAATAGACAACAACAGACAATATAAAAACATGCAATTAAAAACAGAGGATTTCACTGGGAAGATTAATTTTGATTAATTTTGCATTTTGATTTGGATCCCATCTGCAAGATGTTTCATTGTTTGTACACAAATAATCCAAAATCACCAAAAATCCAAGACACTCCTGGTGCCAAGCATTTTGGATAACAGGTACTTAACAAGTAAATACTTTGATTTCCCTTCTGCTCTGAAACTGCCCACTCAAGTCTCTTCTGAAATGTGATATGGCAGAAAAGAGATAGGATGGCAAGTGCTTACCCTGGCATGCATTCTGCGTCTGGCTTAGCTAAGCCACTTTGAGTGCAAGCTTTCCCGGCAGGACAGGCTCTGCAGTCTGAAGATTCATCTTGTCCCTGGAGAGGATTGTAGGTTCCCGAGGAACATGGGTTTGGGTAATTTGTCCCATTAGGGCAGAAATAGCCAGCTGGACATTTCAAGCACTGTTTGATACCTGGATTGGGAAGAAAACAGAAAGGAAACCAAAGAACAATTGCTGAGACAAAAGCCTGAATCCTACTGTCAGTTCCAATTAAAGGAAAAGACGTATTGAATTGGAACTTATGTTAGGTATTGGCATACAATGGTGGTCCATGCCCTAGTTACCTCCAGGTTGGATTACTGTAACGCACTCTACATGGGGCTGCCTTTGAAGACAGCTTGGAAACTACAGCTCGTCCAAAGATCTGCGGCCAGATTACTAATGGGAGCTAGTTACACAGAGCAGTCAACCCCCCTGTTTAAACAGCTCCATTGGCTGCCAATAAGTTTCCAGTCTCAATACAAAGTGCAGGTGATCACCTACAAATCCCTAAACGGTTTGGGACCTGCCTATCTTCGCGACTGCATCTTCCCCTATGAACCAGCATGTACTCTAAGATCCTCTGGGGAGGCTTTCCTTTCACTCCCACCGCCGTCTCAAGCACGGTTGGTGTGGATGAGGGAGAGAGCCTTTTCTGTGGTGGCCCCTCAGCTCTGGAACTCTCTCCGTAGGGAGACCAGACAGGCCCCCACTCTCTCCATTTTCCGCAAGCAATTAAAAATGTGGTTGTTCCGTTGTGCCTTTGACTAGGTCAGTGTTTCTCAACCTGGGGGTAGGGACCCCTGGAGGGGTCGCCAGGGGATGCCAGAGGGGTCACCAAAGACCATCAGAAAACACAGTATTTTCTGTTGGTCCTGGGGGTTCTGTGTGGGAAGTTTGGCCCAATTCTACCATTGGTGGGGTTCAGAATGCTCTTTGATTGTAGGTGAACTATAAATCCTTGTTGACTGCCGCTCTCAGCCCTAGGGCGACTCGCGGCGGTGTACAACATATAAAAACAGTTTACAATAAAGCACAATAAGAAATCAACACATCAACAATACACACTAATCTAAAATACACTAACTAATCCGCATCGTCACAACCTAGAATCATAACCAATCTCATAGTCCATATTCCGTTCCTGTCGTCATTACCAGTTGATATAGCACTCAGTTAAATGCCTTCTCAAATAGCCAGGTCTTTAGGCTCTTACGGAAAGCCATAAGGGAGGGCGCCTGTCTGATGTCAACAGGGAGGGTGTTCCACAGCCGGGGGGCCACCACCGAGAAGGCCCTTTCTCTCGTCCCCGCCAGACGTGCCTGTGAGGCAGGCGGGATCGAGAGAAGGGCCTCCCCAGACGATCTCAAGGCCCTCGTGGGCTCATAGGCCGAGATGCGGTCCGAAAGGTATTTTGGGCCGGAACCGTTTAGGGCTTTGTAGGATAGCACCAGCACCTTAAATTGGGCCCGGTAGCAGATCGGCAGCCAGTGGAGCTGGGACAACAAGGGCGTTGTATGCTCCCTGCGTCCCGCTCCAGTTAGTAACATGGCTGCCGCGCGCTGGACTAGCTGCAGCTTCCAGGCCGTCTTCAAGGGCAGCCCCACGTAGAGAGCGTTGCAGTAGTCAAGGCGGGATGTGACCAGAGCGTGTACCACCGTGGCCAAGTCAGACTTCCCAAGGTACGGGCGCAGCTGGCGCACGAGCCTAAGCTGTGCAAAATGCTCCCCTGGTCACCGCTGAAACCTGGGGATCCAGGCTCAACGATGAATCCAGGGTCACACCCAAGCTGCGAACCTGCGCCTTCAAGGGGAGTGCGACCCCGTCCAGCACAGGCTGTAACCCGATACCCTGTTCGGCCTTGCGACTGACCAGGAGTACCTCTGTCTTGTCTGGATTTAATTTCAGTTTGTTCGCCCTCATCCAGACCATTACAGCGGCCAGGCACCGGTTCAGGACCTCGACAGCCTCCTTAGTAGCAGGTGGAAAGGAGTGACAGAGTTGGACATCATCTGCGTACAGATGACACCGCACCCCGAAACTCCGGATGATCTCACCCAGCGGCTTCATGTAGATATTAAACAGCATGGGGGACAGTATAGAGCCCTGTGGAACCCCAAGGTCAAAGGCTGTGGTGTTGAACAGGAGTCCCCCAATAACACCTTCTGGGTACGACCCTCCAGAAATGACTGGAGCCACTGCAGAACAGTGCCCCCAAGGCCCATTTCCGCAAGGCGCCCCAGAAGGATACCGTGGTCGACAGTATCGAAGGCCGCTGAGAGGTCCAGGAGCACCAACAGGGACACACTTCCCCTGTCTAGCTCCCGGCGCAGATAATCCACTAAGGCGACCAAGACCGTCTCAGTTCCATGTCCCGGTCTGAAACCAGACTGTGCCGAATCCAGATAATCCGTGTCTCTCAAGAATACCTGGAGTTGTGAGGCCACCACGCTTTTCATGACTTTGCCCAAAAAGGGGAGATTGGAAACTGGCCGAAAGTTGTCAAATTTAGTGGGGTCCAGTGATGGTTTCTTCAACAGCGGTTTTATTATAGCTTGTTTTAAGCTGGAATTCCATCAGAATGCTCTTTGATTGTAGGTAAACTATAAATCCCAGCAACTACAACTCCCAAATGTCAAGGCCTATTTTTCCCAAACTCCACCAGTGTTCACATTTAGCATACTGAGTATTCGTGCCAAGTTTGGTCCAGATCCATCACTGTTTGAGTCCATACTGCTCTCTGTAGGTGAACTATAACTCCCAAACTCAAGGTCAATGCCCACCAAACCCTTCCAGTGTTTTTTTATTGGTCATGGGCATTCTTTGTGCCAAGTTTGGTTCAATTCCATCGTTGGTGGAGTTCAGAATACTCTTTGATTGTAGGTGAATCATAAATCCCAACAACTACAACTCCCAAATTATGTTTCATAACAGGAGCAAACTTACAGTTATGAAGTAGCAAAAGAATGTTATGGTTGGGGGTCACCACAACATGAGGAACTGTATTAAGGGGTCGCGGGATTAGGAAGATTGAGAAACATTGGACTAGTTGTTTTACTTGAGAATTATCCTGACCTTATCTAAGCTCCATCACTTTAGTTGGCCCCTTTCCTGTACTTATAACACTTTAATGCCCAAGGGCACTATCCTGGCAACACAGCCCGCTGACTATTTATTTATTAATTTATTTACTATATTTGTATACCGCCCTTCTCAGCCCTCAGGCGACTCCGGGCAGTTTACAATGGCAATGGTTTGATGCCCAAAACACCATAAAACATTTAAAAACATCAACACATAATATAAAACCATAACAAGAATACTAAAAACATATTGCACCTTCCCTCGGCTCTCCCAAGGAATCATTGCACTTAATCTGAACCCAAATCCAGTTTCAAAATAGCCAGCCAAGGTATTGTTTTTATGCTGTTACTTGATTTTAATGTTTTTTTATTATTTGTTGTTATTGATTGTTTTTACTGTCTGTTTTATTTGTAATCCTTGAGCTTGTCCCTCTGTAAGCCACCCCGAGTTCCTTTGGGGAGATAGAGGCAGGGTTTAAAAATAAAGTTGTTATAATATTATTATTACAAAATCACCACTAATTTCATGGATTTACTGCACTGGGGGTAAGTTCCCAAGTTCATCAGAACAGGAATAAAATTATGTTTAGCAAAATGCAATACACGCTGACTGTTACTGTTGTTGTGTGCCTTCAAGTCATTTCTGATGTTTTGCAATGTTAGGACTTATCATGAAGGGTTTCTGTGGCTGAGAGTGTGCTTAATGTATTTTCATAATAATCATAATCATAATCATAATAATCATAATAATACAATTAATAATAATAATAATAATAATAATAATAATAATAGAATCAAAGAATCAAAGAGTTGGAAGAGACCTCATGGGCCATCCAGTCCAACCCCTGCCAAGAAGCAGGAATATTGCATTCAAATCACCCCTGGCAGATGGCCATCCAGCCTCTGTTTAAAAGCTTCCAAAGACTGAGACAACACCATAGGATCCTGGATGGAAGTTGATGTAAATCCATCTTAATTGGACAACTGACCACTGTAGTTTTATATATAGTGTTTTTAAAGTTGTTTTGGTAATTTGTGATATATGATATTTTAATGTGTGTAGTCCCTCAATGAGGTTGAGAAGCTCGGTATAGAAAACTGTGAAATAAATAAATAAATAAATAAAGAAGGAGTCTCCACCACACTCCGGGGCAGAGAGTTCCACTGCTGAACGGCTCTCACAGTCAGGAAGTTCTTCCTCATGTTCAGATGGAATCTGCTTTAATAACAACAACAACAACAACAACAACAACAACAACAACAACAACTTTATTTATATCCCACCACCATCTCCCCAAGGGGACTCAGGGCAGCTTACATGAGGCCAAGCCCAACAATACAGCAATGCAAATAAACAACATACGATAATAAAATATAAAAATACAAAATACAAAAGAAACACACACATCAAGCAATGTAAAATCACAATAATTTAAACACAGAAAATAAATCACAGTGGGCAGGTAGCAAGGATTAAAAAGTTTAAAATACTGGGTGAAAAGACAATGTATTGTATCCAAACAGGGGATCAGAGGGACGAAAGCAGGGTTTAATTGCACTAGTAGGTAGAAAATAAAGTGCTTTTGAGGGCATTTTTTTGCAAGGTTTGGTCAGATCAGGGGTTATACAGTAGTTCAGTTCATCATTCCTGGAACAGCCAAGTTTTCAAGCTCTTCCTAGAGACTGCTAGGGTGAGGTCTTGTCTAATTTCTCTGGGGAGTGAGTTCCAGAGCCGAGGGGCCACCACAGAGAAGGCCCTCTCCCTCGTCCCCACAAGTCACACTTGCGATGGAGGCAGGAGCCCCGAGAAGGGCCGCTCCAGAAGATCGAAAGGATTGTGTAGGTTCGTAAAAGGAAATGCAGTTACACAGGTAAGCGGGTCCCAAACTGTTCAGGGATTTGTAGGTAAGTACCTGCACCTTGAATTGGGACCAGAAAATAAACAACAGTCAATGGAGCTACTTAAACAGGGGAGTAGACTGCTCCCTGTAATTCGCACCAGTTAGTAGTCTGGCTGCCATCCGTTAAACCAGTTGGAATTTCCAGGCTGTCTTCAAGGGCAGCCCCATGTAGAGTGCATTGCAATAGTCCAATCTAGAGGTAACTTTTTAATAATTTTTATAATTATTGTAAGTATCTTTAATGTGTTCAGAAGGGATACCACTGAGGGTCTTTCCAAACAGGTCTATTACCCCAGGATCTGATCCCAGGTTTTCTGTTTATCCCAGATTATCTGGCAGTGTGGACTCATATAATCCAGTTTAAAGCAGAAAACCTGGGATACAGGGCCTGTCTGGAAGGGCCCTGAGATAACAAGAGCGAGGAAGAGATGACCCAAGGTACTGTATGTCATGCCTTAAATATGTTAAGGATCTTGGATAGCTCCTTAAAGTCCAACCAGAATCCTTGTGTGGATTCACTACCCCACTGATATGGAAGGCATGATTGTCTATCAGTAGTTTCTTATGTTCTGCAGAAAATACAAGGAATCCATATTAGGGAAGTCCATGACTACATCAGCAGGTGGCACTGCTGGACCAGCTGAAATTTCAATATAGTTGCTCTGTTTGCTTTTTTTTTTTAACCCCAGGTGCGATAAAAGGCAGCAGGGATTTTGCTCAAAGCTAATACTATGAGAAAGAGAAATATTACATTCCCAGTAAATAGATCAGCCTATGAACCTGCATGGGTGTAGGTTCACCATTGCCTCGTTGTAAATGTATATATAAAACCAAGGGCAATTGGCTCCTGGTCTTCAAGGAGAGGGTTCTGTATTCAAATAAAAAAATAACATTTAAAATAAAGGGAGAAAGAAAGCCGAGCCCGCATTGGTATTCTGAATGGAGAGCAATGAATGGGTTTCACAGACTGGTGATAGACTCAGCACAAACACTCAGATACCTGCATGAATGACAAACGCTCTGAATGTGCGATCGGCTTTGGAACTGTGCACCTTAAACAAAAGCGCTGCCTCATTGTAGGCATTCAGAAGGGATCTCGCTGAGATAACAAGAGGGAGGGAAAGAAAGGAAAGCTGCTTGGAATGAATCCAAACAGCCCCACATTCTCAGAATGCCGCATTTCCACCAAGCAGGGGAAAGGAACGCATAAAAACTTTTCCATCACTGAACATCTGCAACACCGCTGATCACGCCAGAAAAATCTCTTTTGGCTTCAGAAAAGTCTCACCTGAAACATGAGGACTCAATGAGTAGTCCAAGTGGGTGAGGCTAATCCAAAGCATGATTGTGCTGTCACACCCAGACGCTATAACGTTAAAAGTAAGATGTGCTTCTCTCTTTATCTGAGCGAACTGCTGGGGGTCTTTCTTTGAAGCAATAAAATTTTCAGCAACTGAGACCACTTCAGGTTTGGAACATCAAACAGAATATTTATTTCCAAAGTCTTGGCAGACTTGGCACAGCTTGAAGAAGTTACAACACAAACAGTCAATTTGGTAAACCATAGAGATGATCTTTCTTTCCTTTTCCTTCAGTTACTGAGGTAACTTTTCCCCAAATGGTAGAAAAAATCCTGGGATCCTTTCACTCAAACCCTGAGCTGCTATGTTTAGAAAAAACAGGTTTTTCCCTATCTATAGCTCAAGGTTAGCTTTGGAGATGAAGTAATGCTCAATAATACTCAATAACTCAATATCTAACTCAATCAGCTTCTCTATCTCAATTATTCAATTGCCTTTCTTAATAACCCAATTGTACTTCTCTATCTATCTTTCTATCTATATAACTTAGTTGCTCAATTGCTCAATTAACCTTTCCATACCTCAATTGCTATTTATAACTCAATTGCTTGTCTTCAATAACTATAGTATCTCAATATCTTAATATATCTCTCTCTATAACTCAATACCTTTTCTATCTATCTATCTATCTATCTATCTATCTATCATCTATCTATCTCAGTATCTCAATTGCTATTCTAACTATCTATTAGGGCTGGGTGGTTTCGTTTCGTTAATTCGTAATTCGTAAAAATTCGTTATTTTTTAACGAAGCGATAACGAACCATTCTGGAGCAACTTAAAAACGAAACGAATTTTTCAATTCGTTTCGTAAATGCTTCGTATTTCGTTATGTATTCGTTTCGTTATTGGTTTGAGGTCGTTTCGTTATTATTTCCGCATGTCTGGGGCACGTTTTATAGTTGTTTTTTGTTTAATTAGTGAAAAAAAATTATAATATCACACCAACAGTCAACAACAGAGGGAGAGGGAAGCTTCAGAAGTTTTTTTAGCGTATTGCGCGATCGCGGCCGCCATTAACGAATCGATTCTCGTTATTGTTTTGTAATTTTTTTTACCATTTACGAAATTTCGTAAATATCGAACTTTTTTTAAGGAAAATTTCGGAATTATTTTAAATAACAAAACGCAAAAAAACCCCAAAAAACGAATCGATTTTAGAAACAAATTTTTCCGTTGTTACCCAGGCCTACTATCTATCTATCTATCTATCTATCTATCTATCTATCTATCTATCTCCATTTCTTAATATCTCTCTCTCTATAACTCAATACCTATTCTGTTTATCTATCTCAGTATCTCAATTGTACTCACAATGGGTTTTTCAGAGCTCCCTGCCTGACCAACAGCACATCCGAGGCCTTTTTTTCTCTACTGAAGGAGGCAGAGGAGATTCCAAAATGGAGATCACAATCCCAGGAAAAAGGGCGGTCTCCAAACCCAGAGAGATACTTTCTAAACCAATAACTGCAGAGGGCCTGCAGTCTGGCTTTGCAGACTCTGATACTGTTTAACCTCCAGGGCGCTGCTGGGTCTGTAGCAACCCTGGGGAAATGCAAAAGAGCACTATCCCATGCAACTTAAAGGTAAAGCAAGCTATGCTCCTGGAAGACGGAACAATGATAATAACTTCACTATATTATGCCGGAGCTGTTTTCATGCATGGATAGTTCACTACAAAGAAGTCTACAAAGAAGCAATGATCTCCAGTTCCAACACCAGAAGTTCATGACAGAGAGAGACATAGAGCAAGACTAGGGAGCAACATGAACAAGAGTTACATTCAAGTTGTGCATTTATAACTCAGATAACATGGAAGGAAATCCAAGGATGTGCTTCTTATGTAACATCTCTTTGGCCTTAAGTAGATCAGTTTGGCCTTGGGTGAATCTACACCAGTGGTTCTCAACCTTCCTAATACCACAACCCCTTAATACGTTTCCTCATGTTATGGTGACCCCCAACCATAAAATTAGTTCCATTGCTACTTCATAACTGTCATTTTGCTGCTATTATGAATAGTAATGTAAATATCGGATATGCAGAATGTATTTTCATACACTGGACCAAATTTGGCACAAATACCCAATACACCCAAATTTGAATACTGGTGGGATTGGGGGAGGGTATTGATTTTGTCCTGTGGGAGTTGTAGTTGCTGGGATTTATAGTTCACCTACAATCAAAGAGCATTTTGAACTCCACCAACAATGGAATTGAATCAAACTTGGCACACAGAACTCCCATGACCAACAGAAAATACTGGAAAGGTTTGGTGGGCATTGACCTTGAGTTTGGGAGTTGTAGTTCACCTACATCCAGAGAGCACTGTGGACTCAAACAATGATGGATCTGGACAAACTTGGCACAAATACTCAATATGCCCAAATGTGAACACTGGTGGAGTTTGGGGAAAATAGACCTTGACATTTGGGAGTTGTAGTTGCTGGATTTATAGTTCACCTACAATCAAAGAGCATTCTGAACCCTACCAACGACTGAATTGGGCCAAACTTCCCACACAGAACCTCCATGACCAACAGAAAATACTGTGTTTTCTGGTGATCTTTGGTGACCCCTCTGAGACCCCCTCATGACCCCTCCAGGGGTCCCGACCCCCAGGTTGAGAAATACTGATCTACACTGTCAGATGAATGCAGTTGGGTATCACTTTAACTGCCCTGGCTCAATGCTATGGGATCATGTTGATTGTAAATTTCCAAGGTCTCTAGCCTTCTGTTTTAACAAGGAGACCCTAATGATATATGTTTTTATTGACTGTGCTATGGTTTTATATTATCTTAATGTTTTTAATTGTATTGTAATTGTATTTTATGGTCCTTGTACCGACTGTAAACTACCCGAATCGCCTGAGGGTTGAGAGAAACGGTATATAAATATAGTAAATAATTAAATAAAATACATTTGCCAAATAGTGCTGATGCCTCACTAAACTAGACATCCTAGGATCCCACAGCATTGAATAATAGCTGTGAAAATGGAGTCAAAATGCATTCGTTCTACAGTGTAGATCAGTGGTTCCCAACCTTTTCTTTTAGCCAGGGACCACTTTGACCAGGAACCACTAGTACCTAAAGGGTTACGGATCCTCCTCCTAATATTGTACTATTCTAATAATATATATTGTGTGTGTGTGTGTGTGTATGTATCTTGTAAGCTGCTCTGAGTCTCCTTCAGGGTGAGAAGGGTGGCATATAAATGTCGTAAATAAATAAATAAATTTTGTTAGTGTTCAGAACTATGAGAGGATTTCGCAAGACCAGTCGCTCTTTTTGCAATGGTATAGTAACAGTGAGGCCCCGGATCATATTTTAGCTTTTGTGGACCACTGGTGGTCCCAGAGGCGGCCCTAGGTAATTTTCAACGATAAGCAAACAGTCACTGATATATATTTTCTGTTCATCGTGGGAGTTCTGTGTGCCACATTTGGTTCAATTCCATCATTGGTGGAGTTCAGGATGCTCTTTGATTGTAGGTGAACTATACATCCCAGTAACTACAACTTGCATATGTCAAGGTCTATTTTCCCCCAAGAGTGCCTCAAGAGTGCCCCTGGGCAAAATCAACTATACTGCAAATGCTTACTTTGCGTAATGGGTTGAGCCGCCCCTGGGTGGTCCACAGATCATAGGTTGGGAACCACTGCTGTAGATGGACTCCAATAAATCCTTGGTTCACATCCTGCTCCAGAGGCCTGTGATGTTCTGTCCATTTGGAGAATATGTTGGGGAAATGGCCTCAGAAGCTGTCTCTCCCCCTCCCCATGTCATTCACAATTAAAAAGCATAAGGTGCATGAAGGACCCCCTATTAGTCAGATATTATTTGTCCCACCGAGAAAAGAAACACCATATTTCATTCTACTCAGCAGTGTGCTGTGGGAAAAATAATTAAAGACAAATGACAATTATCAAAATAAATGAAGCGGGTACAGTTTGTGATGTGCCACCACTGGATTATTTTTTTTAATTGAGTTTGCCCAATTACTTGTCAATTTGTGAAAGTCATTCATACTGAACAGGCTTCCCCACTCATTATTACATGACTTCTAAAAAAATCCTACCTAAAGATAAATACCTCATAATCCAGAAGGTAAATGGGGGTGGGGAGTGAGGAGCACAAAACAACCAAAATGTTTTGGTGTTTCTTTAAAGAGTGACAACAGACATTTTCTATATTTTCAGTTGAAAAAGATAAAAAATGAACAGTGATGGAAAGTTGCTTGTCTTGTAAATAAATGAGATGCTTGATTTAGCACTTTAGATAAGACCAAAATAGACATTTGTGACACTGTCATTGTAGAGATCAGAAGTCACTCATTGGCAAGTCACGCAACTTAGAGGCACCAAAACTACATGTTTTTAAGATCTGGGTTGTTAAGGGTTCAATACCAACAGGAAATCTGTTATCAATTTTGCCTACTTGCAGGTAAATATAATGGGACAAATTACCTTTTCCGTCCATTATCATTCACAAAGTGTACAAAAAGTAACTAACATGGCATCCATGTAGTTTACTCCCAAGTTAAGTATAGACTAATTAAATTGTTAGAAGCCTTTATTATTCCTGGAAAAGCTCAATGCTCTAATATTTCTTATTGCTTAATCATTCAGTACATTTCCTATTGATACTTCCCATTGGGGATTATCTGCAGAAGAATCTTGGTGGTCCAATTTAAACTTATCTGAGGATAGGGGAGCTTAGGCTGGACCTAAGAATAATAGAATCATAGAGTTGGAAGAGACCTCATGGGCCATCCAGTCCAACTCCATTCTGCCAAAAAGCAGGAAAATTGCATTCAAATCACCCCTGACAGATGGTCATCCAGCCTCTGTTTAAAAGCTTCCAAAGAAGGAGCCTCCACCACACTTTGGGGCAAAGAGTTCCACTTCTGAACAGCTCTCACAGTCAGGAAGTTCTTCCTCATGTTCAGATGGAATCTCCTTTCTTGTAGTTTGAAGAACTTCCTAGTCTCCAGGGAAGCAGAAAACAAGCTTGCTCCCTCCTCCCTATGACTTCCTCTCACATATTTTATACATGGCTATCATGTCTCCTCTCAGCCTTCTCTTCTTCAGGCTAAACATGCTCAGCTCTTTAAGCCGGTCCTCATAGGGCTTGTTCTCCAGACCCTTGATCATTTGAGTCGCCCTCCTCTGGACACATTCCAGCTTGTCAATATCTCTCTTCAATTGTGGTGCCCAGAACTGGACACAATATTCCAGGTGTGGTCTAACCAAGGCAGTCAATGTAAACTATGAATTAATGGTTTAAATTTTAATGTGTGTTTTTATGTGCACTATTCTATCCATGAGTTTTAAATGATTTTATGTTTTTAGTCATCTATTGTATTTTAACTCTACATTGCATTCTGCCTTGTCCCTTTGAGAGAGGTAGGTAAGAAATACAATGGATTGTTCTTCTTTTAGTTGAACCTATGGGGATTCTTCCCTTCCAATGCCTGGTTACAATTTTTCCTAACTTTGCTGGAAGTTGCAGATAATCATTTCCTTGCCATCCTGTGTTGACAAAGGAACTTCCTGGATCAGATGAGTTTCCTGCCCCCTTTGCAGGGATTTTCTTCAGTTTTGTATACCGAGAAGTATAATTTCCTTCATCCTACACTCTTTTCAGAACAGTATAATGATAATGACATGTTAGTCTTACAGGTGCCAATTAACAGGTGCCATTGTGCTCCGTGGGTTGATATCCAACAAGTTCAAGCGTGTGGAATACATATTCATGAAGGTGCCCTCTGCTTCGGAGGAATCTGCTCCTGCAGCCGCTTCTATTAAAAATGGGTTTATTTCCTATACAGGTATCATCCATTACGACAAATGCCATGACAAAGGCCATTGGCCCAACCATCCATCTCCTGTCCTAATGGACGTCAATTGTAAGTAAAATAAACCTATCTCTTAATGGAATGGACTCCATCAGCTGCCTAATCTCTCTGCAATAGAGTTCCCAGAGGAATGTGTCGGCATAACAACACAGAAGCATAAAACGATGAAAAGTAAATGGGACAGGGAATCACGTGTATTTCTCCACTCTTACAGTTCCTATTTCTTCCCTCCTCTCCCTGTCTGCCATCTTCTCAGTGTCAATGCTACAGTTTTTAAGGTTGGCTTTGAGCGCATCTTTAAATCTCTTTTCCTGCCCATCAACATTCCATTTTCCATTCTTGAATTCAGAGTAGAGCAACTGCTTTGGGAGGCGGTGGTTGGGCATCCGGACAATGTGGCCAGTCCAGCAGAGTTGATGGCAGAGGACCATCGCTTCAATGCTGGTGGTCTTTGCTTCTTCCATCACACTGACATTTGTCCACTTATCTTCCCAAGAGATTTGCAGGATTTTCCGGAGGCAGTGCTGATGGAATCATTCCAGGAGTTGCATGTGACATCTGTAGACAGTCCACGACTCACAGGCATATAGCAGGGTTGGAAGGACAATAGCTTTATAAACAAGCACCTTGGTCTCCTTACAGATATCCTGGTCCTCAAACACTCTCTGCTTCATTTGGAAAAATGCAGCACTCGCAGAGCTCAGGCAGTGTTGTATTTCAGTGTCAATGTTGACTTTGGTGGAGAGTTGGCTGCCAAGGGAGCGGAAATGGTCAACATATTCTAATGCTACACCATTAATCTGTATTTCTGGCACTGGAGAGGGATTGGCTGGTGACTGCTGGAAGAGCACTTTGGTTTTCTTGATGTTCAATGACAGGCTGAGCTTCTCGTATGTAGTAGTCCAAGTCCAATACTTATATCACTACACCACAACTTTTCCCAGTGGCTCATTAGCAACTCCTTCCATACACTTTGTTCTGACATGGATTATAGGTTTCAGAATGGCTTTCCATATTTTCTGTTAGATGGTGCAGAGCAATGAATGAAGCCCTGAAACAATTTCTCACCGGATCCACCTCTTCCATCCATGGTTCATCCAATGATCCAGGACAGTTTGTTCAACTGAATTTGAAGAGCTTTGGTTCTTTTGCCTTCTACCCATCACATGGAATCGAATTCTTAGAAACTCTGACGAAATCTATAATCCAATTGTATTTATCAACACACACGGAGAGAGACACTAATAATTCTCAAAGGCCTCTGTGTACAAAATTCTAGGAAATTTTCTTGGTGTCTAACTTGCCTTGTTTTATGCCAGAGGATAGTAAATAAGCACTATAACCGTCAGGCACTTTAGAAGAGTCTAATTAGTGGTGTTATTTAGTGTCGAAACAGCTTTCCCTATTATGCAAAACAAAGATAATAGAAGGCACAGACCTGGGAGGTATGACAAAGAGCCATTGGTGGACCTTGAAAAACGTTCTCGGGACTCAAAGCTTCCTGCTGGACATGGCATCACCGTGAGCCCAGTGGCCTGGAAGTGACCTAAAAGATGAAATGAAAGGTGCTCATACATCTATTGCCTATAACTCCAGTACAACAACAAAATCACAACACAGGTATATACAACAAAAGGAATTCACAAATCATATAATTCCAGTAGCAATTCCTGTTTCTGCAGAAACTTACTGGCAGCACATGGGGTGCAGACCCAAAATTAATAAGAACATCAGCCCTGGTCTATCCTTTATTGTTGTCTTACTCAACTGCTGAGTATGCCTGCCCTGGTTGGCATGGGTCTGCCCATGCAAAACAGATGAACATAGCAATGAATGAAACATGCAGAATAATCACAGGGTGTCTTAAACCTACATCTGTTGATAAACTCTAAAAGCTAGCTGGCATTGCCCCCCCTCCCCCCAAATGTGCAACGGGAAGTTGCTACTAAATGTGAGAGAAATATGGTTGAACACTATGAAAGACACCCACTACATGGCTACCAGCCTCCTCCCAGTAGACTAAAATCAAGGAAAAGTTTTATGACCACTCCTCTTTTAAAAAAATGATTTTTATTGATTGTTTAGGGGGGAAAGGGGGTGGGGAAGGAAAAAAAGGAATGAAGAAATAAAAGGGGGAGGGAGTAGAAGGAGGTAGGTAAAAGGTAGGTAAAAGGGGGTAGGAAAATTAGATTGGTAAAAAGAAAAAAGGGGAAGGAGACTAACTGTGGTAAAAATAGAAAATATAAAAAAGAGAGGGGAAAAATGGTAGAAAAAGTATGTATATATATATATATATATTGGTGAAAAAAATAAAGGAAAAATAAAAAATAAAATAAAAATAAAAATCTTCTTATTGATTTCCAAATTCTTATCCTTTTTGGGCAATTAGTCTCTTGCATATCAATTGTAATTAGTCTCTCTGTCTTCTCGTAATTGCACCATCCATCTAGTTTTTTGGGAAAAAAATGTCTAGTAAAGTCCAGTCTGCAGGGCATTTGGGTTTGCCTTCATGTCCATTCTCACCCCCAAGGGCGGGCTTCTGGATGATAGATCCAAAAAACAGGACTGAAAATGGAATGAGTTTTTAACAATTCACAAACCTCTAGTAAGCAGATATGTAAACATCCAGCCACTGTGTTTTTACTCACTTCAAGCTTCTATACGTTGTTATTGGATTATGCATTGGCCTTTCCCAATACCATGTGGATATGTTGTCAGTGAAATACAAATAAAGGGGATTCACCTGGGGGGCAGAGACTTTGTGGACTTCCAGCAGAGCGAGGGGATCCTCGGGCATGTTGCACCTCATTCATACCTTCTGGGCAGCAAGAACTTCCATTGCATTTTTGGCATTCCGTCTGCCCTGGAGCCGGGGCCCAATAACCAGGTGGGCATAAGAGTGGCTGAATGGTGCCAGCATGAGGACAATGATGCCCTGAAAGAAAGCCAAAGAAATCAGATATGATGAGATGGGACATTCATAGGCATATATTTTTTATGGCATCTCTATTATTTTAATACAACCAATGAAACCCAGGAAGGACAAAATGTCATCCATGTGGATGTGTTATTCATAGGAGCAACTCAGAAGATGTAGAGAATGGTTGGATGGTTAGGTTAAGTGCACTATTCCATTCACTCTCTGATAACTTGTACTTAAAGGACTTTTTTAAAAAAAGAAGCAATGATCATGGGAAGCTGTATTAATTTAAGGAATAGCATCACATTATGCTGGCTTCCAATTGAAGAACATAGGTAGGCAGCAAAAAGCAAAATCATCTCCCTAAACTTCCCTGTATCTGCTGATCATTCTTCCTTTTAGGGACACTTATAGAATAATAGAATCATAGAATCAAAGAGCTGGAAGAGATCTCATGGGCCATCCAGTCCAACCCCTTCCCAAGAAGCAGGAATATTGCATTCAAATCACCCCTGATAGATGGCCATCCAGCCTCTGTTTAAAAGTTTCCAAAGAAGGAGCCTCCACCACGCTCCGGGGCAGAGAGTTCCACTGCTGAACGGCTCTCACAGTCAGGAAGTTCTTCCTCATGTTCAGATGGAATCTCCTCTCTTGTAGTTTGAAGCCATTGTTCTGCGTCCTAGTCTCCAAGGAAGCAGAAAACAAGCTTGCTCCCTCCTCCCTGTGGCTTCCTCTCACATATTTATACATGGCTATCATATCTCCTCTCAGCCTTCTCTTCTTCAGGCTAAACATGCCCAGCTCCTTAAGCCGATCCTCATAGGGCTTGTTCTCCAGACCCTTGATCATTTTAGTCGCCCTCCTCTGGACACATTCCAGCTTGTCAAATCTCTCTTGAATTGTGGTGCCCAGAAGTGAACACAATATTCTAGGTGTGGTCTAACCAAGGCAGAATAGAGGGGTAGCACTACTTCCCTAGATCTAGACACTATGCTCCTATTGATGCAGGCCAAAATCCCATTGGCTTTTTTTGCCGCCACATCACATTGTTGGCTCATGTTTAACTTGTTGTCCACGAGGACTCCAAGACCTTTTTCACACATACTGCTCTCGAGCCAGGCGTCCCCCATTCTGTATCATTGCATTTCCTTTTTTCTGCCTAAGTGGAGTATCTTGCATTTGTCCCTGTTGAACTTCATTTGGTTGGTTTTGGCCAATCATCTCTCTAATCTGCCAAGATAATTTTGAATCCTGCTCCTGTCTTCTGGAGTATTGGTTATCCCTCCCAATTTGGTGTCATATGCAAACTTGATGATCATGCCTTCTAACCCTTCATCTAAGTCATTAATAAAGATGTTGAAAATCTTCGAGAACATCTGAAAGATGTTCTCAAAGTCCTGTTGTTATTCTTGTTGCATTTATAGAAAACATCATTTTCTCTGCATGGCACTATTTTCTGCACAGAAAATAGTATTTCAGAATATACTCTGTTTCTTTGCACTTCAGAATGCTATTTCCTGTATACAAAACTATCACATGTAAATTCTGTGCAAATTAAATCCTGAACTGTAGATATTAAATAAGAAATAATGGTAAGAAAATTGCTAAAATTCCACATTCTTTCCTTTGAGAAGAAAACTGGACAAATATTATTTCCTGTTCTTCTAGATTTTTTCATACATCTTGAAAATCACCTGTAGCTCATTTAAGATCTTGAAAATCCTGACATTTCCTTTCATGGATGTCAACTTGGTAGTTACATTCAGAGTCCTACCAGCTTTCCTTGCAGTCCTACCACCCTTCTGATCTCTCCAAGTAAAGTTTCAAATCTGTTCATGAGATGGATCTGACTTCTAGACCTTATATTCTGCAGCTCAAAGCTGATGATGGAGAAGATTCATCCTATACATTTATATCCTGTTTTTTCTCCACCAAAGGAGACTCAAAGAGACTAACACTAAAAACGATGATGTGTGGATTAAAAACATAATATATGTCAACAGTAAAATAGAATCATAGAAATATTAAAAAATACATAGTTAAAAGCAATAAAAGCATTAAACAAATCTATCTATGAAATCACATACAACACAGAATAAAGACTGTAAATAAAGGATTGGGAACCCAGATTCTGATGCACATGGGTGCATGGTAGGGATACAAATTTCCATTTTTCATGTGAGGATGAAAAAAAATCATTTTTCTCAAATACTGAGACACTTTTTTGACATTTTTGATATGATATATGCACTTTTCTCACTAGTTCTATCCTCTATTGTTGTTGCACCAGTCCGCCCACCCATGACGAGATACTGAATTTTGCTGTTGGTTGTTGGTTCTGATGTTTGTTCTATGTATTGCTTAATGTTGTTGTTTTTATTTTGTTTTATATTTTTGTTATTATTTTGCTGTTATGCATTTTAATGTGTTACATTTTAACTATATTTCTAGACTTGACCCCATGTAAGCCGCCTCGAGTCCTTTTGGGGAGATGGAAGCGGGGTATAAAAATAAAATTATTATTATTATTATTATTATTATTATTATTATTATTATTATTATTATTAGAAACACAACAAGATGAGTCCACAGCAAAAAAGATCACTCTGCTGGCTGTTGTATTGGATCACACGTCGGACACTTCCCAAGTGTCTAGGACTGTGTGATGTATCAGTGAATAATGCGTGCAGATCCCAGTAAGGTGGCCTTCTGCAGCTGGCAGATGGTAATTTTGTCAGCGCCAATTGTGTTTAAGTGCAGGCCAAGGTCTTTAGGCACTGCACCCAGTGTGCTGATCACCACAGGGACCACCTTTACTGGTTTGTGCCAGTCTTTGCAGTTCGATTTTTAAATCCTCATATCGTGTCAGCTTTTCCAGTTGTTTCTCTGCAATCCTGCTGTCACCTGGGATTGCGACATTAATGATCCATACTTTTTTTTTAACACAATTGTGAGGTCAGGAGTATTATGCTCCAAAACTCTGTCAGTCTGAATCTGGAAGTCCCAGAGGAGTTTGGCGTGTTCATTTTCTGTAACTTTTTCCGGCTTGAGATCCCACCACTTCTTTGTCACAGGCAGATGGTATTTGTGGCACAAGTTCCAATGAATCATCTGAGCAAAGGTGTTGTACCTCTGCTTGTAGTCTGTCTGCGCGATCTTCTTGCAGCAGCTGAGGATGTGATCTATTGTTTCATCTATTATTATCTATTATCTATTATTATTATTATTATTATTATTATTATTATTATTATTATTGAAATATTTTTACACGCAGGATTTTTACATGAAAGGGTTCTTGATATAAGAATTGCATTTTTAGCAAGAGATGGTGATTTTGTAGAAATAAATTGCACAACATGCACAACCACCCCATATAATGATTTTGCTATTCCTGCTGCAGACATAAAGTGCAATCCCTTTCACTTTTATGGAGGAGTACAAAAAATTGCAGTGGTTATACATTTTCATCAGAGCGTCCTGATGAGTTGACAGGTTTTTGTGAATATTCGTTACATCCCTAGCTTTCAGCGACTGACTGACATTCCAGAAGTGTGTGCTGCAGGTTTGTGCGTGTATGTGTGTGTATAAATAATAAATATGTGTATATGTACCTGCAGCAGACAGTGATTTAATATTATAATTGTGTTGTTTAACATTATAATTGCATTGGTCTGAATTTGTTTTTAATTTTGCTGTGAGTTGCCTTGAGTCTCAGTTTAGGCAAGCAGGCAGGATATAAGTCAAATAAAAAAAATACCAATTCCCTGCCTAAGGGATTGTGGGAGCTGTAATCTTTCAGAACTGACACAACTGAGCTAAAGGGGCCAATGATTTCCTTCAATAGAAGATATCATATCATTCCATCTTCTCTCTCTCCGGCATTTCCTTCTTATGTCATTCACTCTCATGGGTAAGTTTCTGCATGCCTGGCTGGGCTCCCATGGTGAAAACAGCTCTGGGTTTTGATCTGAACTTTAAAGGCCCTATCTGAGGTGTTGGACAATACAGACAGATAGGGTTCAGCACCTTAGATAGCTCCTATCTGTTCAGAAAAACCTTCAAACGGGCTCTGCGCCCCACTAACATGGGAAGCATTTGCTTTCATTTGAAGCTTGATCTTGCCCCAGAGCTGTTTCATAGGAGAAAGAATAGCTCGATACCTGAATGTTGAATTCAAGCCAAAGAACATCATTTTTAATATCTGTTCAAATATTTAAAAGCCTCGAACAGAGCTTTTGGAGTTTTTTAAAAGGCCGGATTCCATGCACTGCCTCGTGCCACAATTTTCCCAATTTCCATAGACAATGAAGACCTTATGTTGCATTCTTCCAGCACCACTAGACTGAAATTACAATATTTCACCCGGGCTTTAGTGCATTGCATCATTCTCTTGGCTCCCTATTTTGCACAATGCAGCCTCCCAGGAGAAAGCTGCTCTTTATTCATTGGCTGATAATACTAGACACCGAAAGCCTAGAAACCTAAGACCCAGAGTGATCTAATTTCCATACCAGTGAATTACAGACCACTGCTGGATGTGAAGCACAGGCCTCTTCATTGCGCATCAGTCATTCCGTTTTGCCTTTTATCATCCTACATCAAGGCAGCCGGAATACAGGCACACTTCTTTAATTAAGAGGATTCTCATTACAAACAACCAAATCAAGTGACTGCATAGAGTGCTACAGCGGGAGGTACCTGGGTTTGCTCATTAAATACTTTGTTTCCAGTGGAGCAATATGCTCCAAACTGGGAAAGAGTCTGGTATGCAAAAGGAGATTGAACCTTGGGTTGTTGTAGGTTTTTTATTTATTTATTTATTATTTCTTTACTTTACTTATATACCGCTGTTCTCAGCCCGAAGGCAACTCACAGCGGTTCACAACCAATAAGGACAGCAAACATTCAATGCAACAGTGTAAAAACAGTTAACAACTTAACACATTACGTAATTAATAAACAATTACTACAATAACCGATCACTATCGTATCATCATCAAAAACATCATCCAGATTCGTCATCCATTGTTCTATTCCTATGTTCATTAACCAATCATTGCACTAATTATTCAAACGCCTGCACAAACAGCCAGGTCTTCACTTTTTTGCAGAATACCATTAGCGATGGTGCTAGTCTAATGTCTGTGGGAAGGGCGTTCCACAGCCGAGGAGCCACCACCGAGAAGGCCCTATCTCTCGTCCCCGCCAGCCGTGCTTGTGAAGCAGGCGGGATCGAGAGCAGGGCCTCCCCGGAAGATCTCAAAGTCCTGGTGGGCTCATAGGTCGAGATGCGGTCGGATAGGTATCTTGGGCCGGAACTGTTTAAGGCTTTATAGGCCAACGCCAGCACCTTGAATTGAGCCCGGTAGCAGATCGGCAGCCAGTGGAGCTGGCGCAACAGGGGGGTTGTATGCTCCCTGCGTTCCGCTCCTGTTAGAATCATGGCTGCCGCACGTTGGACTAATTGAAGCTTCCGGGCCGTCTTCAAGGGCAACCCCACATAGAGAGCGTTGCAGTAGTCTAGGCGGGATGTAACCATCAATGTTTAATTTTTCTCTCCTGACTTTTTGCCCACATCTAAAGAAGGCATCCTCAGAGGTTGTGAGGTCTGTTGGAAACTAGGAAAATGGGGTTTATATATCTGTGGAAAGTCTACATAAAAACTCCAACCATCACCCAAGTCAAAAAAGAAGCACAATTAAAGCCTTGGCAGACCGTGCAAAAAGAATCTGCGAACCCCACCTTCTCCAAGATGAACTGAACCACCTAAACTGGGCTCTACAGGCCAATGGAGACTCCACCTCAGACATCAGAAGAGCTGCAAGACCAAGAACAAGCCATGAGAGTAAAGACAAAGATCCACCCAGAGGAAAAAGTATTCTTGCCATACATCAAGGGACTACTGACCGCATAAGGAAGCTGATGAGGAAACACAACATGCAAACTATATACAGACCCACCAAGAAAATCCAACAAATGCTACGTTCAGCAAAGGACAAGAGGGATCCTCTCGCTTCTGCAGGAGTCTACCATATACCATGCAGCTGTGGACAAGTCTACAGAGGGACCACCAAACGCAGCAAGGCCCAAACATGAATCAAGGAACATGAAAGGCACTGCAGACTACTTCAACCAGAGAAGTCAGCCATAGCAGAGCATCTGAGGAACCAACCTGGACACATCATATTATTTAAGAACACAGAAATGCTGGACCACTCAAACTTCATGATGGTTCGTAACAGGAGATACGTTCAGACAGGTAGTCTGGGCCAGAACCGTTTAGGGCTTTAAAGGTTAAAACCAGCACTTTGTATTGTGCTCGGAAGCTGATCTGCAGCCAGTGGAACTGGCATAACAGAGGAATTGTATGCTCTCTGTATGCCATTCCAGTGAGCAACCTGGCTGCCCACTGTTGGATTAGTTGAAGTTTCCGGGCAGTCTTCAAAGGCAGCCCCACAGAGAGTGTGTTGCAGTAGTCTATTTGAGATGTAAAAAGAGTGTGGACCACCGTGGCCAAGTCAGACTTCCCAAAGTACGGGCGCAGCTGGCGCACAAGTTTTAATTGTGCAAAAGCTCTCCTGGCCACCGCTGAGACCTGGGGTTCCAGGCTCAGCTATGAGTCCAGGATCACTCCCAAACTGCCAACCTGCATCTTCGGGGGGAGTGTAACCCCTTCTAACACTAACATTTGCATATTTTTGAACTGCTAGGTTGGCAGAATCTGGTTGGCAGTGCTCACACCACTTGCCAGATTTGAACCTGTGACCATTCGGTTAGCAAGCTCAGCAGTTTAACCCACTGTGCCGCTGGGGGTTATGGTACATACATAAGTAGCTAGCTATATGTCTAAAAGGCAACTTGAAGATGGTGGGGGGGGGGGAGGCATCACATATTTACTCTTGCATAAAAAGCACCCTGGTAATATTCACAAACAGCCCTCCTCCCAACCTTCCTCCATTTCAAGAGAATGGCCCAAGGGAAATAAATCTCCAGCATGAATTATTTCAGATATTTGATTCTGTTCCAACCCAATTTTATGGTAGCAGCAGATATGCTGCGAGGAGAGCCCTGCAATGTTGCTTGCTTGCCTTTCTTGGTAATTTTCTGAACCATTTCAGCCAATTAATCATCTCTAATAGAATTCCTAATTCTGAAAGGCAATTGTTTCTTTTATTAAAAATAAGAAAAGAAAGGTCTGAGTCCCCTTCTGCCCATCTGCCTGTCAGTCGTGGCTCAGCACTAATGTCAGAGCGATAAATTCGCAACACCCCTATCATTCCTACAATGATAGGCTGGTGATATCCTGAGGATCGGATTATCAAAACTCCTATGGAATATCAAACAGTAGGAGGTACATGGTAGTTAAGAGACAGCATCTCTTTAAATGGTTTATGGAAGGCAATTGAGAATTCACTTATTTACCGGTGGAGCACATCTAATCTCGTAGGCTTTGCTTCTAGCTATTCCAAAGAATTAAAAGTTGATCCAGCCAAGTTGCTTTGAGTCACAGAAATGTAGGACTGGGCAGACTCTCATAGAATCATAGAATCATAGAATCAAAGAGTTGGAAGAGACCTCATGGGCCATCCAGTCCAACCCCCTGCCAAGAAGCAGGAATATTGCATTCAAATCACCCCTGACAGATGGCCATCCAGCCTCTGTTTAAAAGCTTCCAAAGAAGGAGACCTCCACCACACTCCGGGGCAGAGAGTTCCACTGCTGAACGGCTCTCACAGTCAGGAAGTTCTTCCTCATGTTCAGATGGAATCTCCTCTCTTGTAGTTTGAAGCCATTGTTCCGCGTCCTAGTCTCAAAGGAAGCAGAAAACGGCTATCCTATCTCCTCTCAGCCTTCTCTTCTTCAGGCTAAACATGCCCAGCTCCTTAAGCCACTCCTCATAGGGCTTGTTCTCCAGACCCTTGATCATTTTAGTCGCCCTCCTCTGGACACATTCCAGCTTGTCAATATCTCTCTTGAATTGTGGTTCCCAGAATTGGACACAATATTCCAGGTGTGGTCTACATCCATCTACATCCACTTCCCTATTCAGGTAGGACCCCCTTTCAAATGTACCCAAAGGGATGGTTTTATTACTGGTGATTAAGAGTTTGCTCACAAGTCCATGTTGATATGGGGCAACAGGAATGTGATGTGGGGCAACAGGAAAGCAAAATTACCATAGAAAGCCTTTGCCCAGAATGATTGATGTTTGTTATTGCAAGCCTCAGTACTGTTAAAGTTGGATAACCCCTAAAGATGGGCCTATAGCTGCAAAGTTTCAGTCTCTCATTTCCTCATTGAAATATTATTTAGTAAAGTCAAAGATTTTCCCCTAATATTAAGTCCAGTTGAGTCCGACTCTGGGGGTTGGTGCTCATTTCCATTTCTAAGCTGAAGAGCCGGTATTGTCCATAGGCCCCTCCAAGTTCATGTGACTGGCATGACTGCATGGAGCGCCATTACCTTCCTGCGTAGTGGTATCTATTGATTTACTCACATTTGCATGTTTCTGAACTGCTAGGTTGGCAGAAGCTGGGGCTTGTCGCACCTCAGAGCAGATTCACCTTGCTGAAATCACCAAAACTGCACACAGACTGAAGTTTTTGTAGTTTATTGAAAAATAAAAGATAAAAGTTCATAAAAGCAACTAATATTCCAAAAGATCAATAAAGCATAACACTGTAAAGCAGGATTCCAAGAGTCACCAAAAACAATCTCTCATGAGAACATGACAAAGTCCCAAGACCATGGACACAAGAACTACAAGATAATCCAGGTAAATGAGCCCAAGCTGCTTGGTTGAGCGCAAAGTTGCTCTGACAAAGGTTTGTTTTCAAACACACTGCTTAATACCCTTTGCAATACATGAAAGCATTTCTTTGGCCTCTGACCTCCTTCTTGTTGGCTATTCTCACACTCCTTCGAACTCTGAATTCCAAACGGTCAGCCCAATCTAAGATTCCCATTTCATCAAGGTCAGGCTGCTTGTTAGTGTCAGCCTGGTTGCCTTCCTGCCTACTATCAGGCTGAGAACTGTCCTCCTTTTCTGAGTCAATTTGCACCTGGCTAGTTTCAGTATCAAAAACATCATTCCCTGCTGTGGGAAACTGAACTTGCACACCCTGTTCCTCATTGTCTACAACAGGAACATTTTGAATGTGATTGTGAACCTGAATCCCATCATCCTTGTCAGAGTCACTCTGAGACCCCATCTGAGTCACAACACTATCACTCTGTGGTTCCAACTGAATCACAACAGGGCTAAAGCCCTGAATGGTTTGGGACCTGCCTACCTTCGCGAGCGCATCTCCTACCACCAACTTACATAACCCATCTGATCCTCTGGGGAGGCCCTCCTTTTGCCCCTTCCTCTATCACAGGCAATAATTGCAGGAATGAGGGAGAGGGCCTTCTCCGCTGTGGCCCCCCGACTCTGGAACTCACCACCTGGTGAGATCAGGCAAGCCCCCACCTTAGCAGCCTTCAAGAAAAAATTGAAAACTTGGCTCTTCCGATGTGCCTTTGGAAAGTGACCATTTATCCCATTTCTGATTGTTCTATCTACCGTGCTGCCCCTATGATGTACTTTCCCCCTTCCTAAACTGAAAGCCTAACCCCACTGGTCACCTTTTTTGGGCTCCTCTCAAGTACACTTTTTTATTCCTTCTTCATCCAAGGTTTTATCATTTTACCTTGTCCATTTGGCCTGCCCATTGGGTCCAATTTCATGCTATGTCAATTGGCTTTATTTATTTTACTTTGCTACTGTATGCAATTTATTCTGATGTAATTTTGTCTGTTTTTTTTTTTGCATTTTTTTTGTATTATATCTTTGGGCATGGCCTCATGTTAGCCACCCCAAGCCACCCGCTCCCCGGATTCAAACCTGCAACCTTTTGATCACCAAGTTCAGTAGCTCGGCGGTTTAACCCACTGCGCCACTGGGTTAATAACTATTAAAAATATTTAATAGTGCCAAAATCTGCTAAATGATAAAATCTAGGGACGGGTCTCCCATTAGGGATCTAAATACACAGCTGTCTTCCTGTACAACTGTGTTCTGCCATGCAATAATACACACTCCTGACAAATAGCCTTTGAACCTCTGTTTAAAAACCTCCTGGGAAGGAGACACCACTGGACTC
>NW_026847882.1:35394529-35527350 GCF_025583915.1 Anolis sagrei ordinatus | reverse complement strand
AGGGACCAGAAGCGGGGAAAAGCAAGCGGAGTAATTTTTTTCCTTCTCTGGTTTAAAACTGGCTTCTCTGGCTTTAGCCGAGGCCAGGGACCAGAAGCAGGAAAAAGCTGAATCATTTCCAACTCACTTCATGAGTCTTAACAAAAATAGTGGAAAAAACTTTGGGATGGCAAAGAGACTTCTGGTTTTCTTAAAAACTCCAAAATCGCTTCAAAAATGTATTTTCCCAAATTTATTCCGAATTATGAAGATTCCGATGGTACCTAACCATGCCTACTAAACATATTCAGCTTCCTAAGCCATTCCTCATGGTTTACAGAACTTATACCATTTGGGTCACTGTCCTCTGGACATGTTCCAGGCTCTCCTTTTTGAATTCTGATGCCTAGAACTGGACACAGATGCTCTAAGTGAAACATTTTGGACAGAAAAGTGTAATGTGGTCACCATAATTATCTTCCTTCTTTTCTTCTTTGTGATACTTATATCTCCAGAAGGAAATAAAGAAAGGCCTCCCTCTGTTTCGTTCTATTTTCTCCTGTTCCGAGGACCTTTGTGAAGCAAGTGAAAACTAGGTCATGACTTTGAGGCCCTTTGCCTTCTCATCCTCGGAGTTCTATAATGATGCTTTCTGAGTCACAGCTTTAATCAAAAGCCGTCAAGAGTTTAGAAGGGAAGGTGCCAGATTGCATTTGATAAAGGGAGCATAAGCGACTGGTCCAGCATTTTATGCCTTTCATTGAGCTTAAGATATTCTCCACAATGAGAATGGAAGGAATGTCTGAAAATATTCAAAAAATGATCAAATATTGCTTTTTTGAGTTTGAGTGAGAAACCTTTGATGGGTGAGATTGTTCAAGTTCAGGACTTAATCAACATGAAAAATTCATATGGCTATTTTGCACAGAAAATGACACAGTCTGCAGAGGGAACACATTTCCTGTGCATAAAAGTAACCTTTGTGCATAGAAAACCTGTTTCAGGAAACAAAATTCTTTGGACATACAACATTTGGGAACCAAAAACACACATAAAATGGAATTTTCTGCACAGGAAACCTGTTTTCTACACAATAGGGAGTTTTTCCGCTGTGAGATCAATTTATTTTCTTCATATAAAATTCTGCTGGCTGTGCAACAAGGGCACATAAAGTCTCCAACTGCAAATAATGCTGGATTTGGTTGTTTTGTCACAGTTAGGAAAAAATGGTAAAAATTATGTGTTTCTAAGTGGCTCAGTGGATGAAAGCACTGAACTGCTGAACTTGTACACCCAAAGGTCGCAAGTCCGAATGCATGGAGCGGGGTGAGCTCCTGCTATTAGCCCCAGCTTCTGCCAACCTAGCAGTTTGAAAACATGCAAATGTGAGTAGATCAATAGGTACCGCTCCGGCAGGAAAGTAACGGCACTCTATGCAGTCATGCTGGCCACATCATCTTGGAGGCGTCTATGGACAACGCCGGCTCTTCGGATTAGAAATGGAGATGAGCACCAACCCTCAGAGTCGGACACGACTGGACTTAATGTCACGGGTAAACCTTTACCTTTGCCTTAAGTACAAGAAATAATTTTATGGAGATTTATTATATGTTTGTCCTACCTGTTGGGCATGGCTGGCACCCCAGAGTCCCTTCAATGGAGAAAAACCCAGGAAAACAGGTTATGCAAAATGTGTGGTTTGTGTTGGGTTCATAACCACCTGGGCAATGCTAAAAAGAAAAGAACAAAAGAGAATTTCACTGAAATCAATGAGGTTTACTATGAGGTAAACATAAACATGTTTACGATTATACTGTAAGTAGAAGACCTACAGGAATATGGAAGATCTGCAGGAATATTTCACCGAAGCCTGAAAGGTTTCTTTTTAAATGTTGGCACAAAATCACAGAGATCTTGATATACTGTACCTGAGTCTCCTGACCATTGGGGCAGATGTATCCATTCGGGCATTCCCAGCACTCTGTCTCTCCTGCAGGTGAATACTGCCCAGGGATGCAATGTTTCTGCAGACCCTTCTGTGGATCACACCAGTAACCATCTGGACATGCTTGGCAACCAGCTCTAGTTTCAAAGCTGATGTACCCATCAGGGCAAGGCTGTCAGAGATGATTTGAACAATTAGCTTGAGTGGGATAGTATCACAACAACTAACACAAACCGAGCTTTTCCTATTTAAAATTTGTTGTGTTTTATGTATCCTCAATGAGCCAGAAGTTGGAAATATCTATGATTACTGGAACTAAGATCTTAATTCTCCTAGTGAACAACCTTTCACTAGAGGCACAACACTTGGAAGCCTGTGATAAATTCCACAACCAAACACTTGCCTTCATAAGGAAATAATTGACAACATTTCTGCTTCCACTTCTTGGCTTCTTCCTCCTTCAATTAATGGATCACTTGGCAGACTTGTTGGACAAGACTCACATGCTCGACAAGCAGCAGATAGAAGACTAAATCATTATGGGGAAAATCCCATCCTTCTGTCATCACACATTCCAATCAAAGATGATGGGCATCCATAATATCATGATTCATGGACTTTAGCCTAGTAAGCTAGCTAGTTGGGGAATTGAAAGTAGGATCCTCTGGAACGGAGACGTAGTGGTATTGGAGGTAGTGGGATGAGACCCAAAGCAAACAAATAGGGTAAGTTGAGCACTTCAAGACAAATTAAACCTCATCCATAATTTCCCATAATTCTAGCAAATCAAGGGAGAGTTGAGACCTGAATGAGTGAATTTATTTGAAAACTTGAACTACATCACTGGCTCATGACAAAGGAAAGCCAAACAGACATACAAAACATTCCTGTTCTAACCCTGGTACAAGATCCTCTCCATCGTGTCATTTTGGGAAAGGATTTTGTTTCATTTTTTAAATGAGCAACTAAATGAGGATAAAATAGAAAAGGTTTAGTTTTCTGACTTGCTGCATTGTCAGTAAATGGTCCTTCTTTCTTTTACCTGGCAGGATGTGATATCTGCTTGCGCTGTTCGTTCATTGTATGTTCCCATTGGACACCACTGTGGAGCCATCTGACCTCCTGGACAGCTGCAATAAAAATAAATATTTGTTTGAGTTCAGCTCCTTGATTCACAACAATCTCCTTACTTTCATTGGGGTTTGGGCCACTGAACCCCCCCAAAAGTGAAAAAATTAATAAGAAAATTGCTAATTATTTTTACTGGTGAGAACAACTCTTTAAAAATATCTAGGTCCTCAAATGCAGTTTGAGAGTCAAGGTCTGGCAGAAGTTGACTAGAGCTGCACTGGAAGACCTAGAGATTCCTAAAGATATGTTTTCCTAGATAAAAAAATAGTTTTTTTTTAAAAAAAATCACATTTCTTCAATGCTTGTATGGGTCCTTCACCCCTAACCCCAGCAAATGGGAAAGACTGCGTATATATTTCCCTTAGAGTTTAGTTTGAACATCAGTGACTTAGGGCAGCATTTCTCAACCTAGGGTAAGGACCCCTGGGCAAGTCGTGAGGGGGTGGTCACCAAAGACCATCAGAAAACACAGTATTTTCTGTTGGTCAAGGGAGTTCTGTGTGGGAAGTTTGGCCCAATTCTATTGATAGGGTTCAGAATTCTCTTTGATTGTAGGTGAACTATAAATCCCAGCAACTACAGCTCCCAAATGTCAAGGTCTGTTTTCCCCAAATTCCATCAGTGTTCACATTTGGGCTTATTGAGGATTCATGCCAAGTTTGGTCCAGATCCATCATTGTTTGAGTCCACAGTGCTCTCTGGATGTAGGTGAACTACAACTCCAGAACTCAAGGTCAATGCCCAGCAAACTCTTCCAGGATTTTTTGTTGGTCATTGGAGTTCTGTGTGTCAAGTTTGGTTCAATTCCATTGTTGGTGGAGTTCAGAACACTCTTTGATTGTAGGTGAACTATAAATTCCAACAACTACAATTCCTAAATGACAAAATCAATCCCCCCAACCCCACCAGTATTCAAATTTGGGCGTATCGGGTATTTGTACCAAATTTAGTCCAGTGAATGAAAATACATCCTGTATATCAGATATTTACATTACAATTCATAACACTAGCAAAATTACAATTATGAAGTGGCAATAAAAATAATGGGTTGTAGGTTTTTCGGGCTATATGGCCATGTTCTAGAAGCATTCTCTCCTGATGTTTCGCCTGCATCTATGGCAGGCATCCTCAGAGGCTGTGAAACCTCACTACCTCTGAGAATGCTTCTAGAACATGGCCATATAGTCCGAAAAACCTACAACAACCAAGTGATTCCGGACATGAAATCCTTGACAATACAATGAAAATAATGTTATTGTTGGGGGTCACCACAACCTGAGGAACTGTATTAAGGTCTCGTGGCCTTAGGAAGGTTGAGAAACACTGGCTTAGAGAGTTGTTTTGTCCTATTGAATCAACACCAGCCAAAAAGAGCCAAGCTATCTCTAACATTCATTACCCATCCTATGTCTTTCTGTTTTTTGATCAAATCACAACGTGAAAAAAAAATTGGCAGAATAGCAAAGAATATTGACATTTGGCTCTACAACACATACATTTCTCGAAGCTCCCCTGAAAGGCAGATATTATTGTCTTAAATTAAACAAAATGAGTTGATGAATTGCTTAGTGCAGTAGACCCCAAATGACATTTTGGTTTGGACTTCAGTGAAGTCAAAACTTAAAACCTGCCCCAGAAGCAGATGGTCGATGTGTGCATTGCATTACATGAAAAAGCAGCTGTCACAGCCACAGGAAAAGAGAAGGGAGCCGTTATGCATGGCAGAAAAAAGGGAAATATCATCAAGATTTTGATGTGTGTGTACATGTGATGCAAATCTCTCCCTAAAATGACAACCAGACTGAGAGGCAAGGTTACTGTAATCAGGGGAATGTACAAATCCATCTACATTCAATCAGTATCAGTTTCACATACATTTTAGTCTAAGTCTTTCATTTCTAATTTATATTCTTTTTTTAAAAAAAATCCAGTTGGCTATGAGACAATTTTTGAGCTCGGAAATGTATCATAGCTCTTGGAAGAGTATGAAATTTGAAGTGTATGATATGCATTTGATCTTCATATGGATTGAATATTTGTATACAAGAGTGTTCCTAAGAAAGGCAACTACTGAAGTCCAATGATATCCTGCATTATCATGGGATTTGTAGTTCACAAGGTGATTCTCCTCCAAAGAGCTCTAGTGCTACAGTTCAGAGGAGGAAACTAGAGCCAACATTTCTAAATTGCGCACTAAAATACAGATCCCACTTAAAGCAGTTCAGCATGGGACAGCGATGCAGTGTGGATGCATCTTCAGTTTGTGTCTTATTTCAATGGGGAAAGGGGTTTGTTTACTTACAAGAATCCAACAGGACATTCAAGACAGTTGCCAGAAGTGTAGTAGTATCCTTCGGAACAGTTAACCAGATGCCAGTTCCTGCAGTCAACATCTTCATAGCTTGATAGAGAGTCCGTTCCTATGAGGAAGGAGGAAATTATACTTAGAAAAGCCAAAATTGTTCTCTCAAAGAATCTCAAGATCCTTCCACACATCTTTATAGTCAACTTATATTGGAAGATTCCCAGGGAGACCATGTTAAGAAAATCTACAAAAGCCCAAGTCTATAAAAATTAAATACACACATGTGGGGTGGTAACTGTACTGTAATTGTTGTTGAAAGACATGCCTCTTCATTGAGACCTTCATTCTTTACTCACTGGATAAGCTGTCTGCCAAATGGAAGGATTTAAATGCAGTAGAATGGTTTGCTGGCTGTATATGCTTTATATTTCTCAGTTGTGTTTTAATATTGTGTTATTTCACTGCCTTTTAGATATTTTTTTAAAATCTCTGAATGGTTGAACAGAAACTCTCTGAAGCTTTAGGTGGTCTTACTGCCTGTAACAGGGAAAACCAGCTGATTCCTAATCCATCTAAAATGCAGACATATGCTTTCCATTTAAAAACAGACAAACTTCTCGAGCTCTTAGGATTGCCTGGGAAGGAATCCCACTGGAGCATTGCAGCACACCAAAATACCTGAGAATTACCCTGGACCATGCTCTGACTTATAAGAAGCAGTGCTTGAATACCAAGTAAAAAGTGGGTGCTAGAAATAACATCATACAAAAGCTGGCTGGCATAACCTGGGGGTCACAATCAGACACAGTAAAGACATCTGCCTTTGTGCTTTACTACTCTGTTGCTGAATATGCATGCACAGTGTGGAATACATCTGATCACATCAAAACAGTGGATGTGGCTCTTAATGGGACATGCCGCATTATCACAGGATATCTATGTCCTACACCACTGGAGAAATTATACTGTTTAGCTGGTATTGCACCACCTGATATCTGTCGGGAAGTAATGAAAGGACCAAGGTATGGACATCTCTGGCCCATCCTCTGTTCAAATATCAGCCAGCAAGCTAACACCTTAAATCACCTTAACCTATAAAGCCCTAAACGACTCCGGCCCAATTTACCTGTCCGAACGTATCCTCCCCTATGAACCATCAAGATTGCTAAGATTGTCTGGAGGGGCCCTGCTCTCGATCCCACCGGCCTCACAGGCACAGCTGGTGGGGACGAGAGACGGGGCCTTCTCGGTGGTGGCCCCTCGACTCCGGAACTCCCTTCCACTGGAGATCAGAACTGCCCCTTCTATCTTAATATTCAGGAAACAGGTGAAAACTTGGCTTTGGGGATTGGCATTCGACGAATGAGCCATGATCCTGTGATATGGATGGATGACGACGAATAATGATTTTTGATGACGACTGACCACTGTAATTATATGATTGTATTTTGCTATTTTAATGTTTTAGTGATTTAGAATATGATGTTTTAATGACTGTCTGTAATATTGATGTTGGAAACCGGCCTGAGTCCCTCGAACGGAGGTGAGAAGACCGGTATACAAAACTGCTAAATAAAATAAATAAAATAAATAAATCAAGGAATAGCTTTCTATGATCTACAGAGATACTCGCAGGAACACCTCAGCAAGTGAGAGTCCAAAAGTGGCAGGTTAAAACCCAGCACCTCAATCAATGGTTGAGACCAGATAAGAAACTCCCTCCTGGGCACTCAGAAGACTGGGCAATTTGGAAGATGCTAAACAGACTGTGCTCTGGCACCATGAGAAGCAGAGCTAAAGAAATGGGGCTACAAAGGAGTCCATGACATGCAAGTGTGGAAGGGACACCACAGACCACCTACTACAATGCAACCTGAGCCCTGCCACATGCACAGTGGAGGACCTTCTTACAACAACACCAGAGGCCCTTGAAGTGGCCAACTTCTGGTCAAAGGAAATTTAGTACAACGCTAAGCTTTTATTTATTTACTTACTTCATTTTTGCCCCGTCTTTCTCAAAACCGAAGGGGACTAAAGGCAGCTTACAAATCTGGCAAAAAATCAATGCCACACAGGTAATAATAATAATAATTATTATTATTATTATTATTGTCATATCAGGAGCGACCTGAGAAACTGCAAGTCGCTTCTGGTGTGAGAGAATTGGCCGCCTGCAAGGACATTGCCCAGGGGACGCCCGGATGATTTGATGTTTTATCATCCTTGTGGGAGGCAGGCCCGTAGCCAGGATTTCGTTTTCGGGGGGGGGGGGTGGTGGGGGGGGGGCTGAGTCTGAGTGAAAGAGGGTCTATGTTAGCAAACCTTTTGTATCGTTACCCCAATACCCCCATGCATATGGGATATATTGAGCATGGTGATCAGATCATAACAGTTTAAATAATGCACCAGTAAGGCCTTTTCGCGAACCACCATGAGAATTTGGGGGGGGGGGGCTGAAGCCCCTCAAGCCCCCCCCCCCGGCTACATGCCTGGTGGGAGGCTTCTCTCATGTCCCCGCATGAGGAGCTGGAGCTGATAGAGGGAGCTCATCCGCCTCTCCCTGGATTCGAACCTGCGACCTGTTGGTCTTCAGTCCTACCATCACAGTTTAACCCAATAATAATAATAATAATAATAATAATAATAATAATAATAGTATGGATTGTCGATGTTGCAATCCCAGGTGACAGCAGGATTGAAGAGAAACAACTGAAAAAGCTGACACGATATGAGGATTTAAAGATTGAACTGCAAAGACTCTGGCACAAGCCAGTCAAGGTGGTCCCAGTGGTGATCGGCACACTGGGTGCAGTGCCTAAAGACCTTGGCCTGCACTTAAACACAATCAGTACTGACAAAATTTCCATCTGCCAGCTGCAAAAGGCCACCTTACTGGTATCTACACGCATTATTCACTGATACATCACACAGTCCTAGACACTTGGGAAGTGTCTGACGTGTGATCCAATACAACAGCCAGCAGAGTGATCTTGTTTGCTGTGGACTTATCTTGTTGTGTTAATAATAATAATAATAATAATAATAATAATAATAATAATAATAATAGATGGACCCACAAACTCTTGAACAAGAGTAAAATAGTACTTGGAATCTTTCAACCCAACTCTAAATCCAAAGCTCGTAGTGGGGAACTATATAAAAGCATCATCCACATAATATCTTCACATTAATCTTCTGACGCAAATATATTGCATTCTTTGAAAGTTGCATTATTGATTTCATTTAATTTTGTTGAGTCAGTTATGATTCCAATAGATTTCTTCAATTTTATAATCTTTTTTTTAGAAGCAGTTTTCAAACAATGATGGGGTTAACGTGGGACTGACAATTATCATCCGTTCTATAATAACAACAATCATAACAATACTGATGATGATAGTGATGACAATAAAGATATCCAAGACTTCAGATAAAAAGGAACCACTTGTAGTACCACTTTGTAGTAGTCATTAAAAATTGCTGAAGAGAAGCTGTCACTTGTGAAACGTAGGGAAAAACACTCAACGGGTGTATTTTGAAATGTATATTTTCACGCAAAAAAATTTAAACGTGGGCGAGAATTCTTTCATAGCACATTTCTTTTAGCTCTGTTTGAATAGATCTGTACTTAGCAAGTGACACCTAAATAGCAAACGTTATCTCTACTCCTCCCATCAAAGAGAGATTTAAACCATTAGACTAATGCATGTAAGAATAGAAGTGATAGCTCGGTTTCAAAACAGAATGGCAGGAGGGGAAACGAGAAGAGGTTAGGTTAAAGGAATGTGTGTGTGCTCAGTGAACAACTCTGGAAGACTTTCTATATTGAATTTCAATGGAAAACAGTTGATATCCTGAATGTAAGGTTGAGGGCTTACTCCCCATGTCATTTTCTTCCTATAGTGCAGTGTTTCTCAACCTGGGGGTCAGGTCACAAGGCAGTGTCAGAGGGGTCACCAAAGACCATCAGAAAACACAGTATTTTCCATTGGTCATAGGGGTTCTGTGTAGGAAGTTTGGCCCAATTCTATCATTGCTGGGGTTCAGAATGCTCTTTGATTGTGGGTGAACTATAAATCCCAGCAACTACAACTCACAAATTTCAAGATTCTATTTTCCCCAAACTCCACCAGTGTTCACATTTGGGCATATTGAGTATTTGTGCCAAGTTTGGTCCAGATTCATCACTGTTTAAGTCCACAGTGCTCTCTACATTGGTGAACTACAACTACCAAACTCAAGGACAATGCCCACCAAACTCTTTAAGTATTGGGTTGTTGTAGGTTTTTCTGGGCTATATGGCCATGTTCTGGAGGCAATTTTTCTCTTTAAGTATTTCTTATTGGCCATGGGAGTTCTGTGTGCCTAGTTTGGTTCTGTTCCATCGTTGGTGGAGTGCAGAATGCTCTTTGATTGTAGGTGGACTATAAATCCCAGCAACTACAACTCCCAAATGACAAAATCAATCCCTCCCCCGAAAACCACCAGCATTCAAATTTGGGCGTATCAGATATTTGTGTCAAATTTGGTCCGCTGAATAAAAATACATCCTGCATATCAGATATTTACATTATGATTCATAACAGTAGCAAGATTACAGTGATGAAGTAGCAACAAAAATAATGTTTTGGTTGGGGGTCACCACAACATGAGGAACTGTATTAAGGGGGTGCGGCATTGGGAAGGTTGAGAAACACTGCTGTAGTGCTTTGTGTCCCTAAAAATTTATCCTAGAGTACAGAAGGACAATCTGGAAAGGGGGAAGTGGATTGGCAAATCTTGCCTTTTGCTATTCTCTTTTCACGATCAGAAACTTGTATTGGGTGATGGGTATTTCTTAAAATACAATATATTTTAACTAATACATATATCCAGTGTTGCCTGGGCATTAGAGGAGCTACCGCCCAGCTACTTTCTCCCTTCTCCACCTTGTTTCTATGTGTTCTTGGTCCCTCACTATAATAATAATAATAATAATAATAACAATAACAATAATAATAATAATAATAATAATAATAACAACAACTTGTGATTTTATGATATGAAATCCAGCATATAGATCTCATTTACTGTGACATACTGTGTTTTTGGATCAAAATAATAATAATAATAATAATAATAATAATAATAATAATAATAATAATACATATTGTCAAAGAGTTCCATGGCTGGAATCAATGGCCTGTTGTAGGTTTTTTGGGCTATATGGCCATGTTCTAGAAGCATTCTCTCCTGACATTTCACCTGCATCTATGGCAGGCATCATCAGAGGTTGTGAGGCTGAAAAGGGCAATATACAAATACAGTAAATAATAATAATAATAATAATAATAATAATAATAATAATAATAACAACAACAACAACAACAACAATAGGTGGGAGGTACAAGGCTGGATTCTAATAATGGCCAAGGCTGGGCTAGTACTGGTCATTCTCAGAGGCTTGTTGAAACCACCAGTCTTCAAGCTCTTACAAAAAGAGAGAAGGGATGGGGCCTGTCTTGTTTACCTTGGAAGGGAGTTCCAAAGGCAGGGGGCCACCACTGAGAAGGCCTTTTCTCTCATCCACACCAACCGTGCTTGTGACAGTGGTGGGAGCCAAAAAAGGGCCTCCTTGGAGGATTTTAGAGTTCGTGTCAGTCCATAGAAAAAGATGCAATCGCAAAGATAGGCGATCTATGTCTCTATTGCAATGTTCTAGCTCTCTGAGTGGCTCCTGGAGTAGCTCTCTGAGGTAGCCTTTCTATCTATATAATGCCTTCTTGTGGTTGCTTCTGAGCACTGCACACATTTCATTTGTTTTGTGGGCTCTGACCCCCAAAACCAAATGATTTTGTAGTTTACATCCTCCAATTCTCTTAAGTTGGATAATGTAGGGCATGTGTGCCAAGTCTGATCCATATCTATTAAATCATGTAAGATCCTTTGAAGTGCAAACAAACCAACAAACAAACATATATACATGTTTTTAATTTTGCTCTCTCTATAGAAGTTAAAATATGTATTGTTGAAGACTTTCATGGCCAAAACCACTGGGTTGTTGTAGGTTTTTTTGGGCTATATGGCCATGTTCTAGAGGCATTCTCTCCTGACGTTTCGCCTGCGTCTATGGCAAGCATCCTCAGAGGTAGTGAGGTCTGTTCCTAGTTCCAACAGACCTCACTACCTCTGAGGATGCTTGCCATAGATGCAGGCGAAACATCAGGAGAGAATGCCTCTAGAACATGGCCATATAGCCCGCAAAAACCTACAACAACCCAAAATATGTCTTGTCTGTCCATCTGTCTGTACCACAACACCTGTTGCTAAGTGACAAGCCAGTGTGTCCTTGTGATGCCACTGAATTAGCTGTTGCTAGGTGAAGTGGCCCTCTGTGATGTCACTGGGAATAAAATGTGACAGGTTTCCAGGCAATTCCCATCCTGAATTTTTAAAAAAGATACAGCTAAAATGAGTGCATGTAGTATGACAATGAAATTAAACCAAATGCTACATCAATTGGATTTAGAACAATTTAAAACCATACCAGGAGTAAATGAGAATATGCTCATGAACAAAGAAACTCCGTCAATTTGCAAAAACCTTTTGAGGATTTAAAGAATTGGTTTTCAAATAAAAAAGAGAAATTATTTTTATGGCGTGCATTCCTACTCAAACCAAACACCTAAGGAAGGCTGAATGCAAATGGCCTTCCTGGGAGATCCATACGGAAAAAGTAATATCAGACATATAAAGAAAGACAGGTTTCAGCATCTCACGATTTAGACTTACCTGATACGCAGCAAATGAAGGCAGAAAAGACAACAAACTGCTTCCAAAGTCCAGCCATCAGAGCAGAGAAAGAGACTGGCTCTGGCATGGAAACCCAAAACGCTGGCAAAAACTGCCAAGGATCTCGCTGCCTGAGCGACCAATGTTTCCTTTGCTGGTGCCAACTGTGCGGTGTAACCAAATCTCTCCTGGGTAATCACTTTCCAAAAGAGCCTGAAGTGAAATGAACACCGAGCGGTGGAAAAAAAAGATGAGAGCCCCCGAGAGGTCACAGAAAATCTTGTAAGGATGATCTACGGATTTGGTAAAGAAAGACAGAAAGTCCTAGTAAGATGTGCTAGGCACATTGCAGAGGTAACCTCCCAATTTCTAACACTGCCACATTCCTATTGTTTCAACTGTACCAAGACTACTTTTATTGTCGTCATCGTTGCTGTTATTTTGAAACACACCAAGATGTATCCACAACAGACACTCTGCTGGCTGTTGTATTGGATCACACGTCGGACATTTCCCAAGCGTTTGGACTGTGTAATGTATCGGCGAATAATGCGTGCAGATCTGAGTAAGGTGGACTTCTGCAGCTGGCAGATGGTAAATTTGTCAGTGCCGATTGTGTTTAAGTGCAAGCCAAGGTCTTTAGGCACTGCACCCAGTGTGCCAATCACCACTGGGACCACCTTAATCTGCTTGTGCCAGAGTCTTTGCAGTTCGATCTTTAAATCCTCATATATTGCCAGTTGTTTCTCTTCAATCCTGCTGTCACCTGGGATTGCAACATCGACAATCCATATTATTATTAAGTGAAATTTCGCAAAGTAGGGGCACTTTATTTTATTTTTTTAACATTACTTTAAGCAGGGAGGTGGGCCTTCCCCATCCTGCGCCTCAGATCGCCGCTCTGCCAGAGTCCTTCCGCCTCCGGAGCCACGCAGGCAACAGCAGGCCAAGGAGTCAGGACTTCCCTACCGTGCTTTGGGCCGCTACTCTCTCGGGCAGCGGGGGACACCCAGGTGGATAAGGCCTCAGTGGGCCACTCAGGAAAACCCATGAAACAGCGAGTCTGCGGTAAGTGAACCGCGAGATGCCGAGGAAACACTGTAGATGTAAAGTCTTGCTGTGCTGTCATGCGCTGGACCTATAGCAGTTGGCTTTTGAACAGGACGTGCTCTTTGTGCCCAGCGGGAAGCCGGGATGCCTCGAATGAGAGGCCCTAAGGATTTTCCTATACAGAGTCTTTAGAAGCTTGAAAGGTTTAACAAAGTCCTTTATTATTGCTTAAGTCTTCAACAAACAATCAAATACTTCTTAGATCTTCAACAAATTAAACAAATGCTTCAAGGCTTAGAATCAACTGGTGGCTTTCTTAATCTTGTCCACAAGGGACAGGCAACTGCTTCGTGAACTGTTTCTTTTCTTTAAGAGGAAAACCCTTTTTAACCSCTCCTTGGGCAATCTACTTTCRAAACTTTGCTGGTGTGGGCTCTACTCCCAGCTCCAAACTGCTTCTTGGATCCCGWGTAGACCTACCAGTCAAGGCTTTGTAGATTCTCCAGCTGGAGTCCTTTGGAATTGTTTTGCCCCGGAATTTCCCCCAGATGCTGTGAGAAACAAAGCTTCTCTACAGGTGGAGCTAATCCACGTCCTGTAGCTAAGCTTTCCAATGCAAGACTGACCTAAAATGGCTCCCTCTCCTCCCAGAGGCATGGGGYAAGGGGCYGAACCAAAACTTAACAATGATTGATGGGTCATTGGCCCTATAATTGCAAACTAAAGGAAGCCACCTTATTGCAAAATGCATGGAACTTTGGAATACATGCAAACACTCAAAGAAAGAAAAGGAAGATGGAGTTTTTGGTACAGCTGTACCAGCACACTTGCACATTGTTTAAGTATGTTAGGCCTTATATAGTCCTCAAAAGCCTATTGAAATAGGAACAAGTATAAGGAGAATGCCATAATTCCATAGCACCTAGCCATGGCAGTTAAAGTGGTATATTAATTAATTCTATAGAGTAGATGCACTCATAGGGAAAAGCAACTGTAACTAAGTATCATGACAAACACACATATACTGTATTACTCAAAAACCTTTTAGCCTCCCCAAAACTGTTAGCCTATCAGCTTCCTAGGATTTACTTTAGCCTTGTGACATGATGAACACACTCCTTCAAGTTACCCTTACTTTCAGCATGTAAACAGTTAACCACAAGGTACTTTCCTGAAAGTGTGGTTACAAGTGTACAATGTGCCTGGGTTAAGCCATTAACTGCAGACCCAGCAAGCTATTTGCTTGTTTTGCTTGTCCTACTTGCAGTTATGACTCACTGCAATAATTATCGATTAGGTTTAAGCCCTTCATTTCTACTCCAAGGACCTAGTGCATTTCTAGCTGTGCCGCAGTGCTCATTATGTGGCTCATCCATTCCTTCCAATATTTCACAGATGGAAAACAGGAGATGCCTGGGTCAATGAGCACCAGAGTGTGGTCAAGATGTTACAGGTTACTTAGAAGAAGAAAAAAACAGACAGGAGAGGCTGGGAGTGTTTCTGAATGGACAAGGTTCCTCTCCTCCCAAGTTAATTGAGTTCAAATGTTGAAGAAAAAGAGGGAAAGTGGGACAATTTGAAAAAGTGACATGACAGAAGATTTATTGGGATGATCAAATCAGGACAATTGGCAGTTATTGGCTCATTGACTCATAGTTGCATATGTTCAAGCACAGAAGTGGTCCTTTCTTTACAAAAAGCTGGTGGATATATCTTGGAAAAGTAATTTATTTAAGTTCTTGTGGGTTTTTTCGGGCTATGTGGCCATGTTCTAGAGCAGTGGTTCTCAACCTTCCTAATGCCACGACCCCTTAATACAGTTCCTCATGATGTGGTGACCCCCAACCATAAAATTAGTTTCATTGCTACTTCATAACTGCAATTTTGCTACTGTTATGAATAGTAATGTAAATATCTGATATGCAGATTGTATTTTCATACACTGGACCAAATTTGGCACAAATACCCAATACACCTAAATTTGAATACTGGTGGGATTGGGGGAGGATATTGATTTTGTCCTGTGTGAGTTGTAATTGCTGGGATTTATAGTTCACCTACAAAGAGCATTCTGAACTCCACCAACGATGGAATGGAATCAAACTTGGCACACAGAACTGCCATAACCAACAGAAAATACTAGAAGGGTTTGGTGGGCATTGACCTTGAGTTTTGGGAGTTGTAGTTCACCTACATCCAGAGAGCACTGTGGACTCAAAACAATGATGGATCTGGACCAAACTTGGCACGAATTCTCAATATGCCCAAATGTAAACACTGGTGGAGTTTGGGGAAAATAGACCTTGACATTTGGGAGTTGCAGTTGCTGGGATTTATAGTTCATCTACAATCAAGGCGAATTCTGAACCCTACCAACGATTGAATTGGGCCAAACTTCCCACACAGAACCTCCATGACCAACAGAAAATACTGTGTTTTTTGGGGGTTTTGGCCATGTTCTAGAGGCATTCTCTCCTGATGTTTCACCTGCATCTATGGCAAGCATCCTCAGAGGTAGTGAGGTCTGTTGGAAGTAGGAAAATGGGTTTATATATCTGTGGAATGACCAGGGTGGGACAAAGAACTCTTGTCTGCTGGAGCTAGGTGTGAATGTTTCAACTGACCACCTTGATTAGCATTTGAAGGCCTGGCTGAACAGAAAATACTGTGTTTTCTGGTGGTCTTTGGTGACCCCTCTGACACCCCCTCACGACCCCTCCAGGGGTCCCGACCCCCAGGTTGAGAAACACTGTTCTAGAGGCATTCTCTCCTGACGTTTCGCCTGCATCTATGGCAAGCATCCTCAGAGGGAGGGAGGTCTGTTGGAAGTAGGAAAAATGGGTTTATATATCTTCTAGAACATGGCCATATAGCCCGAAAAAACCCACAAGAACTTAGTGATTCCAGCCATGAAAGCCTTAGACAATACAGTAATTTATTTATTTATCGTGTCAGGAGTGAGCTAAACAGTTGTATTGCATTAAAAACAAAGAAACAAACAAACAAACACAAACTTGGTAGTTGATTAAATGTCCTTTGACCAGTAGCTGGCCACTTGGAGTGCCTCTGGTGTGTGTTGCCGCAAGAAGGTCCCCCATTGTTCAGGTTGCATTGCAGTAGGTGGTCAGTAGTTTGCTCTTCTCCACACTCGCATGTTGTGGATTCCACTTTGTAGCCCCATTTCTTAAGGCTGGCTCTGCATCTCGAGGTGCCAGAGCGCAGTCTGTTCAGCGCCTTCCAGGTTGCCCAGTTTTTTGTGTGCCCAGGGGGGGAGTCTCTCATTTGGTATCAGCCATTGATTGAGGTTCTGGGTTTTAGCCTGCCACTTTTATTTATTTATTTATTTATTTATTTACCTTACTTATATACCACTGTTCTCAGCCCGAATCAGTGCTACAGTATAGAAACAGTTAACAACCTAACACATTACACATTACACGACCCATTCACTGTCGTCTCGTCATCAAAAACATGTTCCAGATTCGTCATCCATTGTTCCATTCCAGTGTTCATTAACCAATCATTGCACTAATTATTCGAACGCCTGCTCAAACAGCCAGGTCTTCACTTTTTGCGGAATACCATTAGAGATGGTGCTAGTCTAATGTCCGTAGGAAGGGCGTTCCACAGCCGAGGAGCCACCACCGAGAAGGCCCTATCTCTCGTCCCCGCCAGCGAGCTTGAGAAGCAGGCGGGATCGAGAGCAGGGTCTCCCTGGAAGATCTCAAAGTCCTGGTGGGTTAATAGGCAGAGATGCGGTCAGATAGGTAGCTTGGGCTGGAACCGTTTAGGGCTTTAAAGGCCAATGCCAGCACTTTGAATTCAGCCCGGTAGCAGATCGGTAGCCAGTGGAGTTGGCGCAACAGGGGGGTTGTATGCTCCCTGCGCTCCGCTCCTGTTAAAATCATGGCTGCCGAGCATTGGACTAGTTGGAGCTTCCGAGCTGTCTTCAAAGGCAACCCCACGTAGAGAGCGTTGCAGTAGTCTAAACGGGATGTAACCAGAGCGTGGACTACTGTGGCCAAGGTACGGGCGCAGCTGGTGCACAAGCTTTAGCTGTGCAAATGCTCCCCTGGTCACCGCCGAAACCTGGGGTTCCAGGCTCAGCGATGAGTCCAGGGTCACATCCAAGCTGCGAACCTGCGTCTTCAGGGGGAGTGCGACCCCATCCAACACAGGCTGTAACCCTATGCCCTGTTCGGCCTTGCGACTGACCAGGAGTGCCTCTGTCTTGTCTGGATTCAATTTCAATTTGTTCGCCCTCATCCAGACCGTCACAGCGGCCAAGCACCGGTTCAGGACCTGACAGCCTCCTTAGTAGCAGGTGGAAAGGAGTGACAGAGTTGGACATCATCCGCGTACAGATGACACCGTACCCCGAAACTCCGGATGATCTCCCCCAGCGGCTTCATGTAGATGTTAAACAACATGGGAGACCCCTGAGGAACCCCACAAGACAATGGTTGTGGGGTTGAACAGGTGTCCCCCAACAACACCTTCTGAGATCGACCCTCTAGGAATGACCAGAGCCACTGCAGAACAGTACCTCCAAGACCCATCCCCACGAGGCGTCCCAGAAGAATACCATGGTCGACGGTATCGAAGGCCGCTGAGAGGTCCAGCAGCACCAACAGGGACACACTCCCCCTGTCGAGCTCCCAGCGCAGATCATCCACTAAGGCGACCAAGGCTGTCTCGGTACCATGTCCCGGCCTAAAGCCAGACTCTTTTAGACTCTTGCTTGCTGAGGTGTTCCAGCTAGTGTCTCTGTAGATCTTAGAAAACTATTTCTTGATTTAAGTCATTGGCATGCTGGCCGATACCCAAACAGGGGGTGGGCTGGAGATGTCACTGCCTTGGTCCTTTCACTATTGGTTGCTACTTCCCAATGGATGTCTGGTGGTGCAATACTGGCTAAACAGTGTAGTTTCTCCAGTGGTGTAGGGCAAAGACACCCCGTGCAGCATGTCTCATTAAGAGCCACATCCACTGTTTTAGTGTGGTGAGATGTGGTCCACACTGGGAAAAGTAATGAACCTCTCCTAAAAGAGAGTGCAGTACTTGCTTTACTTACTTAGGCGATCCCTCACAGGGTTGAGAGTCCTTTGTTAATGTCAATGGGTGCTTCAGTCAGGTGCTTCACCAGGTCATTTCTGATAGCAAAGATAACAATTCTTCATTCTTCTTCAGGCAGTCCCTTCCAGAAGAAGGTGTAGCCTCCTTTTTCTTCCTTCAGCTGTCCCTCTCCTGCTCTCCGGGTCTCCTGAAGTGCTGCTATGTCTATGGTAAAATGTCCTAGCTCCCTTGCAATGAAAGCAGTCCTGCATTTGGGGTGTTCACTGTCAATGTTGTCCATCAGTATCCATACGTTCCAAAGTTCATTTTTCTTTTCAGGCCACAGGGTGGTGAGTCGTCTGGATGCAGTAATCCAGTTAGAGATAAGAGAGGCAGACTATGTTTGGGCACCTTTTCTAGTCCCTTCCCCATGTGAGGTGAGCATAGTGGGTCCTAAAAAGGGCTGCTCAGTTTGGATAGACCTGCCGAACTACCCAACTGCCTTGGACCTTGAGGTAGAATGACTGAGTCCACCACCCATGTGTAAGTCTGTAACTAGGGCAGTGGTTCTCAAACTAATGCTGCAACCCCTTAATACTGTTCCTCATGTTGTGGTGACCCTCAACCATAACATTATTTTCATTGATATTTCATAACTGTAATTTTGCTACTGTTATGAATCGTCATGTAAATATCTGATATGCAGGATGTATTTTCATTTTCATTCACTGGACCAAATTTGGCACAAATACCCAATATACCCAAATTTGAATACTTGTTGGGGTTGGGGTGGGGGGTTGATTTTGTCACTTGGGAGTTGTTAGTAGGTTTTATAGTTAACTTACCATCAAAAAGCATTCTGAATTTCACCAACGACGGAATTGAACCAATATTGGCACACAGAACTCACATGACCAGCAGAAAATGCTGGAAGGGTTTGGTGGGCATTGATCTTGAGTTTGGGAGTTGTAGTTCACCTACATCCATTGAGCACTGTGGACTCAAACAATGATGAATCTGGACCAAACTTGACACAAATACTCAATATGCCCAAAAGTGAACATTAATGGAGTTTGGGAAAAATAGACCTTGACTTTTGGGAGTTGTCGTTTCTGGGATTTATAGTTTACCTACAATCAAAGAGCATTCTGAACTCCACCAACGATAGAATTGGGCCAAACTTCCCACACAGAACCTGCATGACCAACAGAAAATACTATGTTTTCTGATGGTCTTTGGTGACCCCAGGTTGAGAAATGCTGGACTAGGGGCTTTCAGTTGCCACTCACTGATCACCATGGGACTTTCGTTGGTTTGTTTTTATTTTTCTTGGAAGACGCCTGTGCATGAGGTTTTTTAAATGTGTGTAAAGGTCGGTGCACAGACGATCAACACACAGTCTTCACAGAGTGAGGTCCCATCCATTGGCATGCTTAACACGATGATGGTGGTTTCTCAATCTGTTGCAGCCTTCTTCCACCTTCACAGCCATTGTAACATGTACCATGCTATCCTCCGCCTGATCTGCCATTGAGGATCAACTCAATTTCCTCAATAACACGAGCAATGCAGAAACTCACGTCTGTGATGCTTGATGTGAATATGAGTTTGATATCAGCCTCCAAAAATGTGTCTGTTGTCATCTGTGCTGTGTTAAAGGGTATGAAACGCATGAAATGTTTAACCAGCAGGGAAGAGAAACCCTCTTCAAGCCTCCGAGATGCCACCTAAGGCCTTTGCTTCCTGCCCCCTTCACTCGCAAGTTGCCATCTGTTGCACTTTTATAAAGTCTTTAATTAAACTCTTCCTATCCATCTCCGATGCATCTGTTTCCTTGCACTCCATAAACAATTCCTGGGAATATCTGCAATTATCTTACATTACAGACAAGAATTGCCAATTAAAATCTTTATCAACACAGTGTTCAAGAGAGGCAGGCAGCCAAATTCAGTGGTATCGGGTTTTTATCCTCAACTAGATAGCAGTCTGAGGACACCTGTGGATTTTATAGGGTGGGAGGGTATGCATGCCAGGCAGTCAGTATATTTTCCTGATTGAATCAGGAGACTTCTGTTCAGCTGCATAAGCAGTAAAAGAGCTGCAAAATCCTGCAAAGTCTGATGCTAAAACTCTTTCTTGTACATACATGGGATTCTCCCAGGCTGGATCTGTCAGGTTCTAATTTGGTTCAATGCACATCCAAAATTGTGCATTACCTTGTTCCCTGGCTATCTTGATTTTTTTTATTTATTTTTTTTTATTTTTTGCATTTTGCCACTGACCTGGTAGATTCTCCCAGAATTGGATGCTCACAATTGATCCTACACTGGGGCTTTTTGACTTGGCTCAGCACCATGGGCTTTGTATTCTAGAGCAATGTATCACAGATAATGGGTAACACCACTTAAAAAGGCCTGTCTTGCATGTTTTTGTTGTTGTTCATTCATTCAGTCACTTCTGACTCTTCGTGACCTCATGAACCAGCCCATGCCAGAATTCCCTGTCGGTCGTCACCACCCCCAGCTTCTTCAAGGTCAATCCTTTCACTTCAAGGATGCCATCCATCTACCTTGCCCTTGGTCGGCCCCTCTTCCTTTTTCCATCCATTTTCCCCAGCATAATTATCTCCTCTAAGCTTTCCTGTCTTCTTATTATGTGGCAAAAATACTTCATCTTGGCCTGTAATATCCTTCCCTCCAATGAGCAGTCGGGCTTTATTTCCTAAAGTATGGACTGGTTGGATCTTCTCATGGTCCAAGGCATTCTCAGAATTTTCCTCCAACACCACAGTTCAAAAGCATCTATCTTCCTTCGCTCAGTCTTCCTGAAGGTCCAGCTCTCAAATCCGTAGGTGACTACGGGGAATACCATTGCTTTTACTATGTGAATCTTCGTTGCCAATGTGATGTCTCTACTCATCAGTATTTTATCGAGATTGGACATTGCTCTCCTCCCAAGAAGTAAGTGTTTTCTGATTTCCTGGCCACAGTCTGCATCTGCAGTGATCTTTGCACCTAGAAATACCAAGTCTGTCACTGCCTCCATGTTTTCTCCCTCTCTTTCCCAGTTATCAATCATTCTTGTTGCCATAATCTTGGTTTTTTTTATGTTTAGCTGCAACCCAACTTTTGCACTTTCTTCTTTCACCTTGATTAGAAGGCTCCTCGGCTCCTCCTCGCTGTCTTGCATATCTATCCAGTATATTTCACAGAGAATCTAAGCAGAAATCAGTGACATGGCCATACTTGTCTGAATCAGTATGCAAAGGACTTGTAGTACCTTTGAAACTAAATTAGAGGAAGAAGTTGGCAGCAGAAGTTTTTGTAGATTAAGGATGCATCTATGATATCGAGCTGCTTTTAATCATCTACACCTTAGAATGAATGCAGCTCGACACCACTTTAATTGTCATGGCTCAGTGCTATGGAATACTAGAAATTGTAGCTTGGAGAGGCACTCTTGGGAAAATATATAATTCTCATTATTCCAGACAGGAGCCGCGGTGATGCAGTGGGTTAAACCATTGCGCCAGCTGAACTGCTGACCTGAAGACTTGAAAGTTGGAGGTTTGAATCCATGAGACAGGATGAACTCCAACTTCCCATGCGGGGACATGAGAGAAGCCACCCACAGGATGGTAACATGCCCAGGTGTTTTCTGGCAACGTCCTTGCAGACAGCCAATTCTGTCACACCTGAAGCAACACCAGAAGAAAAAAATATTCCAGCTCCCCTAGCAGTGAATTCTTCCTTATTTGCTACCTCGGCCATGCTCTGATGTTGTCCTCGTATTGGAAGGTAAGCCTTCCTTTTGTTGTTCCATTGGAAAGATGGTGACTTAAAAACAAAAACAGCAGAAAACTCCAGGCATTAGAAAATCACCTTTGAATGAGCAAAGGCAATGCAATAAGAGGAGTTCTTTCTTCCTTTCCTCTCTCTGTCTCCAGCCTGGGATAGAAGAAGCAAGCCAGCTTTGCTAATCCTTTCTAATGTAAGATGGCAATAATTTGCATTTTTCACATTGGCAGCTTGTGATTGGCACCAGAGCCTGTAATTCTCACCTTCTGAGGAGATGTTAACACTTTGGAAAGAAGGCAGCGCTGACAAGAGAATGGCACTGCCTTCACAGTGATGTCTCAGAGGGGGGTCTGATAGCACAGATGCTATTTTGGCAATGGACTAAGCCCCGGGCTATTGACTAAAGTGGCGGAGCATATGCCAAAGGCAATCAGAGCTCACCCAAACACAAACATGGAAACAGCAGGTCAACCTGCCCTATGTGCTCCAATCTAGAAGAAATGGTGACACTTACAACCTTCTTTTGCCCTGGTACATTGGTATCACCCTTTTGCTCTGCAAGAAAACCATTGCTATCCAGGAGTACACTTCTTCATTTTATTGCTAAATCAATTGCTGCATGGGGAGGTTGCAGAGCGGAATTACAGACAAGGCCACTCTGGGACATTTTGCTGCCCGAAGCAGAACAGCCAGTGATGCATTTGGAAGCACAATCCAAGCAATGCAATATGTATCACGACCTGACGACAGGGAAATTCTTACGGAACAGGAGCAGGAAATTCCAACAGCCCCTTTCTTCATCAGAATCAAGCATCTCTTATTATTAATTATGTTATTAATTCATCATCCTTTCATACTACCCAAATCAGCTGTCCAAGTCTCTCTGATAAATGGTAGCACTGGCACTGTTGACAAAGGCAGCGGGAACTCTTTCTGCATCATGAAAATGTGGCCTCAGAGTAGGGCTGTGCACAGGTCCATTTTTCAAAACAGGCTCTGGATGATTCAGCATTTCCAGCTGCCAGATTGCCCATAACGGCATGGACACCGTGGCCATGTTTTTTTCAGCCACAACAAAACATCCAGCTGCCAAAAATGGCTGCTTTGAGTTTCTTTTGGCTACACGTGGAGCACGGAGAGGCAGCCCCACAGGCACATGGGTTTCCCTGGGAGGCTGTGAGCCCTGCTGCCTGCCTGAGCCAATCAGAAGAAGAAAGCCACTCACATGCTAGCTAGCTCCGAGTTCTATTTCAGGGTCACTTTGTGTGCTTTTGGACTCAATTCCAGTCTTTTCATTTCTCAATTTAATTTACTTTTCAATTTAATTTACTTTTTTTTTTTTACTATTTTGCTAGAGCAGTGAGGGTGTGTGTGTGTGTGTGTGTTGGGGGGGCTGGTCTAAGGGATGCTGGGAACTGTAGACCGAAAGACAGTGCGGATATACTATTGTGTGTTTTGTTGGCCAGGGGGAGTCATTTTTGCACACATGCTGTAGTGTCTTTTTGGTTTTTTGGCCTTTTATGTCCCTTCTGTTGTGTTTTTCAGTGGTTGTTTTCTTTTTCTTCTTTTTTTTTTGAGTGATGGTCACTTGTTGGCCTGATAGGTGTATTGTGTCCAAATTTGTTGTCAATTCGTCGAGTGGTTTTTGAGTTATATTAATCCCAAAAATGAACATTGTGTGTGTGTGTGTGTGTGTGTGTGTGTATGTATGTACACACACACACACACACACACACATGCACATACTAGCTGTCCCCTGCCACGCGTTGCTGTGGCCCAGTCTGGTGATCTGGAAAATAAAGTAATGAGAAGGTGTTTGTTTCTAATATATGCTTGTGGGTAAACAGTATTTCTTACTGTTTCTTTATCAGTGTTGATGTGGAGAGTGTCTGGCTTGCCTACTCTGGAATATGCAACATATCATTGTCCTTTTTTAGGGGTCCCTTTCAAATCTATGCTACTATATCTCTCTGTGTGTGTGAATCATATCTATCTATCTATCATCTATCTATCTATCTATCTATCTATCTATCTATCTATCTATCTATCTATCTATCTCTATGGCTGGATGACTCTTTGTCAGGAAGGCTTTGTTTACGTTTTCTTGGACTTGTGAAGGGAGGTGGACTGGATGGCCTTAAAGTATTTTCTGTTGGTCCTGGGGGTTTTCTGTGGGAAGTTTGCCCAATTCTGTCGTTGGTGGGGTTCAGAATGCTCTTTGATTGTAGGTGAACTATAAATACCAGTAACTACAACTCCCAAATGTCAAGGTCTATTTTCCCCAAACTCCATCTGTGTTCACATTTGGGCGTATTGAGGGCCTGTGCCAAGTTTGGTCCAGATCCATCATTGTTTGAGTCTACAGTGCTCTCTAATGTAGGTGAACTACAACTCCCAAACTCAAGGTCAATGTCCACCAAATCCTTCCAATATTTTCTGTTGGTTGTGGGGACGGACCAAAATCAGGGCACTGAAAATGGCACAGGATTTGCCCAAATTGTACAGCCCTACCTTAGAGCCCTCTTCTTCTTTTTTTAGGTTATGGATGCCATGCAGCCAGTTTCAGGATAGCAAGAGTAGTATGGTCTTACTAGCTGCGGAATCTGAGATTGTCATTAAAACAAAAGCAACTTTCTAGTTGACAAGTAACATTTCCAAGCTCTGGAGCAATTTATTTCTGTGTACAGGATTGCACACTTGCCAGGAAAGAAACTAAAAACAGCAATGCACTTCTGACCAACTATGCATAGAAATAAGTTGTGAAGACATACTGGGCTGATGGTTATGGTACAACATAGTATTAGAAGTCAGATTTGCTCTGTTTATCCACAAAGATTGCCCACTATATACTTTCACAGAAAGATTCCTTTCTCCATCCCATTTAGCAATGGCATGAAAAAAAAACCTCTGTATAAGAGGGATTTATACTGGAAAGAGCTGCTAGAGTCATAACCAGGATGTTTTGGATAGCAGCCTTCAATAAACCCTGTTGCAAGCTGAATTATTCATAGCTAAATGGACAGAACTCTCTCTGCAACGAGGTTAGACTAATAAAATACATGTATTGTATTCTCCAGCCAAGGAGGATTATCCATTTTCTTTCGAGTGCTGTGGACCTTGATAACCAAGTTGGCCAGTGCATTATGTGGATGGAAAGTTACCTGCAGACCCATTTGCTCTGAAAATAAGAAAAATTCCATTGGTTCCTTGTTAAAATGTTTTAAGGTATGTATACCATTTACAAAGACATCCAAAGATGGAGACCTCTACCAACTTTTGAGGTAATTGTTTCCATTTCTGAGCCACTCTCACGGTTAAGAAGGTTCTTCTATTGTTCAATCCAAAGCTCCCTTCCTGTAACTTAAAACCGTTAGACCTAGCTCTACCTTATAACTTGTCTCAAACACGTTTGGCGGGGACGAGGGACAGGGCCTTCTCGGTGGTAGCCCCCTGCCTGTGAAATACGCTTCCTGGGGAAATTAGATCCTCATCATCCCTCCTCACCTTCAGAAAGAAGGTAAAATCATGGTTGTGGGACCAGGCCTTCGGGCAATCAGGTTAAAGGAAAATGGATAATATTTTACTATGGCTTGGAAGTGAATTTGGATAAGTGAAGCAGAGTAATCATTAGTATATGGCTAGATAAATAGCCATCAGACTGGCAATAGCTAAATGGATCGTAAGTATACTGTTTAATTTTTATTTTAATGTTCATGGTTTTAATTGTTATTTTTGCTATTGTATTTTATGAAGCGGCATTGAATTGTTGCCCATTGTAAGCCGTCCTGAGTCCCCCCAAGGGTTGAGAAGGGCGGGGTAAACATGTTCGAAATAAATAAACAAATAAACCCAATGAACTTCTAGTGTGCATCAACAGATCAACTGGTAACAATACCACTGTACTCAGCTTTGACATTGCTTTCCTGGAATACTGCACTCCAGTTCAAGAAGGAAGCAATGTGTCCAGAGAGAAAGCAAGTTGTTACAGGATCTCGAGAACAGCTTAGAGAGCTGGGTATGTTCAGGCTGGTAAAGAGAAAATTGAGATGACATGATAGCCATCTTTAAATATTTGAAGGGATGTCATGTAGAAATTGGAACAAGCTCATTTTCTGCTGCTCCACTGATTCAAATGACAAGAAAAAAGATTCTGTTTGAACATTAACAAGAACATCCTGATGAGAAGAGCTATTTAGCCACGGAATAGACTGCCTTGGAGGATGGTGGAGACTCTTTCTTTTGATGTACTTTAACTGTGTATTCCTGCAGGGCAAGGATAGATGGCCCTTGTGATTGCCTTTGATACTGTGAGGCTCTTTGCCAATTGAATTATGGCTCTCTGGAGCCAATGGAGCTGTCCGTACACTTTGCAGCCTCCTTGAAATACTGATGGATTGGTCAACCCCCATCTGTTGTAGTCACTTGGGCTGCGGTGGAAGCATTTTATTTGTAAGAAAGAAGGGACACTAAAAAGGTATGGCAGCAGGTAGGAGAGGAAAGGAAGAGAAGACGGATGAAGAAGCAGAAAGCAGCTGCATAAGGCTGTGGGTGGCATGGGAAGAAGGACAATGCCATTGGCTGCTAAAGGGATGGAGACAAAAAGGAGTGACAGTTTCAAGTTGCCTGTCAATCTATGATGACCCCATTAATTTCATAGGGCTTTCTCAAGGAAGAAATCCTCAAAGGTGATTTTTTTTCACCCAGTTTCAACCTCTGAAATATATCCCACAGCACTTGGTATTCATTGATGGTCTCCCATTCAAGTCAGAAATAAGTTGACCCTGCTTAAATTCTAAGATAAGAATGGCTGTGCTGCTTTTAGAGTATTTATTTATTTACTAGCTGTACCCGCCACGCGTTGCTGTGGCCAACCTTCCCTCTTTCTCTCCTTCTTTCCCTCCTTCCTTCGCTCCCTCTTTCATTCCTTCCTTCCCATCTTTCCTTCTCTTCTTCCTTCCTTCTCTATCTCTTTCCTTCTTTCCCCCTTTTCTTTCTCTTCTGCTGTCTCTTTTCTTCCTTCTCTCTTCCTTCCCTCCCTCTTTCTCTACATCTTCCCCCATTTCTTCGCTCCCTCTTTCCTTCCTTCTTTCCCTTTTTTTCTTTCCTTCTCTCCTTCCTTCTCTAACTTTCCTTCCCTTTTTCTCTCCTTTATTCCTTCTCTACCTCTTTCCTTCCTTCTCTCTTTGCTTCCATGCTTCCTTCTCCCTTTCCTTCTTTCTTTCTTTCCCTCCCTCTTTCTTTTCTTTTCTTTTCTTTTCTTTCTTTCCTTTTTCTCTCCCCTTCCCTCCCTCTTTCTTCCTTTTTCTGTATTGCCATTTAGCTTTTCATCATTTAGTTTGTTGGGGCTTTTTAAGTCCCTTCTGCTGTGTTTTTCAGTGTTTTTATGAGTGAAGGACATACATTGGGTTGTTAGGTGTATCGTGTCCAAATTTGGTGCCAATTGCCCCAGTGGTTTTTGAGTTCTGTGAATATCACAAATGAACATTACATTTTTATTTATATAGATTTACTTGTTGTTGTTCATTCCGGGCTCAATTCAAAGTGCTGGTGTTAACCTATAAAGCCTTAAATGGTTCTGGCCCAGTTTACCTGTCCAAACATATCTCCCTCTACGGACCATCTAGAACCTTAAGAACATCCGGGGAGGCCCTGCTCTCGGTCCCACCACCATCACAGTCACACATGGTGGGGACAAGAGACAGGGCCTTCTCCGTGGTGGCCCCTCGGCTGTGGAACTCTCTCCCTAATGAGATTAGATTCACCCGCTCCCTTCTAACCTTCCAGAAGAAACTTAAATCCTGGTTATGGGATCAAGCGTTCACAGAATAGTTGTTTTACTGGGAATACAGTGGACTGTACTTGGACTCTTTTGGATGATGATTTTAATATGGCGATTTTAATCTGGTGAACTAGTTCTAATGTATATTTTTTAACTATTTGAATGTATATGGAGGTGCTTATTATGTGTTTTATATCATGCTTGGCACTGAATTCTTGCCTGTTTGGAAGCGGTTCTGAGTCCCTCCTCAGAGGTCAAGAAGAGCGGGGTATAAATGCCTGAAATAAATAATAAAAATAAATAATTAGAATTGAGTGAATACTGTATCTGCCTGATAACTGAGATTTGCCAGAGGGGCCTTCCTCAGTGTCCCATCAGTAGGAACAATTCAGTGCAAAATGACACAGGAGAGGGCCTTCTTGGTCATTGCACCTTATTTGTGGAATCCTCTCCCAGCTGTCATCAACAGTGTTTTATTTTTAGTACTAAGCCTTTGGGAAGTAATTTAATTTTGCACATATGAATTTGAAAACAAACCACCTCTCTTAGCCTATTAAAGCTCCTCTGTTGAAATATTCTACATCTCTACATTATATATAAAATATCCTGTCTAAATTATTTATTGATTTTAATTTTGAACAGTTTAAATTGTTAATATTGTATTGTTCTTTACTTTCAGCCTCAAGATACTATTATGATAAAAGGAGAGAATTTTTTTAAAGGATAGGAGGAAAACCTCTTCTCAGCAGGGAGCTAAAACCAATAAAAGCCTTGTACAAGCTGACAAGACCTGGAGGATAGTTACATCTTTTTCTCTTGGAGAAAATGAGGGGACTGCTAAAAGATCTGCATTAACTGTGCTGGAGCAGTGGACTTTTTGAGAGTAGATCTAATGTACCCAAAAAAGAACATACTTCTGAACTGTCATATCTATGACTGCATTATTAAAAGTTCTTAAGGATTTATAAGTTCCTCGACTACCTTGGGTCGCTGAAGCATTGCTGAAGGATACCATACCATCAACACCTCACAGATATTATTTTTTTTGTGTGTGTCAGGAGCAACTTGTGAAACTGCAAGTCGCTTCTGGTGTGAAAGAATTGGCCGTCTGCAAAGATGTTGCCCAGGGGATGCCTGGATGTTTGGATGTTTTACCACCCTTGTGGGAGGTTGGTCTCATGTCCCCACATGGAGAGCTGGAGCTGACAGAGAGAGCTCATCTGTGCTGGTACAGCTGCTCCAACTTCTTTTCCTTTCTATTGAGTGTTTGCATGTATTCCAAAGTTCCATGCATTTTGCAATAAGGTGGCTTCCTTGGTTTGCAATCATAGGGCCAATGACCCATCAATTATCATTATGTTCTTTAGTTCCACCCCTTTTTCTGGGTTAAGGGGGGGGAAAGGGGGACCTCTAGTTCAGTTCACACAGAGAAGCCTTTTGTACAGAATGTGAATCAGTTTCACCTGTAGAACGTACCTGTAGAACGTACAGGAGCGTACCTGTCCGAACGTATCTCCTTCTACGTCCCACCTCGGAATTTAAGATCTTCTGGGGAGGCACTGCTCTCAGCCCCACCTCTATCACAAGCGAGACTGGTGGGGACGAGGGACAGGGCCTTCTCGGAGATGGCCCCTCGCCTGTGGAATGCACTCCCGGGGGAGATTAGGACAGCACATCCCTCCTTGCTTTCAGAAGGAAGCTAAAAACTTGGATGTGGGATCAGGCCTTCGGGTAAGCTGGCAGTTGGAAAAAAGACAATGATGACCAGAGTAGGAAAGGACTATGATGATGCTAGACGGATCATGGATTTATGAATTGATGAACATTGTCCACAATATGATTTTATTGCTGCGACTATATTGTTTGATTGTTTTAATTAGTTATAATTGTTGATGATATATTGTAATTTGTATGTTGTATTTTATGAATTGTCAGGCATCGAATTGTGCCTTTTGTAAACCGCCCTGAGTCCCCCCTAGGGGGTTGAGAAGGGCGGGGTAGAAGCACCCCAAATAAATAAATAAATAAAAAGCTTCACCTTTTACAGCTTTGCTGGGGGAATCCAGTCCCACAGCTCTACAGATAACTACAGCATAGCCTTTGTTGGGGAATTTAGTTTCCGAACTCTACAGCCAGCTCTTTGCTGGAGAAATACAGCTCCACAGTTTTCAGCCAGCCTTCGCTGGGAAACAAAGGACTTCTTTGCTCTTGGAAATCTACCCAGAGACTTTGGCCTGGTAAGGACCTTTCGCGGCAGCCATAACGCAAATTGGAACTGGGTGTAGGGCCCCCACGCTAGCAAAGCCTAAATATAGATTGCCCAAGGAGAGGTCAAGGATTTCCCTTGTAGAAGGAAGAAACAGTTTATGAAGAAAGTTGCCTGTTCCTTGTGGACAAGATTTAAGCAAGCCACCAGTTGCTTAAGTATTTGTTTGATTTATTAAAGATTTAAGCAACAATAAAAACTTTGTTGAACTTTCTAGGTCTTTAAAAGAACTTTGTGTGGGGAAATCCGAAAGGCCTCTCAGCTGAGGCATCCCATTGGGCATTCAGAAAACACATCCTGAAGTCGAACTAGACTTTAGGGGGGTCAACTCCAAGGAGAGATGACCCTTAGTTCCCACCAAAGAGGGAACGCTACCTTGGCAAGCCTTCAGAGAAGCCTGATTCCAACAATTTTATTTAATATTAATAATTTAAATGAGACTCTTGCCAAAGCGAAGAAGGGGCATCGAGGTTTAATGAGCGATTCACCTCAGATCAGATGCACTGTGGGAATAATTCCGCCACAGGCATGCCAACATAAAGTTTTACAAGCATTTTTATAGGCAAAGTTCAGAATGGGAGGTGAGGGGATTAAGAAAGGTTTTCCTGTCCCAGATCTGATAAGGAGTGTCCTTGATGAGCCTTGTGGAGGAAACAAACAGAGCTGGGGCGAGGGGGCCCCCTGGGGTCAGCCTCGTCCCTTTGTAAAGCAATCACGATGTCCAAAGAAACTTCCTTGTCTGCCAGACGAACTCACAGAGCAAACTAAAGGATATTTCACTTGTTATTGTCCATGCTGATGTTTTGTGGCAAGGTTGGTTTCGGGGAGAGATAATGACTCTCCCTCAGGCACTAAACAGTCTCTGGTCACACTTTTCTGGGGCAAAGAGCATGAGGAAAGGCAGGAGGGCAAAGAATATTTCATATAGATATAATCAATATTTCATACAGGAAAAGATCCCGTCCCCATCCCTCATCCCAAATATTTAATAAAGGAAAATTATCATTTTATTTGAATGCTTGGGGTCAGAAGTTTTAAAGGGTCTTTGAGGAAAGTTCATGAGGGCGATAGTATGTACTGAAGTCCAAGACATGCAGGCAGAGAGTTCATGATCATTGGGAAGGCTGGCAGATGAAACCCCAGCTTTGCTACAACTGATTCACACTTTGGTCCTTGGGAAACTACAACTCTCACGAAGGGCAGAAGTCCCAAGATCCAGCCGTTTCCCAAAAGCCTCGTGGGGTCCTTGTTGTTGTCAGTGCCTTGGCAATGTGACCAAGACTTAACCCCTATTGCGCAGTCTGATACCTTTGTTCTTTGCAGAACTATAAGTCACCTTCCTTTGTTGGGGGGGGGGGCATGCTCGACGTCAATCCTGTCTACAGCTACTACTCCAGTGGGGTGGAATTCTCCATCTCTTTCCCTGAGCGGTTGCTCTGGAATCAACAGATTGTTGCATCCGGGACCCAAGTGCTTGCACATGGTAGCTGAGAAGTAGGTCTTTCATGGCCACTGCCTCATCTTGTTACACACCAAGTTCACGCTCTTAAAATTGTTTGGCAGGTCACATAGAGGTTAATTGTTAACATTAATAAAAATTGCCCATAATTTAACCCACACTCGTATGTTGACTCATTATTTCGGTGGTTTGGGAGCAAAATGCATTGTGCCCATCTTTTTAAATGAATTATACTAATTTACTTTTCTTGGACAAATGTGTGAACTTGAAGGCAATCAAACTTTGCTTTCTGTACTCCTTTGAATTTTGTACTGCAGTTCCCTAACCCAGAAACTCATACAAAAGATGAAGCCATTGGGAAAGGTAGCAGACAAAAGTCACGCAGCAGGGAAAACTGCTTGTTCAATATGCTAAAGTTAGATTCCAATATATTGAATAATTAGGGAGAAAATGTACATTGATTTCTTTTACTCATACGCATGCATGCTCACTTTCATGCCGACTGTGACCATTTATTCTCACCAATAATGCAAAATTGGTAAAAGACAAGCCTATGCTGGGGATAATGGCGCTCCATGCAGTCATGCTGGCTACATGACCTTGAATCCAATTACTTCATATGCCACTTTTCTCCAAGAGTGAGACCCGAAAAGAAACTGATTAATTGGTGTAGAATAGTCATTGGAGCCCCTGGTGGCACAGTGGGATAAACTGCTGAGCTGCTGAACTTGCTGATCAAAAGGTTGTCAGTTCGAATCCGGGGAGCGGGGTGAGCTCCTGCTGTTAGCCCCAGCTTCTGCCAACCTAGCCGTTCGAAAACATGCAATTGTGAGTAGATCAATTGGTGCTGCTCCGATGGGAAGGTAACGGTGCTTCATGCAGTCATGCCAGCCACATGACCTTGGAGGTGTCTATGGACAGCACCGGTTCTTTGGCTTAGAAATGGAGATGAGCACCAACCCCCAGAGTTGGACATGACTGGACTTAATTACCTATGCTGGGGTGGGGAAAACCTATTATAGAAAGCAAAACAGATTTTGGTAGCTTGGTAAGATAAATAGAAGGAAATGGCCAGAAACTGATTGTGAAGATAAAGGAGAGTTTCCTTTCTTCTTGATAGATGTACGGATAAGAATGTAGGTGTGCTGGGTTCTCTTATCTGGAAAATTGTTGTTGGCAACCTGCCATAATAGTATGAACTCTCCTTATCAAAGATAAGTAGACTGAACTTAGGACCCTTCCACACAGCCATATAACCCAGAATATCAAGGTAGAACATCCCACAATATCTGCTTTGAACTGGGTTATCTGAGCCCACACTGCCATTACTTACTTACTTAGGTGATCCCTCGTTGGCCGAGTAGGATAGTCTTCCAGGATCAGAATTCTTGTGAATCTGTAGGTGGGTGTGGAGCCCTATTGTTGATCTGTATCTTCTCCCACAGTGAGGGCATTGGTTTCCAGGTGGAAGGTGGTCTCGGTCGGGGTTGGCTTGACGCGTCTTCCTCTTGGCACATTTCTCTCTTTCACCCTCCATTCGTGCCTCTTCAAATTCTGCAGCACTGCTGGTCACAGCTGACCTCCAGCTGGAGCGCTCAAGGGCCAGGGCTTCCCAGTTCTCAGTGTCTATGCCAGAGTTTTTAAGGTTGGCTTTGAGCCCATCTTTAAATCTCTTTTCCTGTCCACCAACAATCCATTTTCCGTTCTTGAGTTCAGAGTAGAGCAAGTGCTTTGGGAGACGGTGGTTAGGCATCCAGACAACATGGCCAGTCCAGTGGAGTTGATGGTGGAGGACCTTTGCTTCAATGCTGGTTGTCTTTGCTTCTTCCAGCACACTGACATTTGTCCGCCTGTATTCCCAAGAGATTTGCAGGATTTTCCTGAGGCAGCGCTGATGGAATCGTTCCAGGAGTTCCATGTGACTTCTGTAGACAGTCCACGTTTTGCAGGCATATAGCAGGGTTGGGAGGACAATAGCTTTATAAACAAGCACATTGGCATCCCTACGGATGTCCCGGTCCTCAAACACTCTCTGCTTCGTTGGGTTGTTGTAGGTTTTTCCGGGCTATATGGCCATGTTCTGGAGGCAATTTTTCTCCTGACGTTTCACCTGCATCTATGGCAAGCATCCTCAGAGGTAGTGAGGTCTCTTGGAAGTAGGAAAAATGGGTTTATATATCTGTGGAATGACTCTCTGCTTCATTCGGAAAAATGCTGCACTCGCAGAGCTCAGGCGGTGTTGTATTTCGGTGTCGATGTTGACTTTGGTAGAGAGGTGGCTGCTAAGGTAGTGGAAATGGTCAACATTTTCTAATGTTACACCAATAAGCTGTATCTCTGGCATTGGAAAGGGGTTGGCTGTAACATATAGTATTCTATTAAAATAATTGCAATGATAATAAATATGTGAGTGGGCAAACTTAGTGTTGGTTCCCATAACTCCAGTGAAATGCTCTTTCCTTTCCCAACCATTTATTTTTGTTGAGTATGTCTCCTCCAGAAACATAAACTGCTTCCTGAAGTGTTGGTCGAGCCAGCAGTACCAATGATGTCCTGGTCATGTTGGGAATTTGCAGGCTAAAGGAAGCTTAGCAGAATATTGAAGGTTCTCCAGTTAATGGGAAGTAGGGAGGCCTTTGGGCGGAACAGTGTAGGAGAGGAAGGGAAGAAGCCAGGCTTAAAATATATCACGAGACAAATGATTTATTTAAAGGCTCAAAGTGTTGCATTGAAAGGGCTGTGGTGCCCAGTAATGATTCCTCCAACCTTTCATCCTAAAGCACCCATAAATTAGAAGCTCCTAATATCTGAATCTGAGGATCCCATTAAAATGATTTATGGCTTCATCACAGGCAGGGCAAGATGGATGGAGCTGATGTGTCCGTGGAGCCAGGAGGCACCGCTTCAGGCTGGTCAGAGATCCCATCAGGAATCTAATTGAAAGGTGGGAAGTATTTTATATACATACCCATGGCATGAAATACAGCCTTTCCTGTGCCGCTGCCCAAATGCACAACAAACGACGGCAACAGGATTTATTCGCAGAGATACCCCCGGCCTCATCATTACTCACAATCGGAGCTCTTTCCTCCAGGTTGAATCCCTCTATCTTGCATGTATAAATTGTAACTACTCAATACACTTCTTGCAACTTTGATTCATGGACTCTCTCTTCTTCTCAGTCTTGCTTGCTCTTTTCATTCAGTAGGTGGGAGGAGGGAGTGGTTATATATATATAGGTAAAGGTTTCCCCCTGACATTAAGTCCAGTCATGTCTGACTCTGGGGGTTGGTGCTCATCTCCATTTCCACACCGAACAGTCAGTGTTGACTGTAGACACCTCCAAGGTCATGTGGCCAGTAGGCATGGTTAAGTACCATTGGAATCTTTGTAATTCGGAATAAAGTTGGAAAAATTGCCTTTTTGAAGCAATTTTGAAGTTTTTAAGAAAACCGGAAGTCCCTTTGACCTTCCAAAGCTTTTTCCACCATTTTTGTTATGACTCATGAAGTGAGTCGGAAACTATTCAGCTTTTCCCCGCTTCTGGTCCCTTCTGGCTTCTCTGGCTCAAGCCAGAGAAGCCAGTTTTAAAACAGAGAAGGAAGGAATTTCCTGGCTTTGGCTCAAGCAAGAGAAGCCAATTTTAAAGCTAGAGAAGCCAGTTTTAAACCAGAGAAGGAAGGAATTTCCTGGCCTCGGCTCAAGCCAGAGAAGACTGTTTTAAAGCCAGAGAGGTCAGTTTTAAACTAGAGAAGGAAGGAATTTCCTTGCCTCGGCTCAAGCCAGAGAAGCCAGTTTTAAAGCCAGAGAAGCCAGTTTTAAACCAGGGAAGGAAGGAATTTCCTGGCCTCGGCTCAAGCCAGAGAAGCCAGTTTTAAATCCAGAGAAGCCAGTTTTAAACCAGAGAAGGAAGGAATTTCCTGGCCTCGGCTCAAGCCAGAGAAGCCACATTTAAAGCCAGAGAAGCCAGTTTTAAACCAGAGAAGGAAGGAATTTCCTGGCCTCGGCTCAAGCCAGAGAAGCCAATTTTAAAGCCAGAGAAACCAGTTTTAAACCAGAGAAGGAAGGAATTTCCTGGCCTCGGCTCAAGCCAGAGAAGCCAGTTTTAAAGCTAGAGAAGCCAGTTTTAAAGCCAGAGAAGCCAGTTTTAAACCAGAGAAGGAAGGAATTTCCCTGGCCTCGGCTCAAGCCAGAGAAGCCAATTTTAAAGCCAGAGAAGCCAGTTTTAAACCAGAGAAAGAAGGAATTTCCCTGGCCTCGGCTCAAGCCAGAGAAGCCAATTTTAAAGCCAGAGAAACCAGTTTTAAACCAGAGAAGGAAGGAATTTCCTGGCCTCGGCTCAAGCCAGAGAAGCCAGTTTTAAAGCCAGAGAAGCCAATTTTAAACCAGAGAAGGAAGGAATTTCCTCCTCTTTCTTTTCCACACTTCTGAAATAAAAAAAAACTACTTTCAAAGTAAAGACCACCCAATGAAACAGGAAATAACCCTTTAAAACCATTAACGAAAGGATTCAAAAGTCTTGGAAGTTTCAAAAAGTTTTGAACATTTTTTTTCTGTGAAAATTGGAATTGACTTTAGAATTGAACCACCAGCACCCCCTACATCCAAAACAAGTTTTGAACTATTTTTTTAATCAACCAAGCCTAGTGGCCAGCATGCATGGAGTGCCCCATAAACATACATACATACATACATACATATTCCATAGCTCTATTTAGTTAGTTTTAGGTTTTTACAAAAGATAGATTGAAAGAGGAAAGGAGGATAATCCAGAGAACACATGAAAAAGATGATAAAGGCATCGGTCAGAGATGTGCAGGTTAGGAAGGCCTGCAATTAAGGAAGCTTAGATTTCATTCCAGAAAACTAAAAGAGGAGAAATAATTGCATGTATTTAATAAATCAGTTAACTTACTTATGCCCTGCCAGTCAGCTGAATGTAGTCAAGGTTTCTAATGATCACCAAAATGTGCACACTGAAATCAATACATATTTTAACACCTTATCAAATACGAATAGACATTTTAAAAGAAAAAGTCAAACCAAGCAAAAGCACAGATTTGGAACACCAGAGAAAGCAATTATGATCAAGAGTTTCCTCAGCTTGAACAACTGCCTTCTGAAATACATTTGTCACAAACTAAAGATGGAAAAGAACTTGAATTGATTTGATTATTTCCACAAAACAGGGCTTTTTTGCATCTCTTTTGCTAATGGTTGCACAGCAGGTTAAACTGCTGAGCTGCAGAACTTGCTGATTAAAAGGTCAATGGTTTGAATCTGGGGAGCTCCTGCTGTCAGCCCCAGCTTCTGTTTACCTAGCAGTTCGAAAACATACAAACGTGAGCAGACCAATTGGTACCGTTCCGGAGGAATGCTACCAGCACTCCTTGCAGCCATGCTGGCCACATGACCTTGGAGGAGTTTATGGACAACGCTGGCTCTTCAGCTTAGGAATGGAGTTTAGCACCATCCCCCAGAGTCGGACATGACTAGACTTAATGTCAAGGGGAAACCTTTACCTTGCACATAAATAAAATGTATACATTCCCCAAACTAGGGGCATGTCTATGCTTCTGCAGAACATGATTCGATTGCCCACTTGGCCATGGAAACTCATTGACTCACATTGGGAAAATTGTACTCTCATCTCTAGAAATTCACAACAAAGATTTGGCTTAGAGTCACAGTAAGTCAGAAAAGACTTGAAGGCACACAAGAAGAACAAGCATGCAGACATTTCCATTCAAAATACCACACAAAGTCTTCCAACTGTAGTCAGAAGGGGGGAAATGGGAGCAATTCACAGAAATGGAAGCCAGGAGATTTTCAAATCCTTAGCACAACTCACTAAAGCAGGCCTTCACTTGATGATCCCAAAGCTCAAGCAGGAATAAAAACAGATCCTTTGGGTATCCTGGACACATATTATTTTGAGCCTTAAAGGTTAAAACATGGCTGTAAACTAGCCAGCAAATAGTGTTGTGAGACTCTAAATAGAGATGTCTCCTAGTCAGAGCTTTGTCAGCCAGATAATTTGGACTAAATGTGTACTAGGCAGGAATGCCCTTTTTCACATTGTATTTTAAGTATTGAAGATCATGCCCTTCCTTAAATATCTTGTTTGTTCTCCAGTATTGGTAATGCAAGTTTGGACCTGTAGGAAGCATAATTCCACAACATCTTTGGAAAATATTGCCCATAACCATAAAACACTACATTCTGGAATGGCATTTTCTGATTTTTAGCAATGTCTCATATATTTACCTGGATTTCCCAGATTGATGTCAACTTCTTTCGACATTGCTCTAAATTAAATAATTAGTTTGTGATGATTCCTCATGGATTCTTTTGTTTTGCTGGCTCCAAACAGAACACAACAATGTGCATGAAACCAGTTCAATAGTATTTGAATACATATTATGCTACAGGTGAAGATGTACATCTGGATTTTATTCCCTTTATCTGCTCAATCTAAGATTGCCAGGTATCTGTTTTTATAACGGATGTCCCTTATTTCAGGGACTGACACCTTAAATCTTGTAGGACTGGAAGGTACTATCCCTTAGGGTTGTGCTTTCGGGGTAAACCTTGCCCTGTTTTGTGCCCCGGCTTTCGTTAGGGACCCCGATCAGGAGGGTATATATTTGTTTTCTGGCTCCCCTTCCTGGCATGCACTTCTGTTCTTGTTAACTTGCACTTACTGTTTCTACTCTAGAGTAAGAAGCACTTGGCTGCAGGCACTGGCAGGCACATGCACTTTCTGGGCCTGCTTGCATGCCATGACACACATGCACTCTCCTTGGAAAGTGTGTGTATGTGTGTGTCAGGGTGGGGCGGGGCATGCAGGCAGGCCTAGAGTGTGCTTGGAGCCAAGGGTCTCTTACTTTAGAGTAAGACTTGCTCATCTGCAAGCATGCTCTGGGACTGCCTGCATGCCCCGCCACACATGCACTCTCTTTCCAAGGCAAGGAGGCAAGCTTGGCTGCAGACAGAAGCAGGCTTTCATGCCAAATAGGTTTTGTGTGAGGAGGGATTCCCCATTTTGTGCTCTCAAAGGAACGGAAGAAGAACTTAATTTTTCTACACCACCTCCATCTCCCCGAAGGGACTTGGGGCGGCTTACATGGGGCCATGCCCAAGGCAACATACAATTAAAAATGAAACAGTAAAATATTAAAACAACATAAGAATAACATCATCATAAACAATAAAACAAGCATCATCAGCATGGATGACATGAAAGAAATGGTAGAAACGTCAGAATAAATTCCAACTCTTAATGCAGAATTCTCAGTCTATGCTCTATGGAGCCCTTGGGGCACCAGGAGAGATCGTGAGAGGCTCCACACGTGTCAGGTGGTGCCATGCTCCTTCCCACCTCCTTCTCTTCCCTCCTCCTCCTGAGATATGCAGGGAAATTGAAGTTTGGAGCTTCCAAAACAGCAGCAGTATAGTTCTTCCGGGGCATAGACCCTTTTCCCCTCGCCTTTCTCACTGTCCAGATACTTTCCCCCCTCCCAAATCTCTCAAAGCCCAGACTCCTTTTCTCACCCCTAAAACGTTTTCCATTTCTTGAGGCTCCATGAGAAACTTTTGTTTCCAAAAGGACTCCGCATCTGAAAAAGTTTGGAAATCCCTCCCTTATTATAAGCAATGACCTCTATTTGAGGGTTAGAAAGCTCTTCCTTCTATATACACTGAAATAGATGCCAAAAAGCTTATATTTTGGGGTGCAGGCTTTTCAAAAAATAGAAATGTGCGCATGTTATAATTATGAACAACATGACAAGGCATTAATTTTGCAGAGAAATACACAGCTAGGTTAATTGGAACCAATGTTTTCATTTGGCATTTCAGTAAAACACAAGTTTGTTAATAGCGACTTTTTGACTGCCAACCCTGTATACCATGAATTTCAGTGGCTCCTTGTTGCCAACCTTGAAAAAAGAAATACTACTTACTAGGGCTGGGCGGTTTCGTTTCGTTAATTCGTAATTCGTTAAAAATTCGTTATTTTTTTTATAACAAAGCGATAATGAACCATTCTGGAGCAACTTAAAAATGAAACGAATTTTTAAATTCGTTTCGTAAATGCTTCGGATTCGTTATGTATTCGTTTTGTTATCGGTTTGAGGTCGTTTCATTATTATTTCCGCATGTCTGGGGCAAGTTTTATAGTTGTTTTTTGTTTAATTAGTGAAAAAAAATTATAATATCACACCAACAGTCAACAACAGAGGGAGAGGGAAGCTTCAGAAGTTCCCCCTGTCCCATTTGGAGGTTTTTTAGCGTATTGCGCAGTCGCGTCCGTCATTAACGAATCGATTCGTTATTGTTTCGTATTTGTTTCGTTAATGTTTCGTAATTTTTTTAACATTTACGAAATTTCGTAAATATCGAACTTTTTAAAAGAAAAATTTCGGAATTCTTTTAAATATCGAAACGAAAAAACCCCCAAAAAAGAATCGATTTTAGAAACAAATTTTTCCGTTGTTACCCAGGCCTACTACTTACGTACTTAGGTGATCCCTCATAGCCCAAGGATGATGGCCCTCCAAGTCTGGTGTCTTGGTGGTGGATTCGTAGGTGGCTGTGGTGTCTATTCTTCATCCACATGTTCTCCTGCAATAAGAACATTGGTTTCCAGGTCCTCCAAGACTGGAGCCCTGGTGGTGGATATGTAGGTGACTGTATAACCCTATTCTTGATCTGTATGTTCTTTCACAGTGAGGGCATCAGTTTCCAGGTGGAAGTTGGTCCTGGTCAGGGTTGGTTTCACATGCCTTCTTATTGGCACGTTTCTCCCTTTCACCATCCAATTTATGCCTCTTCGAATACTGCAGCACTGCTGGACATAGCTGACCTCCAGTTAGAGTGCTCAAGGGCCAGGACTTCCCAGTTCTTGGTGTCTATTGTAACTTCTGGTTACAAATCCGTTGGGATAGAAACATTGCTTTGCTTTCCAACGTTATCCTCAATACCTTTGTTTGCAGATGATGATTTTTCAGGCATTACATATAGTCTACCAATGTTTGAACGCTTACTAAATATTCACAAATATTCAAGTTTAAATTTCAGCTCAGTATTTGATTTCTGGCAACAGTACTTACTTACGTAGGTGATCCCTTGTTGTCTGAGTAGGATTGTACTGGCTGTGGGTCTGTAGGTGACTATGGAGCCCTATTCTTGATCTGCATCTTCTCCCGCAGTGAGGCCATTGGTTTCCAGGTGGAAGGCAGTCCGGGTCAGGGTTGGCTTGACGTGCCTTCTTCTTAGCACGTTTCTCTTTTTCACCCTCCATTCGTGCCTCTTCAAATTCTACAGCACTGCTGGTTACAGCTGACCTCCAGCTGGAGCGCTCAAGGGCCAGGGCTTCCCAGTTCTCGGTGTCTATGCCACAGTTTTTAAGATTGGCTTTAAGCCCATCTTTAGATCACTTTTCCTGTCCACCAACATTACATTTCCCATTCTTAAGTTGGGAGACAGTGATCGGACATTTGGACAACGTGGACAGTCCAGCGGAGTTGATGGCATAGGAGCATCGCTTAAGTGATGGTGGTCTTTGTTTCTTGCAGCATGCTGACATTTGTCCGCCTGCCTTCCCATGAGATTTGCAGGATTTTTCGGAGCAATGCTGATGGAATCATTCTAGGAGTTGAGTGTGATATCTATAGACAGTCCATGTTTCGTAGGTAGTGTTGGGAGGACAATAGCTTTATAAACAATCATTTTGGTCTCCCTATGGATGTCTTGGTTCTTAAACACTCTCTGCATCATTCAGAAGAAATACAAGCAGCATTAACATAACTGCACCTGCTGCAGGTCTGCACACCTCCCTCTGTTATAAATATTGAACAATCTGAAATGAACTCTTTTTTAAAGATTTGGAACTATAGCAAACTTTAAATCCATATGACTTACCAGTGTAGAAGTCCTTTGCCTCCTTCACCTGCCTTTGTGCCTCCCTAAATGGCAGGCAGGGATCCAAACCAAGAAACAAGCTGTCAAATAGTGGAGCACAGCAGATCGATCCTGCTATGACTAAGTGCTATTATTGGTTTGTTTGTCTTTTTAGAAAAGCTAAAGTATACAGTTGTGATACTTCTTTTGTTGTTGCTAGATTTCTTTTCTTCCTTTCAATAACTCACTGATTCAGCAACTGCTCCATCTCTTATCATATTGTTTCTCTTATCCTCCAGATTTATTTTTTCTCTTCATGTTTTTAGGAAATATTGTCAGAGATTCTTGTCATGTACTTCTCATATCTTCCCACTTTATTTTTTTGCCATTTTCACATTTTATGAAATGTTGGCTGAGCTTCTAGATGAGCTATTTGATTACGAAATGCATAACAAAATTATATGAAAAATTATTAGAATGGTCAACGGAGACTGAAATAATAAAAGGATGTATGGTAAAATGGGCAGAAAACTTTAAAAGACCAATAGCATTGTGTGATTGGGAAATAATGTGGAAGAAAAAACTCAAGTACACCTATGCAATGGATTTAAAGGAAAATTGGATGAAAATGTTTCATAGGTGGTATATGACTCCAGTAAAATTAAATCATATGTACAAGAATGTATCAAAATCCTGCTGGAAATGCAATGAACATGAGGGGACTTTCTTTCACCTATGGTGGAGCTGTACAGAATCTCAAAAATATTGGAAAAATATTCATGAAGAAATGCAAATAATATTCAATAAAAAATTTCCAAGAAAGGCCGAATATTATTTACTGGGAATTGTAGATGCCAATATTAAACTGGACTCGAATGAGGATATCCTGTTTATGTATTTGACAACGGCCGCCAGAATTGTCTTCGCCAAACTTTGGAAGCAGAAAGAAATACCAGAGAAGCTCCACTGGATAATGAAAATAAATGAAATAAAGGACATGGACAGGTTAACGTTTTTATTAAAAAAGAATATAGGCAACATAATCAAACAGACAAATTGGTCAACAATTGACAACTACATTGAAACAAGGTACAAAGTACTATAAGTGGTCAGAGGACACTTGGATGGTAGAGAATGGAATATATATTTTTATATATACAGATAAAAAGAATAGTGACTATGCGAGCTGAATCAGAAGGGAGTCCTAATCCCTTTTTTCTTTTTTTCTCCTTTTTTTGATTTTTGATTTTTAGCTTTTTTTCTTTTTCTTTTTTTGTGTACTCACGGGTGTCTGGTTTTGGTATTTTCCTACTTTTCTATCTTCTTATATTATTCCCCCACTTTTGCTGTAATTATATAAAACTTAATAAAATTTTATATATATATATATAAAAAGAAGTCCTTTGCCTCCTTCACCTGCCTTTGTGCCTCCCTAAATGGCAGGCAGGGATCCAAACCAAGAAACAAGCTGTCAAATAGTGGAGCACAGCATATTGACCCTGCTATGACTAAGTGCTATTATTGGTTTGTTTGTCTTTTTAGAAAAGCTAAAGTATACAGTTGTGATACTTCTTTTATTGTTGCTAGATTTCTTTTCTTCCTTTCAATAACGCACTGATCCAGCAACTGCTCCATTTCTTATCATATTGTTTTTCTTATCCTCCAGATTTATTTTTTCTCTTCATGTTTTTAGGAAATATTGTCTGAGATTCTTGTCATGTTCTTCTCATATCTTCCCACTTTATTTTTTTGCCATTTTCACATTTTATGAATTGTTGGCTGAGCTTCTAGACGATCTATTTAATTACGTATACTTACAAAGTGCTTGTTTATTAATGCCTAGACCATAGCTCATTCTCATTCACACAAATAAATGCAATCCATAAAAGAGCAACAATATAAAACCATGTAAAAGAGCAACAATATACAACAATACAGAAGAGCTACAATATAAAACATTATAAGAGTTACATTATGGAATATGTAGCCTTTAATACATTATCGAATGTAAATTGGTTAGAATTCAGAATTGCAGTTACTAATATTTAATGCATAATTCTAGGTTATAAATCCATAACTACAACCATGAATTCTAGCTATACCTTTTTCCTATGGGTAGAGTTTATAATCATGGGAAATGTTCAAATATTGCTATATTCTTTGATATAACCAAAGAGCTGAAACAATTATCTCCAAACATTCACAACATGAGTATTTTCCAGTTTTGCTGGTTTGATTTCTAATGTGAAACTTGAAATTCAGAAATGGAATTTACATTTTTTCCTATGAAAATTTCACAGCTTGAGTTTGTATCTATTGACTGTTTTGGCAGATTTAAAACTACCAAATTCTCTTTGCTGAGAAATAATGCTACGGGATCCTCTATCGGGTACCATTGCATGTCAACCATAAATTCTTACTGAATTTCAAATTCCATTGCAAGTCACCTATCAAATACTGTTTGAAATGGAAAATGGAATGTTGGTGGGTAGAAAAAGAGATTTAAAGATGGGCTCAAAGCCAACCTTAAAAACTCTGGCATAGACACTGAGAACTGGGAAGCCCTGGCCCTTGAGTGCTCCAGCTGGAGGTCAGCTGTGGCCAGCAGTGCTGTAGAATTTGAAGAGGCACAAATGGAGGGCGAAAGAGAGAAATGTGCCAAGAGGAAGGCGCATCAAGTCAACCCCGACCAAGACCACCTTCCACCTGGAAACCAATGCGCTCACTGCGGGAGAAGATGGTGGAAGGCGGTCTCGGTCGGGATTGGCTTGACGCACCTTCCTCTTGGCACATTTCTCTCTTTCACCCTCCATTCGTGCCTTTCACGTGGAAACAAATGGCCTCACTGTGGGAGATGATTCAGATCAAGAATAGGGCTCCATAGTCACTTACGGGCCCACGGCCAGTATACCGATCTTGGAGGACAATCATATTCAGAGAATGAGGGATTGCCTAAGTAAGTAAGTACTGTTGCCAGAAATCAAATACTGAGCTGAAATATTAGAGGATTCAAACTTGAATATTTGTGAATATTTAGTAAGCGTTCAAACATTAGTAGACTATATGGAATGCCTGGGAAATCAACATCTGCAAAGGTACTGAGGATAATGTTGGAAAGCAAAGCAATGTTTCTATCCCAACTGATTTGTAACCAGAATTTACCAGCCCTCTGAAACACACACACACACACACACACACACAGAGAGACAGACAGATAGGTACACACACACACCAGTTTCCAATATTTTACCTTAACTGAATGCAAGACAGGACGTAATGGGAGTTGAGGTTTTTCTCTCTCTGTGTTTCTCATGTTTCTTTCTCAGCCAATCAGAGGTCTGGTTGACTGTGTCCATTCCCCTCCTCTCTTCTGGTATGAACTTCTTGGGATTTCAATTCCCAGAACCCCCTCTTGTGAGGTGTGTGTGTATATATACATATATATATATATATATATATATATATATAGAGAGAGAGAGAGAGAGAGAGAGAGAGAGAGAGAGAGAGAGAAACCTCACAAGAGGGGGTTCTGGGAAATAAAATCCCAAAAAGTTCATATATGCATAACACACACACACACACTGTGGTAAAAACTTTACAAAATTTCTCAAAAATCAGTGGATTGGTGAAACGTTCTGAAACTTGGCAAGCTTGCAGTTGTACTTATCGCCTGCATGTGAGGCAAGTTTCATCCTGATAGACCTAACAATGACAGAGAAGGAAGCCTCTAAAGAAGTGATTCTCAACCTGTGGGTCCCCAGGTGTTTTGGTCTACAACTCCCAGAAATCCCAGCCAGTTTACCAGATGTTAGGATTTCTGGGAGTTGAAGGACAAAACATCTGGGGATCCACAGGTTGAGAACCATTGCTCTAAAGCTTCCACATTAGCATCAATGGACCAAATCTTACAGGAATTAATAATAATAATAATAAACTTTATTTATACCCTGCCACCATCTCCCCCAACCGGGACTCGGGATGGCTTACATGAGGCCAAGCCCAAACAACAAATTACAATAAGATAAAATACAAGTTACAACAAAATAACAACATCGCAATAAAGTACAAAACATAAGAATACAACAAACAATATAAAAACATTTAAAAAACACAGTAAACCAAATATAATAACAGCACACCACTCCCAATTTCGAGGATTTCCTGAAGAACGGAATGGGGGGAAAATAAAAATGGAACCAAAAGTGGTATGATTTTAGGGTATTGCACACATTCCTAGGTTAAATGTGTACAGTCTCCGAGTTGCAAACATCCAACTTACAAATGACTACTAGTTAGGAATGCAGGTGAGACAGCAGGAAGAGACAAAAATTTACCCCTTGGAAGGGAAATTCACTCATGAAAGAGTTATTATCATGGGGAAAATGTGTCTCCACAGAAGCTTTATCCCCAATCCTTGTTTCCACAACAAGCCAAACTTTTCAAAATCCAATTATCACAGGGACAGAAAGTGAGGTCAAATTTTCTGAAGACTGAAGAGAGCAACACAAACACTACAGGTTAACCCTTCCCTATGCTATCCAAAGTGCATGCATATACATATACATATACATATACATATACATATATAATACAGAGAGAGAGAGAGAGAGAGATGGGGTCACATTTTTAAAATCTAATTGTCCTGACTTACATACAAATTCAACTTAAGGAAAAACCAGGGGGCTGCCTGTACTTCATTTGTTTTCTTATCTAAGCTTGGGTTACAAGCTGCCCACACAAGGTATCTAGATGTTGTTGTTTTTTTAAAAAAACAACATCAACAAGAAGAAATATCTTTTCCATGTTTATCCTGGTGTGAAATTGTTTTCAGGCAGCAATTAATTCTCCCCTTGCTTTTCTCCCCATTGTCAGATCATGCACCATGTTTGAGAGAACACTTTACTAAATAGTACCTTCCCTCTCTTATCAGAATTGCAATTACATTTCGGTTGTGATTCCTGCTCATGTGATAGGAGCCAAGTGTATTGCTCCCACTGTCCCATGTGAGGTTTCCTACCTGCTTTGTTTGCTTCTGAGTTGTGAGTAAAGTCTAAGCTAATCTTGAACATGAATGTAATTCTACAGTAATTTCATCCTTGAAAGAAAAGAGAAATAATTTCACCAAGTGTCTTTCTACTGGAAAAAATTGTCCCTGGACTTCAGTCTTGAGTTTTCCCAATAGCCATGCTACCAGCTGTGTTAAATAAATTTATTTATTATTTATAACATTTATATTCCACCCTTCTCACCCCGAAGGGGACTCAGGGCGGAGCACAGAATATATACAGCAAACATTCAATGCCGGGACACAAATTCTTATATACATACATAAACATTTATCAAAATATTAGCCGTCCCATGCCACGCGTTGCTGTGGCCCACATGGGGGTTCTGTGTGGGAGGTTTGGCCTAATTCTAGCATTGGTGGGATTGTAGGTGAACTATAAATCCCAGCAACTACAACTCCCGAATGTCAAGATTCTATTTTCCCCAAACTCTACCAGTGTTCACATTTGGATATATTGAGTATTAGTGTAGAGTTTGGTCCAGATCCATCATTGAGTCCACAGTGCTCTCTGGATGTAGGTGAACTACAACTACCAAACGCAAGGTCCATGCACACCAAACCCTTCTAGTGTTTTCTGTTGGTCATGGGAGAACTGTGTGCCAAGTTTGGTTCTGTTTCATCATTAGTGGAGTTCAGAATGKTCTTTGATTGTAGGTGAACTATAAATCCCAGCTATTACAACTCCCAAATSACAAAATCATTTTTTTTTTAGTGGAGAACATGCATTGGGTTGTTAGGTGTATCATGTCCAAATTTGGTGCCAATTCATCCAGGGGTTWTTGAGTTCTGTTAATCCCACAAACGAACATTGCATTTTTATTTATATAGATTAAAATTCACCATTTAAAACCGTCSTAGTCATCAGCATCAAATCTAATTGGCCTGGTAATCTTTCCTATTGCTGCTTTATTGCCCTGCCCCAAAAGCTTGGTCCCACATCCAAGTTTTTACCATCCTTCTAAAGGACAGGAGAGAGGGGGCCATTCTGATCTCACCAGGAAGGGAATTCCATAGCTAGGGAGCAATCACCGAGAAGGCCCTGTCTCTCGTCCCCACCAATTGCARGTAGCAARGTAGCAAACTGGCAGCCAGTGGACCTGGTGTAACATGGGAGTTGTATGCTCCCTGTATGTTGCCCCAATTATTAACCTGGCTGCCTCTCGTTGGACTATTTGAAGCTTCCGAGCAGTTTTCAAAGGCAACCCCACGTAGAGTGCATTGCAGTAGTCTATCCAAGATGTAATGAGAGTGTGGACCACTGTGGCCAAGTCTAACTTCCCAAGGTATGAGCACAGCTGGCACACAAGTTTTAGTTGTGCAAAAGCTCCCCTAGCCACTGCTGCAACCTGGGATGCCAGGCTCAGTGATGAGTCCAGGAGGATCCCCAAGCTGCAAATCTGTGCCAAATATTGTTGTCAAAATGCTTAGCTATTTCTTAGAAAGTACAAGAAGTAAAGGATGTGCCACTTGCAGAACCTCTGCTTTAGGCCCAGTTTGGAATGTTTACTTTTCTGTACAGCGGTTAAGAGAATCCTTCACCAGCATGACCATTTCCCACATTACTGGTCTATCATTATAGAAGTTACCTTATCCATTTAAGTAGAGAAGCCCAGAATTGTATCTTGACCTTCTCAGCTATGCTACAAGTCTCTGGACTTTCCTGGGGATTCAGAAGTGAGACTTAACCCAATTTCATTGCACACTCTCACTCAAAAAACACTGTTGTCAGCTGCTTATGTTTTCAAGGGCACAAATGTAACTTTGTTTTGTCCTTTCAAAAATATGGCTTTTTTTTTTGCTGGCGTAGACTGCCCCGCTGCAGAAAGTTGGACTCCAAAGGATTCAGACTGAATCTAAATTGCACTTAATTGATTTCCCTGAGTAAATGAATATTATCATATCTTCATATATATATGTGTGTGTGTGTAATGTTCGTTTGTGGGATTAACATTACTCAAAAACCACTGGACAAATTGCCACCAAATTTGGCCACAAGACACCTACTAACCCAAGGAGCGACCATCACTCAAAACAAGGTGATTTTGTCATTTGGGAGTTGAGTTGCTGGGATTTATAGTACACCTACAATCAAAGATCATTCTGAACTCCACCAATGATGGAATTGAACCTAATGTGGTACTCCCATGACCAACATAGGCATTGATGGGCATTGACCTTGAGTTTGGGAGTTGTAGTTCACCAACAACCAGAGAGCACTGTGGACTCAAACAATGATGGATCTGGACCAAACTTGGCACGGATATTACATATGCCCAACTAGGAACACAGATGGTGCTTGTGGGAAATAGACCTTGACATTTAGGAGTTGTAGTTGTTGGCATTCTGAACCCCACGAACATAGAATTGGGGCAAACTTCCCACAGAGAACCCCCATACTTAAGGCCATGCAGTCCAACTCCCTTCACCAGGGCAAGAAAAAGTAATCAAAACCTTCCTGACAAAGAGCCATCCAGCCATAGATATAGATAGATAGATAGATTGATAGATAGATGATAGATAGATAGATAGATAGATAGATAGATAGATAGATAGATAGATAGTAGGGCTGGGCAACCACGGAAAAATTTGTTTCTAAACTCGACTCGTTTTTAGGGGTTTTTTGCGTTTCGTTTATTAAAAGAATTCCGAAATTTTTCTTTAAAAAAGTTCGATATTTACGAAATTTCAGAAATTACGAAACAATTTCAAAACAATAACGAATTGATTCGTTAATGGCGGACGCAATTGCGCAATAAGCTAAAAAACCCTCCAAATGGGACAGGGGGAACTCCTGAAGCTTCCCTCTCCCTCTGTTGTTGACTGTTGGTGTGATAATTTATTTTTTATCACTGATAAAACAAACAACTATAAAACTTGCACCAGACATACGGAAATAATAACGAAATAATAACGAAACAATTTCGAATCAATTTCGAAACAATTACGATACAATTACGAAATAAATTTTAAAAATTCGTTTCGATTTTTAGTTGCTCCTGAATGGTTCAATATCGGTTCGTAAGCCACTTTAAATACAAATTATTAACGAATTACGAAATTAACGAACGAAACCGCACAGCCCTACTGCTTACCTACAAGCAGAAAGAGATTACATATATTAGAAACCAACACTTTCTCATTACTTTATTTTCCAGATCACTTGGCTTTCTGGTGTTTTGTGCTCAAAGAAAGGAGCCTCCAACTGTTCTAGTTTGTTAGAGACTGTCCCATTTAATACTCTACTGCCTCATTTGTTTTAATTTTGGTTTTCTTGCCTTCTTCCATTTCCCTCCACTGTCCTCAGCTTACCCATGGTGCTGTAAATGCAGGAGAAGGAATTTGTTTTCCCAGTGCAATAAGGCAAAAGCAAACTCCTGCAACCTCTCCTGGCTAACCCGTTCTTCTTCAGCAATGCCATCTTGGACAATACTACAAAGTTTCTTGGCCACATATATCCTGTGAAATGTTGAAAGATACAGGAAAGCATACCTATTTCCAAGACAAAGTATTCTTCCACAACATCCATGAACTTTAATACTTACTTAGGTGATCCCTTGTTGTCTGAGTATGATGGCCTTCCAAGGGTAGTGTCTTAGTGGTGGATATGTAGCTGACTGTAGAACCCTACTCTTGATCTGCATGTTCTTTCACAGTGAGGGCATCAGTTTCCAGGTGGAAGATGGTCCTGGTCAGGGTTGGCTTGACATGCCTTCCTCTTGGCATGTTTCTCCCTTTCACCATCCATTCATGCCTCTGAATTCCACAGCACTGCTGGTCACAGCTGACCTCCAGTTAGAGCACTCAAGGGCCAGGGCTTCCAAGTTCTTTCTCAGTGTCTATGCTACAGTTATAAGGTTGGATTTAAGCCCATCTTTAAATCTCTTTTCCTGACCACAAACATTACGTTGTCCATTCTTGAGTTTGGATTATAGTAACTGCTTTGGGAGATGGTGATCTCTGGGTAGTCCAGCGTGGCCAGTCCAGCAGAGTTGATGGTGTAGGAGCATTGCTTTAGTGCTGGTGGACTTTGCTTCCTCCAGAATGCTGACATTTGGCCTCCTATTTCCCAATTTTTTAAAGGATTTTCTGGAGGCAACACTGATGGAATAATTCCAGGAGTTGAGTGTGACACCAGTAGACAGTCCACGTTTCATGGGCATACAACAGGGTTGGGAGGAAAATAGCTTTATAAACAAGCAACATGGTCTCCCTACTAATGTCCCGATCCTCAAACACTCCCTGCTTCATTCAGGAAAATGCTGTACTTGCAGTCGCAGATCTCAGGCAGTGTTGTATTTCAGTGTCAATGTTGACTTTTGTGGAGAGGTGGCTGCCAAGGTAGCAGAATGGTCAACGTTTTCTAATGTTACATCATTAAGCTGTATTTCTGGCATGAACTTTAATAAAACATGGTCTCCAAACTCTTCTGCAACACAGAAAAACAGAATCTCTAGCATTCTCCTTTTCCATCTCCTCACCTTCCTTTATCAAGAAGTGACTGAATTGTCGGGTACCACAGAGCCTGAATTGGCCTTTCTGCAGACTTTGCACAGAGCTCTCTGACTTCTTGTAGCAAACTGTTTGAAATACAGGCCTGCAGATCCATCAAGTCAAGCGACACAACAGGCAGTGCACTAATGGGAAAATCCTGAGGTTGGTGGTCCAATGATCCAAAAGATTCACAACCCACTTTACTGCTTGCTGCCTCCCCACATTCTGAGTAGCCTCGGTGTTTGCCCATTTCAGTGCCTGACTCTCAAAACCATTATTTTGCAATGCTTTTATCTCCAGGCAGAAGAAGACTGAAGGTGGCAAATGAGAATTTTAAAATACCAGCAAAAGAAAAAATCGAGCTAAAATTGCTTTTGAATGATTGTCGTCAGTAGAAAACCAGCTAACCATGGGTTAGATCTAGATGCGGTCAGAATCGATCAGGGAAGCACAGAATATTGGCACAATTTCTCATTCTCAATGAGAGTGTCTGTCTCCATGTGAGATTAATATCAAGCTGAGAATTCTCCAGACTTTATGAAAGTTTCTACTTCCAGTTGGACAAGTTGCATGTTTCTGTTGACATAGCTTCTTATAATTTGCACAACAAATGTCTATAGATAATTATTGCCTTTTTCCTTTGTAAAGCCACACACACACAGGCACTCTTACAGAGAAAATACATAAGGGAAGGCTGGTGGATTAAAAAAATGGATGTATTAACAATGTTTTAAAGAAAAAAACTGTAAGATTTAAAAAGAAACATAATGGAGTCTAGTGATTGAATACATGGGTTGGAGTTAACTTTAGGCTTTGGTCAAAATAAGTAGCTGTGCTAATATATATAGAAGACTTAAAGTTCAAGTATGGATTAGTGTTAGAAATCTCTCTTTTTTGATAAATTGTAGAGGACAAAGTATAGTATACGTTACAATGCCAGGGCTCTGCCAGTACACAGGCCGAGATGAACCAAACAAACACTCAACTGTCCAACTGTTTAATTGTAGCAGCATTTACTTTCTGGCCGTTTTCATAGTCCAATTGTAAAACATAAAGATTGAACTCAGCCACAGAATATAAAACAAAAACTGATAGCAAATGCTGATGCAGGTTCAAGAAAACACTGTAGGCAAAGGGTCTAGTCCAGTGGTCAAAAGCTGAGAGTTCAAAGAGGAAATTCCAAGGACTAAGAGTCTATAGCAGGGGTCCTCAAACTAAGGCATGAGGGCCAAATACAGCCCTTCAACGTCATTTACCTGGTCCTTGGTCAGGGTCAACCTAAGTCTGAAACAACTTGAAAGCACACAACAACAACAACAAGAACCCTATCTCATCAACCAAGAGCAAGTGCACACTTCCCATTGAAGTACTAATAAGTTTATATTTGTTAAAATTGTTCCTCATAGTCTAAATGGCTATGCTGCAGAAAAATCCTGCTGATTGAAAGGTCAGCAGTTTAAGCCTGGGTTTGAGTGAGCTCCTGCCATTCGCCCCAGCTCACCTGCCCACCTAGCAGGTCAAAAGCAGAAATGCGAGTAGATAAAATAGGTACTGCTTTTAGCAGGGTGGTAATAAAGGGACCCTTAAGGACACTGATAGGAGGAAAGCTCCTCGACATGGAAGATGGAGCAACAGCATCCCCCAGTGACCAGAGTCGAACACAGCCTCTAAGATGCCAGAAATAAGATGGGAAAAACTGCCTTTGCTGCTGTTATGTTGTCTTTCTTTGTTAATTGTATAATCAGCACTGAATGTTTGCCGTATGTATGTTCTGTAAAGTCACACTGAATCCCCTTCAGGGTGAGAAGGGTGGGGTATAAATACTGTAAATAAATAAACAAATAAATAAAACTGCCAGACTCAAAAGAGTACAGATTTTCTGTTTCACACATGAATCCAACAAGCATAAATTAAGATTTTTTGCTTATGTGCAGCAAGTGAATTTCTCTCTTATTCCTGGACTTTAATGTCAGCAAGAATAGGATAGGAAGCTTATGTGTGCAAGAATTTAATTTATTCAGCCCAATGTGTTTTTCATTAAGCTCTCTGTCAAGGGTACTGTAATACAAACACACTCGAAATTGGTCACAATGAAATTAGTCACAACCAGCCTGTTCCAAATTTTCAAAGGCTCTTTGCCTGACTAATTGTAGTGAATTGAGAGCCAAAAGCTTTCGGTGAACTTCTACCCACTCTCTCCTCGACTTTTGTTGAACATTGAGAAACCCACATCCCAGCATTGCATGCTTTCTTGGACTTGGCAAAGTCGAGCCTGAAAATATATACAGAAAGGTGAAAACAACACATTACTGGAAGCTTCTTGGGAGTAGGTTCCCGTGAATGGGAAATGGGATTTTTATAATCTCTAAGCAATTTGTTATTTTGACCTTTGCATATATATATATATATATTGCAAAGCTAAGGTTGGGTGCACAGTTTGAATAGAGTGCAGTGAGACTGAGTGATAACGGATTATGTTCCAGCAGGGAGTCTCTTGCATTCGAAAGGCCATTTTCTATCATATTTTCCCAATATTTTTTCATGCACATGTGTTTTGCATAAGGTGCGGTTGCTGTAAAGAACGTGCAAAGATTGTCCTTGGATAAAGAAAAGTTGTTTTACATCTTAGCACATTTTTTAAAAAAAGTGTTCAATTCAAAATTTATATTCAGCCAGTTGTGTTCCCATCTGAGAAGAGACTTGGTGAATCCAACACATGGTGAAACAAAGGAAGGGTAATATGAGCATTTCTACACTTAAATTGTAAGAATGTGCAAGATTTGCAAAGATATGAGAATCAGACCAAAGGTCAAGACTCTAGCCTTTTGGGATTGTGAGCTGCATCCTGAGCTAGGGATCTGAGAAATCTCTTGGTCTCTATTTTGATGATTTCCTGAATCTCTCCTATATTTTTCTTCCTATCTTAGATTTGTATTTTGTTGAGAGGTTTTGGAGATGCTTTTGGCAAAGGAATTTGCACATATGAGATCTTGGAGGTAGGTAACATCAGCATGTTGAGGACACTCAACTCAGCATTGATATTATGCTGGAACCACATGGGGCTGTGAAAGTGTTAGATGTAGGCAGATGTAGCAAAACTTCCTCAGGAATATACATACACACACACATATATATGGGCCTCCAGTGGCACAGTGGGTTAAACCACTGAGCTGCTAAACTTGTTGACCGTAAGGTTGCAGGTTCAAATCTTTGGAGCAGTGTGAGCTTCCGCTGTTAGCCCCAGCTTCTGTCAACCTAGCAGTTTGAAAACATGCAAATGTGAGTAGATCAATGGGTACCGCTCTGGTGGTAAGGTAACGGCGCTCCATGCAGTCATGCTGGCCACACGACCTTGGAGGTGTCTATGGACAACATTGGATTTTCAGTTAAGAAATGGAGATGAGCACCAACCTCCAGAGTCGGACACGACTGGACTTAATGTCAGGGGAAACCTTTACCTTTACCTATATGTGTGTGTGTGTGTGTGTGTGTTTGTGAAGCATTGACCAGTCAAGCACCTGAAATCTTGAGGTCAACCATCTATAAATCCCACAGCAAGTTCTTGGAGTTTTCATTGATCATAACGATTCCTTTTTCCTGGCTTTTGTATTCTTCCTTCTTGTGGGTTTGTTTGTTTGCTTGTTTGTTATTGTTGTTGTTTTAGATTCTTGACCTGTGGTGTACATGCATCTCTTTGTCTTTCCCTTGGGGCCTTGGCTGTTAGGTTTCCCTAATAGATTCCAGAACAATTGGGATCTTGCCTCTCTTCATCCAGGTCCACCAGTTGCAAAACAAGGAATCATATTTTCATCAGGTGCAACACACTGACATTATCTGGGGCACATTATCTTTCCTTTCCATACATTAGATACATTGAATCTCCAGATGAAAGAAAGAACATTTCTTGCGCTCCTTCCTTACGCAATCTCTGATTTTCCTGTTGTAATGAGAAGACCAAGGTCCCCAGAGGATGCTAAATTCACATAGCGTAGGCCTTCCTTCCATCCTGAGAACATCTCCTTATTGTTTGATGTCAGGAAAAGCATCCCTAATTGGCAACGTAAAGCTGCATAGGAAGGAGGAGAAAGTGCAAGAGAGCAGATGCGAATGCCTCTTGGCTTCCTGGAGTGGTTGCAATGGCAAGGCACTTCCAGCTTCTCAAACAGCTTCCCTCGGCCAAACAACAAGAAAAAGGAAATAATTTGGTCAAACAAACACACAGCTGTATACTCATGGGTAGCATCAAGTGAGTTGTTCCTGCCTTTGATGTCTTTGATTTGCATCTTCAGGAATAGGAACTCCTTGTCTCGGGAAGCATGGTCTCAAAAGCAATTAGCAAACGGAGCCATGTGGGTGGGAAGAATAAGAGCTGGAGGGAAGCAAGACCAAATTAGAAAGTGGGTCTTCAGCATCCCATGAAAATTGGACACTTGTATTTCCATCGCTGGCACTTTTGAAAGTGTTCTTTTTGCTGACTGGGCAGGAATGAGGTGGGTCAGTCTTGACCTTATACAGCATTTTCGCTCTCTGCGCTTTTCAAGTAGAAGTTTGAAAATTCAGTGGGAAGAGAGGCAGAAGGGAGGAATATGAAACTTGCTCCAGAAATGGTGCTGATAACGTGGAATAGAAGTTGAGTATAGAAGTTGAGTAAATAGAAGTTGAGTAAACTTTATTGAGTTTAGAGGGTTACAGTCAGAGGGACACATTGGATGAGATCATAGATTATCTAGCATAGCACAAGGGATATATCTAGAATTAGCATAGTTTGCTATGGAATGATGGAATAATATTATACTAATAATATAATATTATTAGTAATATCCCACTGGAGCAATTCAGTGCACCCAAATACCTGGAAGTCACCCTGGACCATGCTCTTACCTAAAAGAAGCACTGGCTGAATATCATGCAAAAAGTGGGCTCTAGAAACAATATCATATGAAAGCTGACTGGCACAACCTGGGGATCACAACCAGACACAGTGAAGACATCTGCCCTTAAGCTATGCTACTCTTCTACTGAGTATGCATGAGCAGTGTGGAACACATCTCACCATGCTAAAACAGTAGATGTGGCTCTTAATGAGACATGCCGCATTATCACAGGGTTTTTTTTATTGATCGTGTCAGGGGCAGACCAAACAGTTGCATTGCATTTTTTAACAAACAAACAAAACACAGAGTCTGCAAGCTTAGTAGTTGATTAAATGTCCTTTGACCAGTAGCTGACCACTTGGAGTGCCTCTGGTGTTGCTGCAAGAAGGTCCTCCATTGTGCTTGTGGCAGGGCTCAGGTTGCCTTGCAGCAGGTGGTGAGTGGTTTGCTCTTCCCCACACTCACATGTCTAGATTCCACTTTGTAGCTCCATTTCTTGAGGTTGGCTCTGCATCTCATGGTGCCAGAGCGCAGTCTGTTCAGCACCTTCCAAGTCACCCAGTCTTCTGTGTGCCCAGAGGGGAGTCTCTCATTTGGTATCAGCCATTGGTTGAGGTTCTGGGTTTGAGCCTGCCACTTTTGGACTGTCGCTTGCATTTTTATTTATATAGATGATGATGATGATGATGATGATTATTATTATTATTATTATTATTATTATTTAATCAACGCATAGTTGTGAATGAAATAGAAGCCTGTTTATGTCTTTGGATTCTGCCATTTTTTCCCTTCGTCCTTGAAATATAGCGAGGATAAACAGAAGTACAGAGCCTGACCTATGCTCACTCACTGACATCTTTGCTGCTCTCGTCTTCGCTCAATATTAAAGTGTCCTAATCTCTTTCATCTGTCCTCATATGAAAATCCTTCCATCCATGGGGCCTCTAATTGCTTTCATTGCTTTTATTGAAGTTTCTCTCCTCCTTTATTATTATTATTTTTTACAGGGAAGGTGAGACTGAAAACTGCACACAGGTATTCAAGACTAGAATGAGAATAAATTGCTGGAGACTGGATGACACAAGATAATTGGTGGCAAATGGGATGCAGGAAAAATGTCACTCCCTTCTGGGGTTCACCATGGAGAAATATTAATTAGGATAATATCAATCATTAAGAAAGTGATGTTCATATGTTTGCACTGTATATTACCAAATCTGTATTGGTTTGTGATTAATCTTTAATAAAGTGACCAAATCCATAGAATAGACAGGAAGGGTTTCACACAGCTTCAAAAACTATCCCATTATCCCTCCTCCATATTTATAATTTCACAAATTGCATGATGTCTGTGCTGGTACGGCTGTACCAGGAGCTCCAACTTCATTTTCTTTCTATTAAATGTCTGCATGCATTCCAAAGTTCCAGGCATTCTGCAAAGGTGACTTCCCTTGGTTTGCAACTATAGGGCCAATGACCCATCAATCATTGTTAAGGTTTGGTTCCGCCCCTTTCCCCAGGGCCCTGGGAGGAGAGGGAGCCATTTTTAGTTCAGTCTTACAGAAGGAAATTAAGCTACAGGACGTGGACCAGCTCCACCTGCAGAAAAGCTTCATTTCCTACAGCATCCGGGGGAAACAGAAGCTTCGGGGGAAACAGCTTCGGGGGAAACTGCTTCTGGGGAGAAATAGTCCCAAAGCTCTGGCTGGGAATTCTCAGCCTTACAGCATTCGGGGGAAACAGTTTTGCAGACCCAAAGAACTCCAGCTGGAGAATCTACAAAGCCTTGACTGGTAGGTCTACTCAGGACCCAAGAAGTAGTTTGGAACTGGTAGTAGGACCCACATCAGCAAAGCCTAGATAGTAGATTGCCTGGGAGAGGTTAAAAAAGGGTTTTCCTTTCAAAAGAAAAGAAACAGTTCTCAAAGCCAGTTGCCTGTCCCTTGTGGACAAGATAAAGAAAGCCACCAGTCATTTGTATGATTGTCATTGAAGATTGAAGTATTTGTTTAATTTGTTCAATAATAAAGCACTTTGTTAAACCTTTCAAGCCTCTAAAGACTCTTCCGGAGGAAAATCCTTAAGGCCTCTCTATCAAGGTACCCTGGCTTCTCACTGGGCACAAAGTGCATGTCCTGTTCAAAAGACAATTATTACAGGCCCAGCGCATGACAGCCCAATGTCTAATTAGCAGAGTTTGAAAAAAAGCAAGCCATCTCACAACCAGAGGGAAATAGTGAAATTATTAATCCCCCCAACAGTTTGGTGATACACTTGGTATCTTGGTATCTTGCCATTTTATGGGCTTTGAAAGTACAGTACGACCCCCATATCCACAGGGGATACATTCATGGAAAGAGAAGACTATGTATAATATTGAACCCTATGGAAATGAATGACTTCAACTGCAAGCCATCATAGTTGCCCTGGAGGCTACCTAGAAAATTCCTGGAGAGGAAATATTTTTTGGAATGCATATAGATGAAACTATGGGGACTGATTCTGTGGTTGCATAATTTATGTAGCTGCTTTCCTTATTTCAGCATTTTTTCCGTCTCCTCTTTGGAAGCAAATGCTGGTATTCATACTTGTCCCAAGCAAGGCTTTCCTTCAGTTTTCCTGGAATGGGCCTTGACGCTATTATTGTCTTTCAAGAGGCACATCTGGCTAATGAGAGAAGATTACTCATTATTGTTATTATTCTTATTGCTGCTCCTACCGTTCGCCTTGTTGCTAAGAGTGCCACAAGTGATTGCCTCGAGGTCTTCATGGAAACAGAACAATATTGCAGACATACTCCAGAAAGTATAATGATGAGGAATTCCCCCATTAGTGACAGAGACATGACCAAAAGGAGAAATATCCAATCCATTCAATATTCAGAATCATTTACTAATCCATCTGTGTATAAACATAGATTTTATTGCTGAGAACAACCATTATGTAGTCATTTGGGCGCTGGAACATTTGGGAGACCAGCTTCAAATTCATACTCAGCAATGGAAGTTCATTGGTGTCCTTAGGCAACCTAAGAGGAAGGCAATGGCTAACTGAACTGAACACCGCTTACAAAGACACCCTATGACAGGCCTGCTCTAACTCACAGTCAACTCAGAAGCACACAACATCAATTGTTTTGGACTTACAGTCATAGAATCAGAGTTGGAAGAGACCTCATGGGCCATCCAGTCCAACCCCCTGCCAAGAAGCAGGAATATTGCATTCAAAGCACCTGACAGATGGCCATCCAGCCTCTGTTTAAAAGCTTCCAAAGAAGGAGCCTCCACCACACTCCGGGGCAGAGAGTTCCACTGCTGAACGGCTCTCACAGTCAGAAAGTTCTTCCTCATGTTCAGATGGAATCTCCTTTCTTGTAGTTTGAAGCCATTGTTCCATGTCCTAGTCTCCAGGGAAGCAGAAAACAAGCCTGCTCCCTCCTCCCTGTGACTTCCTCTCACATATTTATACATGGCTATCATGTCTCCTCTCAGCCTTCTCTTCTTCAGGCTAAACATGCCCAGCTCTTTAAGCTGCTCCTCATAGGGCTTGTTCTCCAGACCCTTGATCATTTTAGTCACCCTCCTCTGGACACATTCCAGCTTGTCAATATCTCTCTTCAATTGTGGTGCCCAGAATTGGACACAATATTCCAGGTGTGGTCTAACCAAAGCGGAATAGAGGGGTAGCATTACTTCCCTAGATCTAGACACTATGCTCCTATTGATGCAGGCCAAAATCCCATTGGCTTTTTTTGCCGCCACATCACATTGTTGGCTCATGTTTAACTTGCTGTCCACGAAGACTCCAAGATCTTTTTCACACGTACTGCTCTCGAGCCAGGCATTGTCCCCCATTCTGTATCTTTGCATTTCGTTTTTTCTGCCTAAGTGGAGTATCTTGCATTTGTCCTGTTGAACTTCATTTTGTTAGTTTTGGCCCATCTCTCTAATCTGTCAATATCGTTTTGAATCCTGCTCCTGTCCTCTGGAGTATTGGCTATCCCTCCCAATTTGGTGTCGTCTGCAAACTTGATGATCCTGCCTTCTAACCCTTCATCTAAGTCATTAATAAAGATCCTGAACAGGACCAGGCCCAGGACGGAACCCTGCGGCACTCCACTCGTCAGCTTACATCAATGGATATGGCTGTCCAGGGTATAATCAAAGTGTTGACTTTGGAATGGATTCAATAGTTGGGACTTCCAATAGGACACCAAGAGGGCAAATGTACAGTGTTGGGTGAAATATATTTGCTTTTGTCTGGTGGTTGGTTGAGAGTGTTGTCTCATCATTCATTCATTGATTCATTGGGTCTACTAAGGCCCTATCTACCCTGCCATATAGTTTCATAATGCAGTTAAACTACATTATGAAACATATTATATAGCAGAGTAGATAGGGCCTAAGCAAAGCCCTTGCACTTTGCTACTCCGCTGCTGAGTACACATGCCCATTGTGGAACACATCTCATGACACTAAAACAGTGGATGTGGCTATTAATGAGACATGTCACATTATCACAGGAAGTCTGCATCCTACACCACTGAAGAAATTACATTGTTTAGCCGGTATTGCACCACCTGACATCCACTGGGAAGGAGCAGCCAATAATGAAAGGGCCAAGGTAGTGACATCTCCGGCCCATCCTCTGGTATCAGAGGTACAACGGGCAGCAGCCAGGTTACTAACTGGAGCAACTTACAAGTCAACCCCCCTATTTAAGGAACTAAATTGGCTGCCATTCATTTTCCAGTCCCAATTCAAGGTGCAGGTTCTTACCTACAAAGCCCTGAAAAGTTTGGGACCCGCCTATCTGCGTGACTGCATTTCTGTGTATGAACCCATGCGATCGCTTCGATCATCTGGAGAGGCCCTGCTCTCGCTCCCGCCCCCTTCGCAGGCACGATTGGTGGGGACGAGGGAGAGGGCCTTCTCTGTGGTGGCCCCCCGACTCTGGAACTCACTCCCCAAGAATATCAGACAAGCCCCCACATTGGCAATCTTTAGGAGAAGCCTGAAAACATGGCTGTTCCTGTGTGCCTTCCCTGATTAAGGAAACAATGCCCTGCTCTGATTAATTTTCTGCAATTGTCCTCAGAAGCACTTTACTACCCGTTGGGTTGCTCTCCCTACATTATCTTTTAAAACCCTCCTGCTTAGATACATCCTACCTCTGTTCACTCCCAGTGTTTATTTTTTAAAAAATAATTTATTACATCTGACCCGGGCATAAAGTTTTAAGTTCTCTGTGTTATTGTTTATATGTGAGTTATATTAATTGTTCTGTTTTATTTGCTTGCTGTTTTGTTTTTGCTGATGTGTTGTTGGGCTTGGCCTCATGTAAGCCGCCCTGAGTCCCCTTGGGGAGATGGTGGCGGGGTATAAATAAAATTATTATTATTATTATTATTATTATTATTATTATTATTATTATCAGCACGCCAACACCTTAAATCAAGAAATAGTTTTCTAAAGTCTACAGAAGTACTCGCAGGAACACCTCAGCAAGCAAGAGTCCAAAAGTGGCAGGCTAAAACTCAGAACCTCAAGCCATGTTTGATACCAAATGAGAGACTCCTTTCTGTGCACACAGAAAACTGGGCGACTTGGAAGGTGCTGAATAGACTGCGCTCTGGCACCACGAGATGCAGAGCCAACCTTAAGAATTGGGGCCACAAAGTGGAGTCCACGACATGCGAGTGTGGAGAACAGCAAACCACAGACCTCCCCTATCACAATGCAACCTGAGCACTGCCACATGCACAATGGAGGACCTTCTTTTAGCAACACCAGAGGCACTCCAAGTGGCCAGCTACTGGTCAAAGGACATTTAATATAATGCCAAGTTTCTAAACTTTGTGTTTCTTTTAAAATACTTTACAACTGTATCCTAAGTTTGCTCCTGATACGATAAATAAATAAGGCCCTAAGAGAAATGTAAAATGTTGGATCAAGTATATTTGTGTGCTGATAGAAAGTGGTTCAAGAGCAAACATGGAAAGAATATTCATAAAGTCTGAAAAATGGTTGAAATGATAATCAGTTGAAGGCAATAATGCTCATGCAACATACATCAGTTACTTTGATTGACTTTGCAAAAGAAACATAACGGCTTTTGTGGTGTCCCAAAATTATGGCACCAACAGGCAGGAAAGCAAAAACAGCAGCAAAAAAAAACCAGCTAAATAAAATTAAAGGAACAATTTTCACATCTCTAGACCCAGGATGTTGGATTGGTCCCTAATGTCCTTCACCAGGAAAGTATTTCCAGTTGGACGTCTCTTTGCGTTTCTCCTTTATATTTAGTAGTGCTGCTGCTATGATGAATGAACACAACAAAAGTTGGCAAATCTACATTAAGCTAGCATGGTTCTTCCTCTCCTCACCCACTGAGCATATTTTACCCAAGTCCAGCTCCCCTTAGACCTTATTAGGGAATAAACTGTACCATCACTTTCCTGCACATGCTTCTAAATTCGCCTCCTGTCTCACTTTATCGTTTCCTACAGACCTATAATTGGCAGGTGGTGCAATTTAGCTCAGATAACACACTTCTACCTGCCGAAAGTGAGACAACAGATGAAGATCTCAGAACTCCATGTAACCCAGATTTAATAATAAAGGAAAAACTCAAAGGTGCTATGAGTCCACCACTGATGTCTGGGCAGGCTTAATATCTCTCCATCTCTTGGTGAATGTACTGCCTGGCTCTGTTCAAAGTTAAATAAATGTCCACCCTTGCCTCAAAATCATTTATATAGTTTGTGCTTGTCCAGGCAGCTTTCCCTGGTAGAGTTTCTATAATTCAATAGTGTCTAGAAGGACAACTTTATACGATTATTTAAGCAAAGCCTATCTGCACTTCAATGATAGAGTGTGGAACCATGGCATAATTTCTGCTGCCCAAAGCCCAAAATAAATTATTTCCAAGGGGTTTCCAATCAAGTGAGTACCCATGTTGATATTTCCTTTATGTCCCAACCATTTGAGATAGCACAGGTTGGGTATCCCTTATCCCAAATGCTTGGGACCAAAAGTATTTTAGATTTCAGAAAACCTGTATTTGCATACTAGCTCTACCCACCACGCATTGCTGTGGTCAGCCTTCCCTCTCTCTTTCCCTCCCTCTTTCCCTCTTTCCCTTCCTTCCTTCCTTCCTTCCTTCCTTCCTTCCTTCCTTCCTTCCTTCCTTCTTTCCCTTTCCTTTTTCTTCCTTACTTTCTTCCTTCTCTGTTTTTTCTTCCTTCCCCTCCCCTTTTCTTTCTCTCCTTCCTTCCCTCCCTACCTCTTTCTTTTCCTTTCCCTTTCTCTCCTTCCTTCCTTCCTTCCTTCCTTCCTTCCTTCTCTACCTCTTTCCTTTCTTCCCCTTTTCTTTCTCTCCTTCCTTCATTCCTCCCTCTTTCCTTCTTTAATTCCCTTTCTTCTTCTCTTCCTTCCTTCCTGCTTCCTTCCTTCCTTCCTTCCTTCCTTCCTTCCTTCCTTCTTCTCTCCCCTTTTCTTTCACTCTTTCTTTCCTTCCCTCCCTCCCTTTTTTCTTTCCTTCTCTTCTTACCTTCCTTCCTTCCTTCCTTCCTTCCTTCCTTCCTTCCTTCCTTCCTTCTTCCTTCCTTCCTTCTCTACCTCTTTCCTTCCCACCCCTTCCCTTTTCTTTCTCCCCTTTCCCCCTTCCTTCCTCTTTCCCTCCTTCCTTCCTTCCTTGCTTCCTTCCTTCCTTCTCTACCTCTTTTCTTCCTTCCCCTTCCCTTACCTTTCCTACCTCCTTCCCTCTTTCTCCTTCCATCCTTTCCTTTTCCTTCCTTCCTTCCTTCCTTCCTTCCTTCCTTCCTTCCTTCTTTCCTTCCTTCCTTCCTTCCTTCCTTCCTTCCTTCCTTCCTTCTTTCTCTACCTCTTTCCTTCCCCTCCCTTTTTCTTTCTCTCCTTTCTTCCTTCTCTACCTATTCTTGGACTGCAACTCCCAGCAGTCCTCCTGATTGATCTATCTACCTACTATCTATCTCTAGCTGATCTATATATCTTATCTATCCAGAGGATTGGAAACATGTATGGATTGGGATGCTCTTAAAGAAATCCAAGGAGAAGCAAGCTTGCAGCTTGGAAGCAGTGCATTTGGAGCATCCTCATCCCCGAAAGGGCCTGGTCTAGGTGATACTGGGAGCTGTCGTTTTCATTCATGCACTATATTATCATTTAGCTTAGGGGTTTTTTTAAGTCCTTTCTGCTGTTTTTTGGAAGGGGTTTATGAATGATGGTCACTCGTTGGTCTGTTAGGGGTGTAGTGTCCAAATTTCATGTCAGTTCATCCAGTGGTTTTTGAGTTATGTTAATCCCATAAATGAACATTAAATTTTTATTTATGTACTAGCCGTTCCCTGCCACGCGTTAGTGTGTATATGTGTTTTGTGTGTGTGTATATATGTATACATTTGTGTATATATGTGGTTTTCCACATGCATTGTAATGTAATTTTTTTTACTTTTTTGGCTTTTAAAGTCTACTCCGCTGTGGTTTTCATTATTTTTCCAAGTGATGGTCACTCATTGGCCTGATAGGTGTATTGTGTGCAAATTCAGTGCCAATTCACGCAGTGGTTTTTCAGTTATGTTAACCCCACAAACATTCCATTTTTATTTATATAGATATGTACATGATGAAATATCTTGGAGATCGGTCCCAATCTAAAGAGGAAATTCGTGTTTATTTTATACACATAGCCTAGAGGTAATGTTATATATGCTTGGTACACAAAATTTGCCTTGACAGCAAGTTATATTTAGTGTATTGTCAAAGGCTTTCATGGCTAGAATCACTGGGTTGTTGTGAGTTTTCCGGGCTGGCCATGTTCCAGAAGCATTTTCCCCTGATGTTTCACCTGCATCTATGGCAGGTATCCTCAGAGTTTGTGAAGTCTGCCATAGATGCAGGCAAAATGTCAGGAGAGAATGCTTCTGGAGCATGGCCATACAGCCTGGCTTGTATGGCCACGTATGACAGGCATCCTCAGACCTCACAACTTCTGAGGATGCCTACCATAGATACAGGCGAAACATCAGGAGAGAATGCATCTGGAGCATAGCCATACAGCCCAGAAAACTCACAACAACCCAAGTTATATTTATTTATTGCATAAATAAGTATAAAACTGATAAAAATAGGAGCACAAACTCCTTGGCAGCAAGTAAGTGAGCATGTATGGCCTGGCCATGTATGGCAGGCATCCTCAGACCTCACAACCTCTGAGGATGCCTGCCATGGATGCAGGTGAAACGTCAGGAGAGAATGCTTCTGGAGCATGGCCAGACAGCCCAGAAAACTCACAACAACCCAAGTTATATTTATTTATTGCCTAAATAAGTACTGAACTGATAAAAAATTATAAGGAGTGCAAATAGCTCACAGAATCCCCCAGCCAAGATGGTCAGTTTTCACCCTCACACAACATACGACCTGCAATCCAGTTGCAACTTGCTTTCCAATGTAATTCTGTTCTCTATTTTGATCAGGGCAGAAAAGAACACTGCAAAGATTAAGAGCTTCTTGTAGGTGCAAACGCTCCAATTGTCTTCTTCCTTGTTTACAGCCGAGCAAATCCACGGCCCTGTAATGCCTAGTAAATGAATAGAATCGGCGTTCCAAGCCCTCACCGCTGATGTTTTTTATTGAGTTGATGTGTACGAAATTACCTAGTCATGGAAAAAAGAGATTGTTCTCTCTCCCCCCCAAACGCATATTCCTTCTGAGATTCAATATCACACTCCATATATTGAAAAACCATTGTAATTTGATCAAAACTGTCATCTCCATCCAATAATTTTCTCCCCACCTAAATTAACCACTATGGAACAACAACAACAAAATCTCGACGCCTGGAATTTGATCTGCACGGGTGTGTTGAAAGATTTATTTTGAAATATGAAAGAAGAAGGGAGAGTAAATGCACAGTTTACATGAGAGTAAGGTGGACAAATGCAAGAGAGGGCAGACTTAGAATCACTTGTTTAGGAAAGGGAATTTCAACATTGTTCTCATGATAAGAATTCTACTTATCTCAATTGCAATTTTCCTTTCCTTCCTCAAATTCCTAGCATTGCATTAACTTATAACTAGAGAGTTTAGAAATGCAGTAGACTCTCCTCATTTATTGGGGGTTAAAGGCATAGGTAAAGGTAAAGGTTTCCCCGTGACATTAAGTCTAGTCGTGTCCAACTCTGGGGGTTGGTGCTCCTCTCCGTTTCTAAACCAAAGAGCAGGCGTTGTCCATAGACGTCTCCAAGGTCATGTGGCCAGCATGACTGCATGGAGCACCGTTACCTTCCCACTGAAGCAGTACTATTGATCTACTCACATTTGCATGTTTTCGTACTGCTAGGTTGGCAGAAGCTGGGGCTAACAGCGGGAGCTCACCTTGCTCCCTGCATATGAAAGCCTAACCTTTCAGTCAGCAAATTTAGCAGCTCAGAGGTTTAACCCGCTGCACCACTAGAGGCTCCATTCACCATAAGTTGCCTGCATATGTGGAAATACTACGAATATAAATTGAAAACACTATTTTTAAACCTGAGATAGCACTTCTCTAGGCATTGGTAGACCCTCCAGCATGATTCTATGGTCAATGCCCTCCTTGAGCAGAGGCGGCCCTAGGTAATTTTCAATGGTAAACAAACAGTATTTTGGCGCCTCCCCCCTCCCAAACCAATCACTGATATATATTTTCTCTTCGTCGTGAGAATTCTGTGTGCCATATTTGGTTCAATTCCACCATTGGTGGAGTTCAGAATGCTCTTTGATTGTAGGTGAACTATATATCCCAGCAACTACAACTCGCATATGTCAAGGTCTATTTTCCCCCAAGAGCACCTCAACAGCGTCCCTGGGCAAAATCAACTATACTGCAAATGCTTACTTTGTGTAATGGGTTGAGCCGCCCCTGCCTAAAGGTAAAGGTTTCCCCTGACATGAAGTCTAGTCGTGCCCAACTCTGGGGGTTGGTGCTCATCTCCATTTCTAAGCCAAAGAGTTGGCGTTGTCCGTAGACTCCTCCAAGGTCATATGGCCAGCATGACTACATGGTCGTGTGGCTAGTATGATTTCATGGAGTGCCGTTACCTTCCCACCGAAGCAGGACCTATTGACCTACTCACATATGCATGTTTTCGAACTGCTATATATCAGTGATTGGTTGGGGGGGGGGGGGCGCCAAAATGCTGTTTGCTTACCTTTGAAAATTACCTAGGGCTGCCTCTGCCTTTAGGTGTGCACTATTTTCAGTATCCTGTTCTCCTGAAGTGCCATACATTTGGGAGATAAAGGAAACCTTTTTGGGAGGTAGGGGGAGAGATGTTATGGGGGCAATGCATTTACTTTGCTCCCAACAGCAACACTCAAGGAGGACAGTTCCTTAAAGCAGCCATTACAGCCCCTCATCAACAAAGAAGGGAAGATACCTACTTAGGCAATCCCTTGTAGTTCGAGTAGGATTGTCATCCAGGATCGGTGCACTGGTGGTCGGTCCGTAGGTGACTGTGGAGCCCTATTCTTGATCTGCTTGTTCTCCTGCAGGGAAGGCATTGGTTTCCAGGTGGAAGGTGGTCCCGGTTGGGGTTGGCTTGACGCACCTTCCTATTGGCACATTTCTCTCTTTCTCCCTCTATTCGTGCCTCTTCAAATTCTGCAGCACTGCTGGTCACAGCTGACTGCAAACTGGAGCGGTCAAGGGCCAGGGCTTCCCAGTTCTCAGTGTCTATGCCAGAGTTTTTAAGGTTGGCTTGAGCCCATCTTTAAATCTCTTTTCCTGCCCACCAATGTTCCGTTTTCCGTTCTTAAATTCAGAGTAGAGCAACTGCTTTGAGAGACGGTGGTTGGGCATCCAGACAATGTGGCCGGTCCAGCGGAGTTGATGGCAGAGGACCATCACTTCAATGCTGGTGGTCTTTGCTTCTTCCAGCATGCTGGCATTTTTCCTCTTGTCTTCCCAAGAGATTTGCAAGATTTTTCAGAGGAAACGCTGATGGGATCATTATAGGAGTTGCATGTGACATCTGTAGATAGTCCACGTCTTGCAGACATGTAGCAGGGTTGGGAGGACAACAGCTTTATAAACAAGCACCTTGGTGTCTCTACTGATGCCCCAGTCCTCAAACACTCTCTGCTTCATATGGGAAAATGCTGCACTTGCAGAGCTCAGGCGGTGGTCTTTGATTCTTCCAGCATGCTGACATTTGTCTACTTGTCTTCCCAAGTGATTTGCAGGATTTTTCGGAGGCAATGCTGATGGAATTGTTCTAGGAGTTGCATGTGACGTCTGTAGATAGTCCACGTCTTGCAGGCGTAAAGCAGGGTTGGGAGGACAATAGCTTTATAAACAAGCACCTTGGTGTCTCTACGGATGTCCCAGTCCTCAAACACTCTCTGCTTCATTCGGGAAAATGCTGCACTCGCAGAGCTCAGGCAGTGTTGTATTTCAGTGTCAATATTGACTTTTGGCACACACATACTTCTCTCTCAGAATGTAAGAATATTAGAGCTACCATTATCACATTTCCTTCTCCACTATTTGTCTTCAGTGACAGGGAATGGAGCAGAGGATGTCCTGGCAGCTCCGAAACCTGGCTCTCTACTAGCCAGCCTAGCAAGACATTTTGCCATCAAGCTCAATCAATCAGTCTTTATTACAGTCTCTAACCAGCACTGAAAATGAATGAACGTACAACAAGTTTAATTAAAATAAATGGAGAATGCAAGGAATAAAAAAGAGATCACACTTCCGAGCTATCAAGCTTTAGTTCACATCAGGAGCAATGGGAGAAATTTAGAGGAGGAAAAAAAACATAGCAGTGATAGTCAGAACTGGCTCAGAGTAAGGGAAGAGAGATGCCATCTGGTACCAGCTCCCTTCCCCTTGAAGAAGGCAAATTGGTCTAAACTGGAAAAAAATAATAATGATACATTTGTTTACAGTTCCATTAGTTGGAAGAACGGCTGCTGTTCTCTGCTGCGCGTGGTCTCATTAAAGCGAGCAGATGTTAAGATCAATGGCTACTCTCGTAACCGAGGGAGGGCATATTTTGTTTAAACCCTGCCATCTCGTCTGCTCTGCTCCGCTCCTTGCCTTTTATTCGGGGACTAAAGAACATGCACCACGTTCCCGGAGGACGTTGTATCAGACGGTGAGCAGGGCATATGGAAATCTTGCCAAATAATTCCTCTGATGGCAGGAGCCTGTTTTCTCCCAATTGCCTCCCAAATAAGCTGAAATATGAAAGAACCAAATGAAATACGACCCTCGGTGAGAGAGGTCCTTTGATATTAAGAATCTTTTACACAGACTGCTCTTGCAAGAAAATTGGAAGAAAGCAATGTAAATTCCTAGTATTACCTTCTCTTGTTCAGGTTTATACAATGCTGATCTCTCTCTCTGCCTTCAAGTCAATTGTTGATCTATGGCAGTGTTTCTCAACCTTCCTAATGTCGCGACCCCTTAATACAGTTCCTCATCTTATGGTGACCCCCAACCATAAAATTATTTTCGTTGCTAATTCATAACTGTAATTTTGCTCCTGTTGCCCCGGCTGGCGGGGACGAGGGACAGGGCCTTTTCTGTGGTGGCCCCTTGGCTGTGGAACGCCCTTCCCATGGACATTAGATCAGCCCCTTCGTTAATGGTGTTTCGAAGAAAACTAAAAACCTGGCTGTTCGAACAGGTGTTCGGTTAAACAATGCAATGTACACGATGAATATAGGAAACGGAATTATGGAAGACGAATTGGATCACGATTCTAGTTACGAGACGTTAATGTGTTGTTATTGATGTGTCATTTTGTATATTATGCTGTTAATGGTTTTTAAATTTTGTATGCTGTTGGATTGACTTTTGCTCTTGTTGTAAACTGCGTTGAGTCGCCTACAAGGCTGAGAAATTGCGGTATACAAGCAAAGTAAATAAATAAATAAATAAATAAATAAATAAATAAATAAATCATAATGTAAACGCCCAATATGCAGGATGTATTTTCATTCACTGGACCAAATTTGGCACAAATACCCAATACGCCCACATTTGAATACCTGTAGGGTTAGGGATTGATTTTGTCATTTGGGGGTTGTAATTGCTGGGATTTATAGTTCACCTACAATCAAAGAACATTCTGAACTCCACCAATGATGGAATTGACCAAACTTGGCACACAGAACTCCCATTACCAATAGAAAGTATTGGAAGGATTTGGTGGGCATTAACCTTGTGTTTTGGGGTTGTAGTTCACCTACCTCCAGAGAGTGCTATGAACTCAAACAATGATGGATCTGGACCAAACTTGGCACGAATACTCAATATGCACAAATGTGAACACTGGTGGAGTTTGGGGAAATAGACCTTGACATTTGGGAGTTGTAGTTGCTGGGATTTATAGTTCACCTACAATCAAAGCATTCTGAACCCCACCACTCATAACAACCACCATGTCAGACTACACAGAGAAGCCATTGAAATCCACAAGCATGTGGACAATTTCAACAGAAAGGCAGAAACCATGAAAATGGACAAATTCTGGCTACCAGTATTAAAAAACTCTAAAAATTACAATAGCAAAACAACAGAGGAAACAATCTGAGACATCTAATCCCTCTCAACAAAAGTTTGCTCCAGGCACAGTCAGCCATTGTATGCTAATCAAGGTGGTCAGTTGAAACATTCACACCTAGCTCCAGCAGACAAGGGTCCTTTTTCTCACCCTGGTCATTCCACAGATATAAACCCATTTTCCTAGTTCCAACAGACCTCACTACCTCTGAGGATGCTTGCCATAGATGTAGGTGAAACGTCAGGAGAGAATGCCTCTAGAACATGGCCATATAGCCCGAAAAAACCTACAACAACCCATGTATTTCTCATTTCTAGGTATGATTGTGAAAACTGGACAATGAAGAAAGCGGATAGGAAGAAAATCTACACATTTGAGATGTAATATTTTATTTATTTGTCGTGTCAGGAAAACCAGTCAAATTATATTACATTTCTAACAGAACAAAGCAAACAAACAGACAAAATACAAAATTGGTGAGTTTGGTAGTTGATTAAATGTCCTTTGACCAGTATCTGGCCACTTGGAGTGCCTCTGGTGTTGCTGCAAGAAGGTCCTCCATTGTGCATGTGGCAGGGCTCAGGTTGCATTGCAGCAGGTGGTCAGTGGTTTGCTCTTCTCCACACTCGCATGTCGTGGATTCCACTTTGTGGCCCCATTTCTTGAGGTTGTCTCTGCATCTCGTGGTGCCAGAGCGCAGTCTGTTCAGCGCCTTCCAAGTCGCCCAGTCTTCTGTGTGCCCAGGAGGGAGCCTCTCATTTGGTATCAGCCATTGGTTGAGGTTCTGGGTTTGAGCCTGCCACTTTTGGACTCTCGCTTGCTGAGGTGTTCCAGCGAGTGTCTCTGTAGATCTTAGAAAACTATTTCTAGATTTAAGTCGTTGACGTGCTGGCTGATAACAAAGGATGAGCTGGAGATGTCTCTGCCTTGGTCCTTTCACTATTGGCTGCTACTTCCCGGTGGATGTCAGGTGGTGCAATACCAGCTAAGCAGTTGAGATGTGATGATGGAGAAGATAAATTTACATTTTTGACAAGTAGAACCAGTAAAGTTCAGCAGTTGTCAAATGTAACCCCCAGTCGAGCCAATTAGGATATAAGGTGCATTAGGGTATTTTCACCTGCTAAAAAAATGCCCCCCACTAAACTATAAAAAAAGCCACAAAGTTAGAAAGAGATCCCATTGCAGCTCCATTTAGTAGAGCAGCAAGGTACGGTACTGCATAATGCTCCATAAAAATCAGTTTCTAAATAACTTTGGGGAAGCAAAGCTGGAAGAATAACGATACTGTCAGCCTTTGCACAAAAGGTTTTATTGCTCCTCAAAGGCAAGAAATTGGGACAAAATTAAGGAAAGTGGTTTAGAAGGAACAGAATATACAGACTGTTCTTTCCTGTTAAGTAGGAACATTTGGAGAGGATAATATCCAATTATAGAGCTGAAGGGCTTCTGAAGTGTCACTGTCTGCAGAGTGGGATCCTCGCTGGGTGTTACACACAGGGATGAGGGGAAGGTCCAGTTTCCATCCACTCCAGCCAGTATAGCCAATGGTCAGGGATGATGGGACACGGAGGGCTGCAAGCTCAGCATGCCTGCTCATGGTTCCTTTCTAGTTGTTCCAGATTGTGGTTTATTCCAGAATCACACATTGTATATCACTAAAGAAAATTAAAAGGGGGCTTTGGTGTGGTAATTGAGGGTGTAATTCATTCTTTAAGGAAGCAAGAAGCAATGTTAGCAATTTTCTTCTCACTGGGAGAAACACTGTGAAAACTATGCAGTTTTCAAATGCTGTTATCAGTTCTGGGATATTTTTTAAAAAAAGAATGATATTTTGGGGTTGTTGTAGGTTTTTCAGGCTATATGGCCATGTTCTAGGAGCATTCTCTCCTGACGTTTTGCCTGCATCTATGGCAAACATCCTCAGAGGTTATGAGGATGCTTGCCATAGATGCATGCCATAAACCTCACAACCTCTGAGGATGCTTGCCATAGATGCAGGCGAAACATCAGGAGAGAAAGCTTCTAGAACATGGCCATATAGCCCAAAAAACCTACAGCAATCCAGTGATTCCAGCCATGAAAACCTTCGATAATACAATAAATAAATAGTTGTGACCTCACAACCTCTGAGGATGCTTGCCATAGATGCAGGCAAAATGTCAGGAGAGAATGCTTCTAGAACATGGCCATATAGCCCAAAAACCTACAACAACCCAGTAATTCCAGCCATGAAAGCTTCAACAATACAATATTTTTGCTCAGAAAACAGTTTTTTTTCTGCATAGACTATTTTGATTCATTCACAGAAGATGTTGTTTACTGACCAAAATATGGATATTTTCCACAGAATAAGTTCCAAACTATGAGAATTCTCTTCAAACCAGGACTCTCCATGCCTGGGCTTCCAAACACTCAATAGACATGTTGTTGTTGTTCATTCGTTCAGTCGTCTCCGACTCTTCGTGATCTCATGGACCAGCCTACGCCAGAGCTCCCTGTCGGCCGTTACCACCCCCAGCTCCTTCAAGGTCAGTCCAGTCACTTCAAGGATGCCATCCATCCATCTTGCCCTTGGTCGGCCCCTCTTCCTTTTTCCTTCCATTTTCCCCAGCATCATTGTCTTCTCTAAGTTTTCCTGTCTTCTCATGATGTGGCCAAAGTACTTCATCTTTGCCTCTAATATCCTTCCCTCCAATGAGCAGTCAGGCTTTATTTCCTGAGTATGGACTGGTTGGATCTTCTCGCAGTCCAAGGCACTCTCAGAACTTTCCTCCAACACCACAGCTCAAAAGCATCGATCTTCCTTCGCTCAGCCTTCCCTAAGGTCCAGCTCTCACATCCGTAGGTTACTACAGGGAATACCATGGCTTTGACTAGGCGGATCTTTGTTGCCAGTGTGATGTCTCTACTCTTTACTATTTTATTGAGATTGGACATTGCTCTCCTCCCAAGAAGTAAGTGTCTTCTGATTTCCTGGCCAGTCTGCGTATGAGTAATCTTTACACCTAGAAATACAAGGTCTGTCACTGCCTCCACGTTTTCTCCCTCTATTTCCAGTTGTCAATCATTCTTGTTGCCATAATCTTGTTTTTTTGATGTTTAGCTGCAACCCAGCTTTTGCGCTTTCTTCTTTCACCTTGATTAGAAGGCTCCTCAGCTCCTCCTCGCTTTCGGCCATCAGGGTGGTGTCATCTGCATATCTGAGGTTGTTAATGTTTCTTCCAGCAATTTTCACCCCAGCCTTGCATTCATCAAGCCCCGCACATTGCATGATGTGTTCTGCATACAAGTTAAAAAGGTTGGGTGAGAGGATGCAGCCTTGCCGTACGCCTTTCCCAATCTTGAACCAGTCTGTTGTTCCGTGGTCAGTTCTGACTGTTGCTACTTGGTCCTTGTACAGATTCCTGAGGAGAGAGACAAGGTGGCTTGGGATGCCCATCCCACCAAGAACTTGCCACAATTTATTATGATCCACACAGTCAAAGGCTTTAGAATAGTCAATGAAGCAGAAGTAGATGTTTTTCTGAAACTCCCTGCCTTTCTCCATTATCCAACGGATATTGGCAATCTGGTCTCTCGTTCCTCTGCCTTTTCTAAACCCAGCTTGAACATCTGGCAACTCTCGCTCCATGTATTGCTGGAGTCTTCCTTGCAGGATCTTGAGCATTACCTTACTGGCATGAGAAATAAGGGCCACTGTACGGAAGTCAATAGACATGTTGTTCAACTATTTTGGAATATTGTTTCTATTCTTAATTAAAAGTGATGGAATGTCAGGAAAATTCTAGTTTTGCTGTTCTTGTTCTAGAGATGGGAACACGTGCCCTTCAGATTTTGTTGCACTGTTATTCCGTCATCCCTCATCATTGACTATATTGGCTATAGCTAATGAACTTGCTGATTAAAAGGTTGGCAGTTCGAATCCTCCCCAGTAAGCTCTCACTGTTAGCCCCAGCACAACATGAGGAACTGTATTAAGGGGTCACGGCAATCGGAAGGTAGACATAGGATGACTTTCTTATTCCATAGGGTTTTCTTAGCAAGTAATACTGACAAATGGGTTTTATAAGCTTGCTCCTTTGAAATATAGCCCACAGCACTTGGGATCAATTGGTATTCTACCATCTTAGTACTATCCAGGGTTGATCCTGCTTAGCTTCCTAGAGCATATGGTATCTGGTGCCTTTGAGGTTTTAGGCCTTCAGGCCTTGGTCTCATGCAGTCCTAGTCCAACACTACCCCGTGGCTTTGTTGTTCTTCATTCATTCAGTCATTTCCGACTCTTCGTGACCTCATGAACCAGTCCATGCCAGAGTTCCCTGTCAGCCATCACCACCCCCAGCTCCTTCAAGGTCAATCCAATCACTTCAAGGATGCCATCCATCCATCTTGCCCTTGGTCAGCTCCTCTTCCTTTTTTCTTCCATTTTCTCCAGCATCATTGTCTTCTCTAAGCTTTCCTTTCTTCTCATGCTGTGGCCAAAGTACTTCATCTTTGCCTCTACTATCCTTCCCTCCAATGAGCAGTCGGGCTTTATTTCCTGAAGTATGGACTGGTTGGATCTTCTTGCTGCCCAAGGCCCTCTCAGAATTTTCCTCCAGCACACAGTTCAAAAGTACCCTGTGGCTTTACCCTATGACTATTATTTAGTATCATTCATTGCTGGTGTGAGTGTACACTCTAAACATTCCTTGAGGTTTTTCTCAGTACGTGGCAAATGTGTTGGTAAGAGAGGAAAGGAGAGGCAGTTTGGAGAGAGACGTGGAGATTAAGACTTGGCCCAGAGAACAATTGAGCTGTCCTCTGAACTACCCGGCATTTTTACACAATCTGCTTCGGAAGAGCTTTCTGCAAAGCAGAGCATTTCTCTTCAGCTGGGACAGAGAACTCATAATGAATCTGGACAATTTAATTTGTATGTAGATGAAGGTATGATGAGGTTTACTATTGTAGTACTTAATGAGTAATTAGCAGTTTGCACAGAAGAGATGCCTCTCTTCAGCTGTCTGTACAGCCGAGGTAAGGATCTGACACTTCCCAGTTACTCCAAATTCTAAGTGATCTCACCGTGTTTCCTTCTTGGACTCTTGGAAGAAGTCTGTTTGCATTCTTCACTAGCATCTCTCTCGCGCAACCAGTTTTGCACTTTGAATCTTTGTCTTAGCAGCTTTTTATTTGCTAGTCACCATGAAGGATTTTTGTTTCAACAAGAAATCAGTGCATTTCATTTATGACAACAAAAGCCAAGCAAGAGCTATGATAGAAACTGTTCAAAAACAAAAATGTCCCTTGCTATTTGATTTTGTTTGGTCATGTCAGGATCGACTTGAGAAACTGCAAGTTGCTTCTGGTGTGAGAGAATTGGCCGTCTGCAAGGAAGTTGCCCAGGGGATGCCTGGACGGTTTGATGTTTTACCAACCTTGTGGGAGGCTTCTCTCATGTCCCCACATTAGAGAGCTGAAGCTGATAGAGGGAGCTCATCCGTGCTCTCCCCAGATTTGAACCTGTAACTTGATGGTCTTCAGTCCTGCCTGCACAGGGATTTAACCCATAGGGTTGCTAGAATTACTTACTTAGGTGATCCCTCATTGTCCGAGGAAGACAGTCCTCCAAGTTCGGTGCCCTGGCGGTGAGTACGCAGGTGATTGTGGAGCCCTTTTCTTGACTTGCATGTTCTCCCGCAGTGAGGGCATCAGTTTCCAGTTGGGGTTGGTTTGGCATGCCTTCCTCTTGGCACATTTCTCTCTTTCGCCCTCCATTTGTGCCTCTTCAAATTCTATAGCACTCCTGGTCATAGCTGACCTCCAGTTAGTGTGCTCAAGGGTCAGGGCTTCCCAGTTCTCGGTGTCTATGCCACAGTTTTTAAGGCTGGCTTTGAGCCCATCTTTAAATCCCTTTTCCCATCCTCCAACATTCCGTTTTCCATTTTTGAGTTCGGAATAGAATAACTGTTTTGGGAGATGGTGATAGGGCATTTGGACAACGTGGCCGGTCCAGTGGAGTTGATGGCAGAGGACCATTGCTTCAGTGCTGGTGGTCTTTGCTTCTTCCAACATGCTGGCATTTGTCCACCTGTCTTCCCAAGAGATTTGTAGGATTTTTCAGAGGCAACGCTGATGGAATTGTTCCAGGAGTTGCATGTGACATCTGTAGATAGTCCACATCTTGCAGGCATATAGCAGAGTTTGGAGGACAATAGCTTTATAAACAAGCACCTTGGTATCCCTATGGATGTCCCGATCCTCAAGTACTCTCTGCTTCATTTGGAAAAATGCTGCACTCACAGAGCTCAGGCGGTGTTGTATTTCAGTGTCAATGTTGACTTTTGTGGAGAGGTGGCTGCCAAAGGAGAGGGAATGGTCAACATTTTCTGATGTTACACCATTAAGCTGTATTTCTGGCATTGTAGATAGGTTGGTTGGTGACTGTTGGAAGAGCACTTTCATTTTCTCAATGTTCAATGATAGGCCGAGCTTCTCGTATGCTTCTGCAAAGGTCTTTAGAGTGGCTTGTAGGTCTTCTTCTGAATGCACACAGAAGACGTTGTCATCAGCATACTGGATTTCTATAACAGATGTTGTTGTGACCTTGTTGAGGTTAAATAGCTTGCCATCTGTCCAATAGATGATTTCCACTCCAGTGGGAAGCCTCCCATCAACAAGATGAAATATCATAGTGCTGAAGATGGAAAATAAGGTTGGGGCAATAACACATCCCTGTTTGACACCTGATTCCACCTTAAATGGGTCAATTTGGGAGCCATTGCTATCCAAAACTGTTGCCATCATGTCATCATGGAGGAGCTACAGGATGTTCACAAATTTGTTAGGGCACCTGATTTTTTGGAGGATGGTCCAGAGAGCACTGTGATTCACTGTGCTGAATGCCTTTGCAAGATCAATGAAGGCCATGTACAGAGGTTGATTTTGTTCCCTGTATTTTTCTTGCTAGAATGAAAACTGAGACATAATACTGTATAAATGAATGTTGGCAAAATCTTCTGAAGCTGCAGAAACATTGGCAAAAGCCAAATTCAAAAGGCAAAAGTTAGTTATTTCTGCCATGAAGATGACCATATTGCACCTACCTGCCATGTAGGTATTAATGATGATAAACCCTTTAGAAATAGAAGTGGCAAATTCTGATTCAGTATTAACATAACTGAATGCACTGGGATTCAAAAGCAGGCATCTCAGAGATGACCGAGAAAAATCTTGGCCTGAAAAGGTTGGCACTTTGGTTTCTCTCCTATTCAGATGTTTAACAGCTCAAGTTCTTCATCACGATGGCATTTGCCAATTTGAGTTAAAGTCTTATCAAAAATTAACTGAAGCTAAATTCTTCTCCATTGTAATCTGAAGACCAAATGCCTCTGAAGCAAAAGCTGGAATAGTTCCCTTTTTGGAGTTTGGTTCCCAGAATTCCTCAGCCAATATGGCCCTTGACCATGTTGGCTGGGAAATTCTGGGAGATATAATCCAAGAAGATCATTTTATATCCTTTACTTGCATGCCAATGTCAGAGATGAGGACAAAAGTCAATTCAGTGAAAGCAGAAACCAAGGCCTATCCAGAATTAATGAGAACATTTGTGGTGTGGCAGAATAGTCAGAAGGAAGAGCCCAAGATCCCATGCTGGTTAAGGAAAAGGACAAAATGGTCCTATAATTTCCCATTCTTGGAAGAGAAATTGAAACTTTAATGTTAGTATATTATTTATCCTTCTCTGTTTATGGATTCAACCATCCACAACTTGGAGATACTTTTTAAAAATCCAGAAAGGAAACCTTGATTTTGCCATTTATATCAGGGACATCATTTTACTGTCCCCTTATATACAATGAGATTTGAGTATCCATGGACTTTGGAATACACAAGAGGTCCCGAATAGGCCTGGGTAACAACGGAAAAATTTGTTTCTAAAATCGATTCGTTTTTTGGGGGTTTTTGCGTTTCGTTATTTAAAATAATTACAAAATTTTCCTTTTAAAAAGTTCGATATTTACGAAATTTCGTAAATGTGAAAAAAATTACAAAACATTAACGAATCGATTTCCGAAACAATAACGAATCGATTCGTTAATGGCGGGCGCGACCGCGAAATACGCTAAAAAACCTCCAAAAACTTCTGAAGCTTCCCTCTCCCTCTGTTGTTGACTGTTGGTGTGATATTATAATTTTTTTTCACTAATTAAACAAAAAACTTGCCCCAGACATGCGGAAATAATAACGAAACGACCTCAGAACAATAACGAAACGAATACAATAACGAAACGAATACAATAACTAAATACGAAGCATTTACAAAACGTGTTTAAAAATTCATTTTTTTAAAAAATTGCTCCAAAATGGTTCGTTATCGTTTTGTAATTTAAAAAATTAACGAATTATTAACGAATTACAAATTAACGAAACGAAACCGCCCAGCCCTAGTCCCGAAACCAAACCCCAGTAGATACCAAGTACTCTTAGTACTGTTGCTGCTTTAAATCAGCTAAAGTTTTAGACAAAAACATTTTTTTTTTAAAAAAAATTATTCCTGACACAGGTAGAATAATATCACAATCCATCACCATTTACCAATATTGAAGTACATATTGAATACATACAGGGGGGAGGGAGCAAGCTTGTTTTCTGCTTCCTTGGAGACTAGGACGCGGAACAATGGCTTCAAACTACAAGAGAGGAGATTCCATCTGAACATTAGGAAGAACTTCCTGACTGTGAGAGCCGTTCAGCAGTGGAACTCTCTGCCCCGGAGTGTGGTGGAGGCTCCTTCTTTGGAAGCTTTTAAGCAGAGGCTGGATGGCCATCTGTTGGGGGTGATTTGAATGCAGTATTCCTGCTTCTTGGCAGGGGGTTGGACTGGATGGCCCATGAGGTCTCTTCCAACTCTTTGATTCTATGATTCTATGATTCTATGATTGTTTTCATAGTGTTGTAAACAATTCCGCATTTATCTACCACTTGTGTCTAGCGATTTTACACCCATCTCCTCCTCCCCCCACCCTCTGGGAACATTATTAGTCTTCATTTAAATATTAATTTAATTCAACAATTGTGTAAAGAGAATGGTTCAGCTTTTTATATCTTTCATTTCCTTCGACTTTTTGCTGCTTTAAATCAACTAAAGTTTTAGACAAAAACGGACTAACCCATCACATACTAAAGGTAAAGGTAAAGTTTACCTTTAGTATGACATTTTTTTTTGTCGTGTCAGGAGTGACTTGAGAAACTGCAAGTCTCTTCTGGTGTGAGAGAATTGGCCGTTTGCAAGGACGTTGCCCAGGGGATGCCCGGATGATTTTGATGTTTTTATCATCCTTGTGTGAGGCTTCTCTCATGTCCCCGCATGAGGAGCTGGAGCTGATAGAGGGAGCTCATCCGCCGCTCCCCGGATTCGAGCCTGCGACCTGTCGGTCTTCAGTCCTGCTGGCACAGGGGTTTAACCCACTGTGCCACCAGAGGGTCCATCCTTGACATTACGTCTAGTCATGTCTGACTCTGGAGGTTGGTGCTCATCTCCACTTCTAAGCCGATGAGTCGGCATTGTCCATAGACACCTTCAAGGTCATATGCCCAGCATGACTGCATGGAACGCTGTTACCTTCCCGCAGAAGCGGTACCTATTGATCTACTCACATTTGCATTTTTTCGAACTGCTAGGTTGGCAGAAGCTGGGGCTAACAGCTTTTGGTCAGCAAGTTCAGCAGCTCAGTGGTTTAACCCGCTGCCATAACGTACTGCAGTGAGTCCAACAGGAATTTGGCCATGGTGTCTGGTTGGCCATGACTTATCTCTGAGCTACCAAGTTGTTTTGTCTGATTACATTGTTTTTAATTCCTTTAATTTTAATAAACCGTTGTAGCTGCCTTATCATAATTTCAGATCTTTGAATATAGAGCAAGATATTAAAGAGAGATAGATAGACAGACAGACAGAAGATGCTTTGTGCTTTGTGCTGTTGATATCACCAGTCCCACCAGTGATAAGGATGGATTTAGGAACATCACCAGACTTCAAGGCAGATTCTCGAAATCTTCATGGAGTACAAAACTTCCAGAACAGGTTGAAACCTACTCAACTGAGTAGATGAATAGCTCATTGGCTACAATTGTTTTCATTCCAACTATAGCTTTGCCAGACAAGTCCATGTTAAGGTAGCACTTCATAAAGAGATACAGTACAGAAAAGATGTAAATTGTGCTTGTTACTACTACTATCTCCCATGTGTTTTATTTATTTGCTGCTCCTTGATTTATAGACCACACAAATCTGCTCATATGCCGGGCTCAGAGAATTGGCCAATTATTTAACATGACAAACCAAATATGGTTTAATCAGCTCCCTGCATCTATTACATAGATGCTGATGAATATTCACATCTCATTCATCATTGAATCTTGGAGCCAAGCTACTCAGTCAGCAAGCTTTTGTGAGGCATCTGTTGCTGGACTGCACTGCTTCCAAAGGCAATTGGGGACATCAAAGTTTGGAATGTTCTCACATAAAAAAACAACAACTTGTGATACATACAAAATTGGGATATTGTACAGAAGACTAAGCTGGAGCCTTTGCCAAGATATCAACAGTTTACTGTTAGATTCTGTGTATGGGAGAGAGAAAGAGAAGTGTGCCGCTCTTATTGTCATTTGTCATTCAGTTGGCTTCAATCTATGGAAATCCTCCAAATGAGATATAGTACAATACCCCTGGAGCCCCCGGTGGCACAGTGGATTAAAGCGCTGAGCTGCTGAGCTTGTTGACTGAAAGGTCGCAGGTCTGAATCCAAGGAGCGGCATGAGCTTCCGCTGTCAGCCCCAGCTCCTTGCCAACCTAGCAGTTCTAAAACATGCAAATGTGAGTAGATCAATGGGTACTGCTTCGGCAGGAAGGTAACAGCACTCCATGCTTGGAGGTGTCTATGGATAACTCCAGCCCATTGGCTTAGAAATGGAGATGAGCACCATATCCCAGAGTCAGACACGCCTGGACTTAATGTCAGGGGAAAACCTTTACAACCTACAATACCCCTATCCATGGATTTGTTATCCATGATTTCACTTACCCACATTTAGAAAAAATATTCCCCTTGGAAGCATTTGTGGGCTTTTCCAGGACCTCCAGTGAGGACCTGGAGCATTCCTCTGATCTCCCAAGCATACCACAGAACACCACTGGTAGAGAAGCCTACAAATGAAAGTGTCCACGGGCCTCTACAGATCTTCTAGTACTATTCTACAATATGTCTTCAACTTAAATATATTTTACATGAGTTTTTTATTCGTTCACTTCCTTCTGACTCCTTGTGACCTCATGAACCAGTCCACGTCAGAGCACACTCGGCCGTGGCCACCCCCAGCTCCTTCAAGGTCAAGCCTGTCACTTCAAGGATACCATCCATCCATCTTGCCCTTGGTCGGCCCCTCTTCCTTTTTCCTTCCATTTTCCTCAGCATCATTCTCTTCTCCAAGCTTTCCTGTCTTTTCATGATACGGCCAAAGTACTTCATCTTTGCCTCTAATATTCTTCCTTCCAGTGAGCATTTGGGCTTTATTTCCTGGAGGATGGACTGGTTGGACCTTCTTGCAGTCCAAGGCACTCTCAAAATTTTCCTCCAACATCACAGTTCAAAAGCATCTATCTTCCTTCGCTCAGCCTTCCCTATGGTCCAGCTTTCACATCCATAAGTAACTACAGGGAATACAATTTCTTTAACTATGCAAATCTTTTTTTGCTAGTGTCAATTCTGGCATGTAGGGTTTGGTTTTGTCTATAGTTTCAGGTATCCACAGGGGTCTTGGCTCTCTTGGATGAGTCTTGTTCTTTCCCTACCACCTTCAGTGGTAGAAACCATTATCATCTCCCTCACTGCTCACTGGAGGGAAGGATATTAGAGGCAAAGATTAAGTACTTTGGCCACATAATGAGAAGACAGGAAAGCTTGGAGAAGACAATGATGCTGGGGAAAATGGAAGGAAAAGGGAAGATGCGCCAACCAAGGATAAGATGGATGGTGGCATCCTCGAAGTGTGTGACTTGACCTTGAAGGAGCTGGGGGTGGCCACAACCAGGGAGCTCTGGCGTGGGCTGGTCCATGAGATTGCAAAGAGTCAGAAGCAACTGAATGAGTAAACAAAAACAACAACAATAACAACAACAACAATAACAACATCTCCCTCAATGAGAAATAATATAAAAGGTTGTCATTGCTTTGTCGAAGGCTTTCATGGCCGGAATCACTGGGTTGTTGTAGGTTTTTTGGGCTATATGGCCATGGTCTAGAGGCATTCTCTCCTGATGTTTCGCCTGCATCTATGGCAAGCATCCTCAGAGGTAGTGAGGTCTGTTGGAACTAGGAAAAAGGGTTTATATATCTGTGGAATGACCAGGGTGAGACAAAGGACTCTTGTCTGCTGGAGCAGTGATGGCCATCTGTCAGGGGTGATTTGAATGCAATATTCCTGCTTTTTTTATTATTATTATTAAACTTTATTTGTACCCACTAGCATCTCCTGAAGGATTCGATGCGGCTTACACAGACTGAGGCCTCAACACACTACATAACAATACAATCAAAGCAAATCAAACAATTAAAACAGAATAAAGCAAAATAAACAACAGGCACAATACAGTAAACACAATAAAACTGGGCCAGGCCAGAGCAATGGGTACAAGATTAAAAGTGCTGATGTGACAGGAGGTGTATATAGGGCTTCCAGGGCAAGTGCGATGTGCAGCAATCAGCAATCATTGGTTCTGATAAAGTGCTTATGGGACTTGGTATTGGAGATTTCCTAATCTCCATTTCTAAGCTCTTCGGCTTAGAAATGGAGATGAGCACCACACCCCAGAGTCAGACATGACTGGACTTAATGTCAGGGGACTACCTTTACCTTTACCTATATAAACCCCAGTTCCAACAGACCTCACTACCTCTGAGGATGCTTGCCATAGATGCGGGCGAAACGTCAGGAGAGAATGCCTCTAGACCATGGCCATATAGCCTGAAAAAACCTACAACAACCCGTTGTCATTGCTGTTCTTATGTGACAATAATTGGCTTTAATTTAGGGTCGTCCTATGAATGAGGGATTTCCAATAGGCAAGATAATAATCAATGGCCTTGCTCTCATCTTGTAAATGTGGGACAATGACTTCCTTGATTGAGTCAATGCCCTACCATGTGGCCTTCTCTTGTTTTCATATTAACTTTCACTCTATTAAACATTTTCCATAAAGTGAATACATGTTGGGGGATCCTCTTGGCAAAATGTATAGCTTCCTTTGCCAACATCACCGCCATAGTCTGCACCATTTTGGCTGTTATGGGAAAGGACTGGAGGGTGATATGTACAGTAGAAGGGCTCCTTTAGCTGTTGACTTAGGGCAAGGCCTTTCCCAGTTCATTGGTAGCCATGCCTCTGCTTCGATTATGATTCTTGATGTATCCTTTTTCTGTTCCTGCACTTGCCTCCTTTTTTCTATTGAAGAGGAAACCATACCTGTGTGCCCATTTTTAAATAGGCACAGAAAGAGTGATCGACGTTTTAATAACTCGATCTGAACCTGCCCAGAAAATGTGAAAGGAAAATGAAAGAGCTATAAAAAGAGCTTTTGTTCTAATACTCTGCAGTAAGCTGACAGGAAGATGATAGTCTTGCTACAAACAACAGTTTAGAATTGAAGGCGGTAGGTACCGGCATGCTCCGAGCTGCGATGTCTCCGGAGTGCTTAGCCATTTTTCTGTCTTTGATCACATTCCCTTTCATCTGAGGGTCTCAGAGCATTGGAGTTAAGTATCATGGTTCTGATGGGAATAAAAATGGAGGAGTAAAATCCCCCCTACCCCATTTCATTGATGGGCAAAATATACCGAGTCCGCCCATTAGATCTATACTGAAGTCGGTTTTGTAAATAGTAATTTAGCATGGTTTGCATCAGGGATGGAGCCATCAGATAAGCCAATTGCAGTTCCATGTGTATTTCAGTCAATTCTTTCCACATTCTGGAAACTATTGCAAGTTTTTTAAAAAAAATATGTATATGGAAATTTGCATTTATTTTCCTTTGCCCATTTTTCAAAGAGAAATATTTCTACAAGCATGCTCCCTTGATATATGCCTTTTTGTATGCAATTTTCAGCAATATGCACATTTTTGAATGTGACTTTTACTAGCATGCAAATTTTTGTATATAAATTTCCCGTGCATACAGATATATGGAATTTACATCCAAAAATGTACGCCTCTGAGTTTTTTCCTGACTTATACATTTTTGTATGCAGCCTCTACCCAACCTATAGAATTATGAATGGGTCCTTCCTAAATGTATGTATTTTGCATAATTCCCTAATATATGCATCCTAGTACCATTTTCAATATGAAATACTCTCTAAAGTCTCTCAGCAAGGTGGTCCCTAATGGGACAAGCATCTTATTGTGTTTTAGTGCCTCATTCCCCTTAAGATAAGGATGTAGGTTCTGGATGTAGAAACAGAATCGAAAAGCCAGTATATTAGTTCATGGAAAGGGGGAAGTCAGATTTTCTAAGCAAGTAATGATTGGGATCCTACATGCACATTGCACAGGTATCTTTTCCTATGCAGTAATGTGTCATTCCATTGTGAATAATAATAATAATAATAATAATAATAATAATAATAATAAAGACCTTGGCCTGCACTTAAACACAATAGGCACTGACAAAATTATCATCTGTCAGCTGCAAAAGACCACCCTACTGGGATTTGCATGTGTTATTCACCGATACATCACATACATAGCTTATAGTTTTTAGCTTTTAATATTGTTATTATGCACTGTCTTATGTCTAATTGCACTATAATGGTTCTTTTGCTTATCAATGTATATTTTATGGCATCGAATTGTGCCAATTGTGTACGCCGCTCTGAGTCACCTCCGGGCTGATATGAGCGGGGTAGAAATAATGCAAATAAATAAATAAATAAATAAATAATCCTAGACACTTGGGAAGTATCCGATGTGTGATCTAATACAACAACCAGCACAGTGATCTTGTTTGCTGTGTACTAATTTTGTTGTATTTCAAATAATAATAATAATAATAATAATAATAATAATAATAATAATTTACTTTATTTATATGACACTCTATCTCCCCGAGGGGACTCAGTGGACTCAGTGGATTACAAAATACATATATGGCAAATATTCAATATCATTATACAATTAACAACAAAGGCAGACAGTACACAGACAGAGGCAAAGGCTTCCTCTTACCATCCAGCAGCTGGAGGCTGTGCTCAACACCAGCCATGGCGAACTGCTCTTGTTCCATTTTCCATGCTGAGAAGCCTGTTGTTCGTGGACACCTTCCTGATAGAATTGATAGCATATTTATTATTTATTTATATAAAACTTTTATATCCTGATCTTCTCAACCTCCGTAGAGGGACTCAGACCGGCTTACAGCAAGGATTCAATGCTAATAGTACAATCTAAAAACATCATATAATAACGAGTTAAAATACATATCGATTAAAATTACAAATAAGCCATATCTGCATGGGCACCTTTTACCTCCTCGTCAAAGCAGTACCTATTGATCTATTTATTTATTTATTTACTTTATTTACTTTATTTGTATACCGCTCCTCTCAGCCCTTAGGTGACTCAGAGTGGTTAACAGCAACAGTTTCAGTATACAAAGTACAAGGTTATTGGGTATTTAAAAGCAATCACATAACAAGTTAATTAACAGTAAACATCAATACAACAATATATCAACTCACATTATTGTTTTCAAACTGCTAGGTAGACAGAAGTTAGGGCTAATGCTAGGAGCTCACCCTGACCCATGGCTTGAATTGCCAACCTTCCAGTCGGCAAGGTTTTCTGCAACTGGCAGTTTACCCTTCTGTGCTAACACAGCCCCATGGATGTATTGTATATATACAGATAAGATGCGCCTGTTGTTGTGTACCTTCAAGTCATTTTCAATTTATGATGATCTTAAGGTGAACCTATCATAGGGTTTTCTTGGTAAGATTTATACAAAGATGAGTTTGCTTTTGCCTTCCTCTGAGGTTGAAAGCATGTCTCTTAACCAAGATCATCCCATGGGTTTCCATGGGCCTTGGAAACTCCTTGGACTAGGGTTCCATTTTGGCCTCCAAAATCCTAGTCAAACACCCAAACCACTACATTACACTGGCTTCATGTAAACTGCATTACATACATTACCAACGTAATGCCAGTCTTTATGTGTTTTATCATTATGAGACTGTATTTGTTTAGCTTTTCCTTAATGCTTTGCTTTGCCTGTATTGGAATTAGATCACTTTCTTGAACAAAAGGACAAGCAATATTATTGAAGGACACCATATAGCTGAGATTTAACTCTCTTCCTTGACATCCTTCTATCGCTTTTTTTGCTTGACATGTAGTCATGATGGTCTGTTTACCATTTGCTGGAGAAGATAAATGGGAGTATATGGTTGTACAAATGTCCTGCTACCTTTTGACTGACTACTACAGCACAATGAGTAGCTCTTTTAAAGTTCAAACTAAATACAGAATTGATTTTCTAGTATGGGAGGAACCAGGTTCCAATGCCTTGGGGTATGGGCTGGAAGTGGATTGCCAATTTGAGCTCTGAGAAGGAGATCCAGAGAAGGTTTCCACCCTGGATGAATGTGATTTCAAAAGACTTCCTGCAAATATGGGTCCAGTCACCATTTGACAGTTAATAAAAGTTGTGACCCAGCTCATTTCTGTCTTGCTTCTATGCACATAGGCTGTGATGGCATGCCCGATCCTTTAGGACAAATTATAGTGTCTGGCTTTACTCGGGGGCTATCTGTATACCGTCTGTTAAGATTAAGACCCTTAGCAGACAGAGGCAATTTAGCCAAGGTGAAAAGATAACCAAAATGAATTTGCAGCAAACAAGATGAATAAAGGGTTAACTCCCCCTGGGACTATTATAAAGTAACTTAAAACAGTACATTACAAAAGGAGCCTTTGCTGGCTGCAGTCATCTTTCTGGAGTCTAGTGCAAAGCAATGGTTATAAACTGTCTCAACCTTGGGTTGTTGTAGGTTTTTTCAGGCTATATGGCCATGGTCTAGAGCAGGGGTCCTCAAACTTTTTAAACAGAGGGCCACGTCACAGTCCCTCAAACAGTTGGAGGGCCGGATTATAATTTTTAAAAAAACAAACCATGAATGAGTTCCTATGCACACTGCACATATCTTATTTTTAGTGCAAAAACACTTAAAAACAATACAGTAATTAAAATGAAGAACAATTTTAACAAATACAAACTTGTTAGTATTTCAATGGGAAATGTGGGCCTCCTTTTGGATGATGAGATAGGGTTGTTGTGGTGGTGGTGGTGGTGGTGGTGGTGTGCTTTCAAGTCGTTTCAGACAGGTTGACCCTGAGCGAGGGCCGGGTAAATGACCTTGGAGGGCCGTATCTGGCCCCAGGGCTTTAGTTTGAGGACCCCTGGTCTAGAGGCATTCTCTCGTGACATTTCTCCTGCATCTATGGCAAGCATCCTCAGAGGTAGTGAGGTCTGTTGGAACTAGGAAAAAGGGTTTATATATCTGTGGAATGACCAGGGTGGGACAGAGGACTCTTGTCTGCTGGAGCTAGGTGTGAATGTTTCTTCTTTCTTGGGAAACTTAAGCTGCCAACAAGCTTCTGTTGTCCTTTGGACTGGTAGTATAAAATACTGCTGAATGCAGGTGCTAAGAATGCCTGTTTTTGGATTGGTAGGTCTAGGATTACCAGACAATGCCCCAAGCCTCTAGTGACTGTAGAAAAAGGGAGTAGTCCAGCAAGAGAGCTCTATACAGACAAATGGAGTAGACCAACTAAGGTTGGCCTCTGGGGGTGTTATGCTCCACCCAAAAACTAATCTAAAGTAAGTTATCTACACTATAGGGAAAACCTATAAAAGGGAAGTCAAGAAGAGGAGAGGAAAAGGCAGAGCCAAGACTTGAAACATAGAATAATAGAATCAAAGAGTTGGAAGAGACCTCATGGGCCATCCAGTCCAACCCCCTGCCAAGAAGCAGGAATTGCATTCAAATCACCCCTGACAGATGGCCATCCAGCCTCTGTTTAAAAGCTTCCAAAGAAGGAGCCTCCACCACACTCCTGGGCAGAGAGTTCCACTGCTGAACAGCTCTCACAGTCAGGAAGTTCTTCCTCATGTTCAGATGGAATCTCCTCTCTTGTAGTTTGAAGCCATTGTTCATCCTCCTAGTCTCTAGGGAAGCAGAAAACAAGTGGCTTCCTCTCACATATTTATATATGGCTACATATCTCCTCTCAGCCTTCTCTTCTTCAGGCTAAACATGCCCAGCTCCTTAAGCCGCTCCTCATAGGGCTTGTTCTCCAGACCCTTGATCATTTTAGTCGCCCTCCTCTGGACACATTCCAGCTTGTCAATATCTCTCTTGAATTGTGATGCCCAGAATTGGACACAATATTCCAGGTGTGGTCTAACCAAAGCAGAATAGGGGTAGCATTACTTCCCTAGATCTAGACACTATGCTCCTATTGATGCATGCCAAAATCCCATTGGCTTTTTTTGCTGCCACATCACATTGTTGGCTCATGTTTAACTTGTTGTCAGGCTAGGTACAAATGGGATCCCCTTGTACAAAGGTACAAATGGGATCCCCATGTCTGCCACTGTCATTTTTGATCAAAGCCTCAGAATGGGATCTTCGCTGTGGCTGCAGCAATCCTTGCTTCCATTTCCCCATGCTATCTCAAATTGCAACCACCAGGCACTGAGGTTCCCAGGCCTTTTTAAGAAAGAGAATTCTATGGCTACCCCCAAGAGCCCTACATCGAGATAAAGCCATAGGGAAGAAAAGAAATGTAAAAGCAAAAAAAGTGGGAGGACTTACCAACCAAGTCCATGATATTGCTGCACTGTTGGAACCCAGTAAGGGTGAATTGCACTCATCAAGCAGGCACACAAGAGCCATTTTCCAAGCAGGAGGGCTTTGCTTTCTTTTCTTCCCAGGGCTCTCATTTCCCAGCCTCTGAAAAGCACTTTGCTTCCCCCAACAACACTAAGAGACCCTTTGAAAGGAAGAAAATTTGAGATATTGCAAAGTCAGAGGTTTGAAAGGAAGCCGGAATGGAGTTTTCTGAAAGTCACGGCAGACAAAGCACCTGATTTTTGGACTTGCCGGAAAGAACTCCTGTTAGTGGCTGATGAGCATATAACTGTGGTTTACTCATGTGTGACCTTGAGCAAGGCATGTACTCTCAACTCTATAAAACCTCATGTTAAGGTCATCAGAATTCAGAAACACCTTGAAAGTACACAAGAACAACAGCAGGAACAACAGCAACCTCGCCTCTTAGATCACATCTGTGAAGCTCTGGGAGGGACATTGCTATTTTTCATGGCAACACAATTTGGAATGGGAAAGTTCAGCTGTCCTTCATCCCAAGGAGAAGGAAAAGAAAGGTGCACTACAACACTATTGTAGTGGGAAGAAAATTTGCTATGATAGAACCCTAAGAATCAGACATCACCTCACTACCTCTGAGGATGCTTGTCATAGATGCAGGTGAAAAGTCAGGAGAGAATGCCTCTAGAACATGGCCATATAGCCCGAAAAAACCTACAACAACCCAGTGATTCCGGCCATGAAAGCCTTCGACAATACATCAGACATTGGGTAATTTTACTAGGAAGGTGCTACTGCACTTAACTCTCATGGGCTTCCTGTAGGCATGTAGTTGGCCACTGCAAGAATGCAATACTAGATAAATTTGTGGCCTGATCCATCCTGGTTTTTCTTATGTTCCTATATCTCCAACTCACAAACAGGACATAAAGCTGGTATGTCTTTTCTTGATGTACCCCAAAAACTGATAATTACCCATGTTCATTTCTGACTATGATATATGCCCAGTCCTCCCTAGATCTATCCATTCTTCTCCAGCTCTTCGGGGTGTAAAGATAATAGATTATTACACCTGTTCCTCCCAATTTCTAATCGTACATCTATTGCTCCTGGACATAACATATGTTCAGTCTCCTGCAGCTCCATGTACCTGAGGTGGATCATAGAGAGATATATGTTCGTACCCATCTATCCAAACATATCTCCCTCTATGATCCACCACGGAGGTTAAGATCCTCCAGAGAAGCCCTGTTCTTGGTCCCACCTATTTCACAGGCATGACTAGTGAGGACGAGAAACAGGGCCTTCTCAGTGGTGGCCCCGCAACTACGGAATTTATCATCCATGTGGGAGGCTTCTCTCATGTCCCCACATGAGGAGCTGGAGCTGATAGAAGTATCTCATCTGCGCTCTCCCCACATTCGAACCTGTGACCTGTCGGTCTTCAGTCCTGCCAGCTCAAAAGATCCAGGTGTCCCCAGGGCAATGTCCTTGCAGATGGCCAATTCTCTCACACTAGAAGCAACTTGCAGTTTCTCAAGTTGCTCCTGACACTGAAAGGGTCTTTGAGTGAAATTTGCAAATGCTAAGCAAGGGGCTTTGAAAGAAATTAACAGCAAAAGAGAAATATGCCCTTTCTCTGTAGAAAAGGAGCAACACGGAAGAAAATATTTTAAAAACAAGAGGCATCATGTAGAGGTCATACAAAGTTCAAGCCTACATAGGAAGTTGTGCTGTGGTTAAGCCAAAGGTTGTGGTTAAGCGCAGAGTCTGCAGGTACAAGAAGGTACTTTCAATCAAAAGGTCAAGGGAGTGGGGCTGGAAAGAGAGTACTTTCTATGGCCTATTACTTGAGTATAAAGGTCAGCAGAAACAGAGGAGGGGGCAGCAGTCTTTGAAAACACAAACAGAAGTGTTTCTGTCCATCTCATGTTGATCAGCTTGATTAAATGGTGTCTTACATGAACCAATTGGACTCTGTGGATTTCTTCGAAAAGGGACCCCACACCCTAAACCCGTGATCCCTTACAACGTGACAAAAAAGTCTACTGAATCCCCTTCTCAGAAAAATTAGATCAGACTCCTTTCTCCTGGCCTTCAGGAAAAGACTAAAGATGTAGCTTTGGACCAAGCCTTTGAAGAGTAATTGGAGCAGTGCAACAAGTGACCTCGAATTAATGTGATTGACAAATGGAATGACCTTGGATTATGATTTGAATTGTGTAATTTTAATAGATCGTTTAATAATTGATGTTTTAACTGCTTGAATTTTAATTGTATTTGTTTATTTTATGGACATATATGTGCATGCCATTGAATTGTTGCCTGTTGTAAGGCTTCTCTGAGTCCCCTTTGAGGTGCGAAGGGTGGGGTGCAAATGTGGTAAATAAATAAACAAATCACAGCCAACAATAAATCAATAATAGAGCTGTCCTGCTGATAGATGTGTGTCAGAAATCAATACATTTTGCTGCATCCAACTATTTAAATGCTCTGAAGCAATTTAACCTATTTAAAAGACAGAATAACTCAAAGGTCACTGACGTGACCTAAACCCTGCCCTGTGGCTTGGTTGCTGGAGCATTGCCCATCCCCGGTGCTCAAAAAGCAACCTCAGAAAAGGAATCATTTCCTGATAAATGGTAGGTTTCACACTGGTGCCACTAAGGTACAACCAGCTGAGATAAATAGGCAGCATCCAAATAGGATTTAAACATGCAAAAAAACCTCTCCGTGTTGAAATCAATTGCAAATGGACTGGTAACTGGCGAAGGGAGACGGAAAGAGAAGAGCAGCACTCATATTTCCTCATTGCCACCAGCTACGCCACTGTGTTTTGGAATGGCATTAGCAAATTATCGAGCAATTCGGAGAACAAAGAATTACAATAATCAATTCCTACCGTAATAAATGGCCCGGGCAAAGCATTCTGCTTCAGTAACATTTGCGGGGCTCATAATTTCAGAGATATTGTGTCAACAAAGGAGAGGGAAAGTGTTGCTAAGTTATTTATCTGCAATTACTTCCCTCCCCCTATGTGAATACATATTTATTAGATTTTATGCAAATAAACATTAGGAGGAGAATGAGGGAAAGAAACAGGAGCTACCGAAAACCCATCTTGTATATAAGCCCAATAATGGATTTTAAGATGGCAAAGCAAAAAGGAAAGGACAATAGAGCATTGTGCAACCTTTTAGCAGCTATGTCAGCCCCCTCCCCATAATCGGCTGCCTTCCTGCCAATTATACCACTTCATTGCAGAAATGGAAGGAAGGGAATTAATTTGAATGGAATTAGAACAGTTTAGGATGGAGACCTACAAAATGAAAATTTCCTCAATAGGAGAGCAGGGTGTTTTTAGTAGAAGCAAAATGAGAATGTCTAGTATACATTTTCTTTGGCCACAGTAAAAGAAACCAATAACAGAAATGAAACTAGGAGGGCAAAAAACATTGGTTGTATAAATAAATGTGTACATTAGGGATGGGCGGTTTCGTTCGTTAATTTCGTAATTCGTTATTAATTCGTATTTAAATTAGCTTACGATCCGATATTGAGCCATGCAGGAGTAATTAAAAATCGAAACCATTTTTTTCAATTTATTTCGTAATTGTTTCGAAATTGTTTCGTAATTGCTTCGTAATTATTTCCGTATGTCTGGTGCAAGTTTTAGGGTTGTTGTTTGTTTTATCAGTGATAAAAAATAAATTATCACACCAACAGTCAACAACAGAGGGAGAGGGAAGCTTCAGAAGTTCCCCCTGTCCCATTTGGAGGGTTTTTTAGCATATTGCGCAATCGCGTCCGCCATTAACGAATCGTTTCGTTATTGTTTCGAAATTGTTTCGTAATTTTACGAAATTTCATATATTTCGAACTTTTTTAAAGGAAAATTTCGGAATTCTTTTAAAAAACGAAACGCAAAACCCCCTAAAAACGAATCGAGTTTAGAAACAAATTTTTCCGTGTTACCCAGCCCTAGTAATTAACTACATAACATTACTGGTGTATTACTGCTTGTTTACTGTCCAGTTGCAGAGCCACTTGCTATATTTTATTATTATTATTATTATTATTATTATTATTATTATTATTGAAGGAGCTGGGGGTGATGACGGCCAACAGGGAGCTCTGGCGTGGACTGGTCCATGAGGTCACGAAGAGTCGGAGATGACTGAATGAATGAACAACAACAATATTATTAGTATTATTAATACAATTATGGATCGTTGATTTTGCAATCCTAGGCAACAGCAGGATTGATGAGAAGCAACTGGAAAAGCTGACATGATATGAGGATTTAAAGATCGAATTGCAAAAACTCTGGCACAAGCCATTAAAGGTGGTCCCAGTGGACATCGGCACTGAGAGTGCAGTTCCTAAAGACCTTGGTCTGCACTTAAAAACAATTGGCACTGACAAAATGACCATCTGTCAGCTGCAAAAGGCCACCCTACTTGGAACATCATGCATTATTTGCTGATACATCACACAGTCCTAGACACAAGTGTCTGACATGTGATCAAATACAAAAGTCAGCATAGTGATCTTGTTTGCTGTGTACTAATCTTATTATATAAATGGTTCCTCCATTATGTAAACGGTTCCTTCATTATGTAAATGGTTCCTCCAAATGGGGCACATGTGTTGGTAGATAGCCAAATCAAATAATAACAACAACAACTATTATTATTATTATTATTAGTAGTAGTAGTAGTAGTAGTAGTAGTAGTAGTAGTAAACCGTCCTATCTCCCCAAGGGGACTCAGGGTGATTTCCAACATCTATGGCAAACATTAAATGCCAATGAGGGGAAGATATATAAACAAATTTCATCAAAAGGATTACAAATGTGTACAGTGAGATATACTTCTGAGTAGACACAAGAAGAGTGGATAGATTGTACTAGATCAGACATGGACAAACTTTGGTAGGAAGATTATATAGACTTATAGCCCTGCAGCAAGTCATTTATGACTAAATGGTACCTCCAAGTGGGGCACATGTATTGGTAGGTAGCCAAATCAAAACCTTGGCCAGAAACCGTTGGTGATACCCCTGGCATCACCTCGGGTTATGGAGCCCCCGGTGACACAGTGGGTTAAGCCCCTGTGCTGGCAGGACTGAAGACTGACAGGTCGCAGGTTCGAATCTGGGGAGAGGCGGATGAGCTCCCTCTATCAACTCCAGCTCCTCATTCAGGGACATGAGAGAAGCCTCCCACGAGGATGATAAAAACATCACAATCATCCCGGCGTCCCCCAGGCAACGTCCTTGCAGACGGCCAATTCTCTCACACCAGAAGCGATTTGCAGTTTCTCAAGTCACTCCTGACACGACAAAAACACCAAAAACACCTGGGATTATGTCCATTTCTGGCACTTGATCTAGAAGGAGGAAGGAGATGTGCATAATAGACCTTGGGTAGCTCCCTTATAATTTGGACTAAAATTTGGAGTGGATTCTCTGCCCCACTCAGTTGCCACTGACAATATGTTTATTCCAATGGCATTCAGCAGTATTTTATTCCAGCAGTCCAAAGGACAACAGAAGCTTATTACCAGCTTAAGTTTACACTAACCGAATTACATGATGTTCCATCCGTTTCTGGTTGTAGCATATGCGACTTATTGTATCCAAAGCCATGTTCTCTTATCGTGTGCCTTTCAAACAGACAGATTTGAAAGCCATGTGATACCCCAATTAACAGAATCTCTAAATGAATTTTGAGAAACACACACCTGTGAAGCAAACAAAATCTGCATGTCCAGGAGAGGTATTAAGCAATTAACATTTGGCTGCAGCTGATTCATAGAAATCCCACAGGCAATATTAGCTGAAGCGGAAGGTCCCAAATTATGCACCAAAGGAAGAGGAGCGATTTGCAATGAAATAATGAATTGCGATGCCCTGGGCTGTTGGACCATTTAGTCAATGGAAGGGCGGTTGTTGTTAGTTGTTTTTGGAATCTCCACTTGTGAAGACTGCTCAGCATTTGAGCTGATAATCAGCTGTCAAGAGTGGTTTAGATATTGAGCTGAGGGGCATTTTGCACAGTGTTGGCAGGACCAAAGCTGACATATCTAGTTTTGCTTATTCAAATTCAGTATTTATGTAAGCTCTATTACATTGGACAAGGTCCAGGGGTTTTGCTTATTTATTTGAGGAAGGTGTTCAAATTATGCATAAACTCAGTAGCTGGTGGACATAATCAGCTGCCTTAAAGCCAAGTAATACTGATGGCTGCGGTTGCTTCTGTTACTCTTATGTGATTTCACATTGATCCTTATGGAAACCCCATCATAATGTGTTTGGAGAGTTGCCCCTACCTTCCTCTTAAGCAGAGAGAATCTGACTTGTCCAAGGTCATCCAGATGCCGGAACAAGGATTAAACCTTGGTCTTCCAAGTACTAGCTGAACATTCAAATGACAATAGCTCTTTTGCAAAGTCGATACTAAGATCATACAAATGTTAGGTGTCTAATGAAAGGGCAATGGGAACACAGAAGACTTGGCTCTGCTTTAGCCAAAGGAGGCTTCAGTAGGTCAGTTGATAAGTAGAATTAGGATTATTGAATGAATTCACACTTAAGGATGCTGTGCTGTCACGTGCTGGGCCTCTGAAAGAGTCTGTAGACAAGACATGTTTTCTGAATGCCCAACGGGACGCCGGGGGTGCCTCGGCTGAGAGGCCTTTTGGATTTCCCCACATAAAGTTCTTTTAAAGACTTAGAAAGTTCAACAAAGTTTTTATTGTTGCTTAAATCTTCAATAAATCAAACAAATACTTCAAGGCTTTGAATCAACTGATGGCTTGCTTAAATCTGGTCCAAAAGGGAAAGGCAACTTTCTTCATAAACTGTTTCTTCCTTCTACAAGGGAAATCCTTGACCCCTCCCTGGGCAATCTGCTTTTTAGGCTTTGCTGGCGTGGGCCCCTACATCCAGTCCAAATTGCTTTATGGCTGCCGCAAGTGGTCCTTACCAAGCAGAGTCCTTTAGTAGATTTCCAAGAGGAAAGGAGGCTTTCCATTCCCAGCGAAGGCTGGCTGTAAAACCGTGGAGCTGTATTTCTCCAGCAAAGAGCTGGCTGTAGAGTTGTGGAACTAAATTCCCCAACAAAGGCTATGCTGTAGTTCTCTGTAGAGCTGTGGGACTGGATCCCCCCAGCAAAGCTGTAAAAGACGAAGCTTTCTACAGGTGGAACTGATTCACGTCCTGTACGAAAGGCTTCTCTGTGTGAACTGAACTAGAGGTCCCTTTTCCCTCCTTAACCCAGAAAAAGGGGCGGAACTAAAGAACATAATGATAATTGATGGGTCATTGGCCCTATTATTGCAAACCAAGGGAAGCCACCTTATTGCAAAATGCATGGCACTTTGGAATACATGCAAACACTCAATAGAAAGAAAAAGAAGTTGGAGCTCCTGGTACAGCCGTACCAGCATAGATGCTGTTCTGAAGCTACATCAGTATGGTGAGATGGCCTTGACAAGAATTCTTCACCTCCCATGAAAATTATTTCCTTTAGCAACATAAGTACACAGACTTCTCTTTGAATTTCTTTTATTTTATTCTTTCTTTTTTGGTCACATTTTTTGAATTTTGCAGAAAAACATTTCTATGAAAAATTCCTTACCTATTTAAACCCAGTTGCAAATTATACCCTCTTTAGGGCTTACAGTTAGAACCTCATGGGGCATTATACCAATGTAATAATAATAATAATAATAATAATAATAATAATAATAATAATAATAATGGTCTTTGGCAACCCCTCTGACACCCCCTCATGACCTCGCCCCAGCGGTCCCGATCCCCACGTTGAGAAATGCTGCCTAAAGGCCATCCAATCCACCCCCCTTCACCAGGGCAAGAAAACATAATCAAAACCCTCCTGACAGAGAGACATCCAGAGATATAGATATAGATAGATAGATATATATGATTCACACACACATGTATATGATAGATAGAAACCAACACTTTCTCATTACTTTATTTTCAAGATCACCAGACTGGGCCACAGCAACACGTGGCAGGGGACAGCTAATAATAATAATAATAATAATAATAATAATAATAATAATAATAATAATAAATATATGGGCATTGTAGAAAGAGGCATCTAGTACCAGATGCCCTTTGTGTGCAACCTTCTTTCCTCTTTTGTGTGTGCCCCCTTACAATTAAAAATCAGCAGTAAACTTTAAAATACTAATATTGCATTAACAACGAGAAATATAGTAATGGGTTTTTCTTTTCTTTTCTCTCTTCCTCACTTTTTATGGTGCGCAGTCCTTATGCAATCCCTAATTTAATAACCAACAATGTGAAATGCCTGTCTGGTTCAGGAGGAGAAGTTGTTTAATGCTTTAATTGGTACTTATTCTAAACAGTTCATTAGAAAGGCTGTTCCTTCTGCCGGCTTTTGCAGCGGAGCTGACCTGACAAGCAGGAGGCCAGCCGCTCGGATCAAGCAAGCCGGCCAATTAGCAAGGCCCAGGTCAGCTCTGTGTGTGTGAACCCATTAGGCGCTCCCAGGAGGGTTCGGAGCAGAGAACGGACACAGATGTAAAAAGAGATGGAAGAGACTTTTCAGGGTTTGCCGATGTATTTATTTGTCTCTCTATATACCGATGCTGAAGAAACACATACAACTGATAGCATAGCACAGAACGTTTGACATCCTTGAAATGGATTGCATTCAGCCACAAATGTCAATAAGCTGAAATAACTGAAAATTTTGTATCAAACCTAGGAACAGGAGGTAGAACTGCAAAACAAGGATGACATCCTGTTGGGAAGTTACAACATCTCTGTAGAGATAAGAAATTTGGACTGAGAAGAAAGCTAACCAATAAGAAATATGAAGCTAGAGAAAATTATAAAGCTAAAAAAACAAATAATCCTAAAGCAAATTAATCCTGAACTCTCCATATAAGTCAAGATAAGTAAGTTGAGGCTGTCCTACTTTGGACATATCATGAGATGAGAACACTCACTGGGTGGAAACAGTCAGTGAAATGGAAGGCAGTAGGAAAAGAGACCACATTCCAGATGAACAGATTAGTCAAGGAAGTCACACTTGCTTGGAGAAATCATTAATGTTAGGTTTTACAATGTATTGTAATGTAATATAGCTGAGTCATGCACTGCTAATAGGCTTCTATTGGAAATGCTGAGTCATGCATTAACTGTATATAGGGAATCATTTGGGGAATGTGTTCTGGCCTGGTCCAGGTGATTGTGAATGATGTAATCCTGGGTCTGAGTTAAGTTAATGAGTTGGGAACCAATCAGAGATTGCTATGTGTAATTGTATAGAATTGTATATAAGGAAGTCATGTAGAGTGTATACTCTCTCCTTGTGCTGTGATGCTGTTTGTTGAAGGCTCTATGTAATTGATTAAAAGAACCTGTCTGCTAAGGCAAGATATAACTGTGTGCTGTGGTAAGTTTGTAATGTCATCTAGATTGGGGGAAAAACAATAGTAAAACTGACAATGGCCGGGCATGTGCTCAAGTGTCTGTAAAAGGTTCCAGAGTGACTGCAGGCTGTGGGAGCAGTTGACTGAAAATACTGTGCAGGGAGAAGCTACTGGAAAGCGCTGAAGTTGTGCAACTGATCTGCTGCTGAATTGTGAAATTAATCTCAACAATTAAAATGTTCATAACAATGTGCTGGCACTAATGCTAATGTTATGTTATGGGCTTGACAAGATATACATGGGATTGCTTAGGTACCCCTCATGCCTGGGTTCTGATAAAGCCCCTGGTTGAGCATAGATTTCTTCAAGCATCAATGCTTACAATGTCATAAATACAATTAAAACATCATGGGAGGGGGTAGGTTGTGGAATTACATCTCTCCCATGTGTAGAGAAGTAGCTGAATAGCTCGTGAGCACAAATCAGTGGAGCGATTCATGAAAGGAGCAGCACCCAACCATATATGTTGGACTTTCTGCACCTAGGGCAGTTTTATATACCTTATTACACAACAACTATATAAATGCAGTGAGACCCCTATAACCACAGAACCAATATCTGTGGCTTCACTTCCATGCCCCTAGAGTAAAATGAGTTTCTAGGAATTTGCTAGGTTCTCCAGATGATTCTAGAGCCGGCCCTTTAGGTGTTTTGGACTTCATCTCCCACAATTCCAGACAGCGTTAGGCCCGTTCCTTTTCCCTCTCAACCACTTATGTTGTTAGGAATTGTAGGAATTGAAGTGCAAAAGATCTGGAGGGCCGAAGTTTGCCCATGTCCATTCTAGAACATGCTTCCCTCAAACATTTATTTATTTATTTATTTATTTATTTATTTGCTGAATTTGTACACCGTCTTTCTCAGCGCGTAGGTGACTCAAAGTGGTTAACAGGGAAAATTCAATGCTTACAATGTCATAAATACAATTAAAACATAGCATATGATAAAAACTAAACAAATCAATAAAATATAAATTCATAATGTCTCCTTGTTAAAAACGTTGTCTGGACTCATTGTCTAGTCATTTCATTTTCCTGTATCAGTTAATCTGCACTTGCAAACGCTTGTTCAAAAAGCCATGTCTTGACTTTTTCTGGAATGTTAAAAGGGAGGTGACAGATCTAATATCTATAGGGAGGGTATTCCACAACCGAGGGGCCACCACCGAGAAGGCCCTGTCTCTCATCTATGCCAAACATACTTGTGACAAAGGCGGTAACAAGAACTGGGCCTCCCCAGATGATCTTAAGGTCCTAGATCAGGGCTCCTCAAACTAAGGCTCGGGGCCCAGATACGGCCCTCCAAGGTCATCTACTCAGCCCTCACTCCAGGTCAACCTAAGTCTGAAACGACTTGAAAGCACACAACAACAATCCTATGTCATCAGCCAAAAGCAGGTCCACACTTTCCATAGAAATACTAATAAGTTTATATTGGTTAAATTGTTCTTCATTTTAATTATTGTATTGTTTAAAGTGTTTTTGCACTACAAATAAGATACGTGCAGTGTGCATAAGAATTCATTCATGGTTTTTTTTTCAAATTATAATCCGGCCCTCCAACAGTTTGAGGGACTGTGACCTGGCCCTCTGTTTCAAATGTTTGAGGACCCGTGTCCTAGATGGTTCATTACCATAGATTTGCACTGGGGAACCTAGCAAATTGCTAGAGAGGATGCCTCTCTAGGTTACCCTGCCCAGCTCTATGTTAGGCTGAATTGGAATCATAGAATAATAGAATCAAAGAGTTGGAAGAGACCTCATGGGCCATCCAGTCCAACCCCCTGCCAAGAAGCAGGAATATTGCATTCAAATCACCCCTGACAGATGACCATCCAGCCTCTGTTTAAAAGCTTCCAAAGAAGGAGCCTCCACCACACTCCGGGCAGAGAGTTCCACTGCTGAACAGCTCTCACAGTCAGGAAGTTCTTCCTAATGTTCAAGTGGAATTTCCTTTCCTATAGCTTGAAGCCATTGTTCTGTGTCCTAGTCTCCAGAGTAGCAGAAAACAAGTTTGCTCCCTCCTCCCTATGGCTTCCCTTCACATATTTATACATGCTCATCTATATCTCCTCTCAGCCTTCTCTTCTTCAAGCTAAACATGCCCAGCTCCTTAAGCCCTCCTCATAGGGCTTGTTCTCCAGACCCTTGATCATTTTAGTCACCCTCCTCTGGACACATTCCGCTTGTCAATATCTCTCTTCAATTGTGGTGCCCAGAATTGGACACAATATTCCAGGTGTGGTCTAACCAAAGCAGAATAGAGGGGTAGCATGACTTCCCTAGATCTAGACACTATGTTCCTAGTCAAGTAATTTAATTGGTTTTGGTTAACATGAATGTAATCCCTAAAAATATGGGGGGGGGGAGTCTTCTTGTAGTTCTGTTGTTTGCCCATTTAAGTCACCAAAGGGATTCTCCTCTAGAGGAAGGGGATGTGACCCCTTTCCTTCCAATTCTGAGATGTTGTTGTTACAGATGCAATGATAGCTCTGCTTGATCTCTGACACCCTACCATTCTTTTTAATGCCTGAAGTCCGAAGGGTAGAATGAATCACAGCAATCCAATGGCCTGTCACATCTGTCTCCGAATCCCATAGCTCATTGGGTTCAGGTAGAATGAGACCTTTCATTACCTCTTGTCACCGTTCCACAGGCCACGCTGCTGAGAGACGGGGCATCACACTGTAGACTAAGGACAGATTTGCCTCCCGAGATAAGAGTGAAAAACAGACAAGCAGATGGCCTGAGATGGAGAAAAGCTGAGCGGGAATGCTAGCCAGCTTGCCTCCTGATGAATCAACCCTTCCAGAGTGTACATATAATTAGGCTTTGAAAAGAAATGGGATCTGTCACTGGTGCTGAATCAGTGCACGCCACTCCGAACTGGTGTACATGTGTGAATCAATCACCCTGGTGTCATGTCAGACATGGAAGGGATTTGTATTAAAATCCTCCATAAAGGTCCTCTCTCCAATACATAAATAGCTATGACAGCTATGATGGTTACTTGAAGGCAAAGTCAATACATATTGAAGAATATATGTTATAAAAAGGATTTAATTAGAGTTACAAATTCTGTCTTAAGCTACAAGTGTATTGTAAAGTATTCAAATAGTTGGCTATTTGTCAGGAGCAACTTGAGAAACTGCAATGCATGGCAACACATTGCTCTCATTGTTGCCCACAGTATTAATGTCAATAAACTGATAGTTCTACTCTGGATTGTTGTTGTTGTTTATTCATTCAGTCACTTCTGAATCTTTGTGACCTCATAGACCAGCCCAGAGCTCCATGTCAGCCGTGGTCACCCCCAGCTCCTTCAGAGTAAGGCAGTTACTTCAAGGATACCATCCATCCATCTTGCCCTTGGTTGGCCCCTCTTCCTTTTTCCTTCCATTTCCCCCAGCACCATTCTCTTCTCTAAGAGATCCAGTGTGCTGGAAGAAGATCCTAGCATGCTCTAAGAGATCCTAATGTCAGCGTGCTAGAAGAAGCAAAGACCACCAGCACTGAAGCGATGGTCCTCTGCCATCAACTCCGCTGGACTGGCCATGTTGTCCGGATGCCCAACCACCGTCTCCCAAAGCAGTTGCTCTATTCCGAACTCAAGAATGGAAAATGGAACGTTGGAGTACAGGAAAAGAGATTTAAAGATGGGCTCAAAGCCAACCTTAAAAACTCTGGCATAGACACTGAGAACTGGGAAGCCCTGGCCCTTGAGCACTCCAGCTGGAGGTCAGCTGTGACCAGCAGTGCTGCAGAATTTGAAGAGGCATGAATGGAGGGTGAAAGAGAGAAATGTGCCAAGAGGAAGGCACATCAAGCCAACCCCTGGGACTGCCTTCCACCTGGAAACTAATGCCCTCAATGCAGTTTTACCTCAGTGGTAAAACATCAAACCATCCACATGACTGATGAAGACCAAACTTGGCACACATAGCCCCCATGACCCACTTTGGTGCAGTTTGGAGGAGGATGGACCATGGATGGTGGGACTTGAAGTAACTTTACTCACTTCCCGAGACCGCTGCGACCCCCATTCAATGACTGATCAAGACCAAACTTGGCATACAGAGCCCCCATGACCCATTCTACATCCTAGTTTAGTTTCAAGGAGGACATATAATGGATGATGGGACTTGAAGTACCTCCACTCACTTCCCGAGACCACTGTTACCCTAATCCAATGACTGATCAAGACCAAACTTGGCACACAGAGCCCCCATGACCCACTCTACATCCTGGTGCAGTTTGGAGGAGGATGGACCATGGACGATGGGACTCACAGTACTTTCACTAACTCCTTGAGAGCACTGCGAGCCACATAAATAACTGATAAAGACCAACCTTGACACACAATGCCTTTCTCAAATAACCCGGGCAGCGCCGGGTCCCCAAGCTAGTCTATACATATATCACAAAAACAGAAAGTTGATTAGGATGGAAGGGAAAAAGAAGGAAACTCATACTCAAGTTGATACGAGTTTCCTAATCCTAGTGGAATATCTGCTGGAGACAGATGAGGAGAAATACTAGTCGGAGAGCTCATTGTGGAGATTGAAGCTGCCATGAAATGAAAGATTGCTTATCAAGAGAAAAGAAACCCAATTAAAGATCAATAACTTATTTTAGTTTGAGCGTCCTGGTTTAGCATTATATTTTCAAGGTGAAAGGAGACCTCCTGCCCCTTCAATCTCACAGCTCCTCATCCATATGAAAACTTCTCACGTCATGCGTTTTGCCTTAGCCGCGCATCATTGTCTAGGGTTACTTTCCTTGATACCGCTAATGCTGTCATATTTCAAACTCATAAAATCTGTGACAGAAGAAATTAAATCCATTCATACTTAATACAATATACCCACAGATTAATTTCCTGTTTAATCAATTATAACCACGTCTCAAAATGTTTTTTTTTCTTTCCTTTTAAAAGAGCGAGGAACTGAAAAAATTCTGCACAAAGTTGTCATGTCTTTATTTGATGCTCACCATTTCAATGTCAGCGTACGTGTGTGTAAAATAATTTGATAGAGAAATTGCATGTTACTTGTATTTTAATATCTCTTGTAACTGATTGCATCAGACGCTATACACTTGCTGTTCATTTGTTTTGTGCTAAATTTAATTAAATGATGCTTGAAAAATAACAGCATACATTAACCTTCTGGATAACAAATCCAGTGTGATCCACAGGTACGCATGTTGTGCAACAACAGGCAGAGCAGACATTTGTTTAGTTAGCATTTTAATAGGAATAGATTCACTCTGTTCTTTCTGAACTAATACACAAACCCAAATGTCACTATGCTTCAGTTTGCAGACATCTCCAGTTTTTGCACGGTGCCTTCCAATAATCAAATATGCATAAAGCTTGTAAATTTGAACAAGAGTTCATACAAAAATAGTTAAGTTTGCGGGAAAGGAAACAGAAATTCACACTGGCAGAGAAAAGGGACAGAATGGACTTGTGCTCAAAAAAATATAAAGGTTACAAAAAAGTAGAAAAGACAGATGGCTCCATTCCTATGTGTAATACAATGGTGAGAGACAGACTCATCAGTCATGAGAATATTCTGTACGTTGAGACAACTGGCCCATCTATCCTTGCACTGTCAACTTGGGAAGAACTGGCTTTTCCATCCCCTACCATTTGATTCTCTTAGTTGGAGGCTGAACAAAAACCTTCTACATACAAAACAATGATAGATGTTGACTTCCATAAGAAATTGGGTTCTCAAGCTAAGGCCCGAGGGCCGGATACAGCTCTCCAAGGTCATTTACCTGTCCCTCGCTCAGGGTCAACCTAAGTCAGACATGACTTGAAAGTGCACAACAACAACAACAATCCTATCTCATCAACCAAAAGCAGACCCACACTTCCCATTGAAATACTAATAAGTTTATAATTTATTGTTGAAGGCTTTCATGGCCGGAATCACTGAGTTATTGTAGGTTTTTTCGGGCTAGATTGGCCATGGTCTAGAGGCATTCTCTCCTCACGTTTTGCCTGCATCTATGGCAAGAATCCTCAGAGGTAGTGAGGTCTGTTGGAACTAGGAAAAAGGGATGTCTCTTCCTGTGTGATGATGGGTTAAATTAATCCTTGATATACTTGACATTGCTTCTGATTGGTCTTTTGAATTTATTGAAGCTTATTGGTGTTCTGTTTTAAAAACCAATTCCATAGATTTTGTAGTCCAAAAAGGAACCTTTCCAAGCTCCATTAGTCATCTGACCGTTCATGTTTAGGAGCTTCCAAGGCACAATAGTGTTAAAAGCAAATATACACTGTTCAATGACATGTACATGAATTGAGTGTTCAAAAACAAAAACAAACCCAGAATGGAACCATAAAGAAATCTGGGACCAATGGGATACTAATATCGGATTAATGAATCAATAAAGGAGTAGAACATGAAAACGGGAATCTTTCAAATTAAAGGAACAGTTGACCTTCAAATTCATCAGTTCATATGTATTTTGATTTGTTGTAATGTTTGCAGAGAGAATGACCATGAATCAGGCCTGGAAAAAAATTCTCCCTGTCTGATTTCAAGATGACTATTGGTGACTTCATAACTTATATTGAGTTTTCTTAGGCAAGGACTACTCATGAGTGTTTTTCCCATTGCCTTCCTCTGAAATTTATCCAAAAGCACCTGGTATTTGATGGTGGTCTGCAATCCAAATACTAACAAGGGATGACCCTGCTTAGCTTCCAAAATTAGAAGCTCTCTGTGCCATTAATACTGGATGAAAATTCAGAAAAACCCTGGAACATAATGGTATGTTAAGGAGGCTTCATAGTGTGAGTTCTCCATAAAAATAGAGTTAAAGAAAGACAATAAGATCCTGCAAGGAAGACTCCATCAATACATGGAGAGAGAGTTGCCAGATGTACAAGCTAGGATTAGAAAAGGCAGAGGAATGAGAGACCGAATTGCGAATATCCGCTGGATAATGGAGAAAGGCAGGGAGTTTCAGAAAAAAATCTTTTTCTGTTTCATTGACTATTCTAAAGCCTTTGACTGTGTGGATCATAATAAATTGTGGCAAGTTCTTAGTGGTATGGGGATCCCAAGCCACCTTGTCTCTCTCCTGAGGAATCTGTATAAGGACCAAGTAGCAACAGCAAGAATTGACCATGGAATAACAGACTGGTTCAAGATTGGGAAAGGCTTATGGCAGGGTTGCATACTCTCCCCCAACCTATTCAGCTTGTATGCAGAACACATCATGCGATGTGAGGGCTTGACAAATCCAAGGCTGGAGTTAAAATTGCTGAAAAAAACATTAACAATCTTAGATATGCAGATGACACCACTTTGATGGCCAAAAGCGAGAAGGAGCTGAGGAGCTTTCTAATCAAGGTGAAAGAAGAAAGCGCAAAAGCTGAACTGCAGATAAACATATAAAAAAACCAAGATTCTGGCAACCAGACTGATTGATAACTGGCAAATAGAGGGAGAAAACATCAAGGCCATGACAGACTTTGTATTTCTAGGCATAAAGATTACTGCAGACGCAGACTGCAGCCAGGAAATCAGAAAACGCTTACTTCTTGGGAGGAGAACAAAGACCAATCTCGACAAAATAGTGAAGAGTAGAAACATCACACTGGTAACGAAGATCCGCATAGTTAAAGCAATGGTATTCCCCGTAGTAACCTATGGATGTGAGAGCTGGACCATAGAGAAGGCTGAGCGAAGGAAGAGAGGTGCTTTTGAGCTGTGGTGTTGGAGGAAAATTCTGAGATTGCATTGGACTGTGAGAAGATCCAACCAGTCCATCCTCCAAGAAATAAATCCTGACTGCTCAGTGACTGGATTGACCTTGAAGGAGCTGGGGGTGGTGACAGCTGACAGGGAGCTCTGGCATGGGTTGTTCCATGAGGTCACGAAGAGTCGGAAGCAACTGAATGGATAAACAACAATAATTTCTCAGCTGATGAACTGCTTAGGAAGCAACCTTGCTAAATAAACTCATGCAACATTTGTGATCACACCAAGCTAACCAATATCAGGGTCTGCATGGAGCAGTCTAGCGAGTCTGCCAATGCATTTTGTTCAAAGGAAGAACAAGGTTGCTTCACCCACCCCCATGTCTGCTAATTTCCCTTTCCAACAAAAAAATTATCCCACTTGTTGAGAGGTGTTCATTGCTAAATTACATTAGGGATTGGTTTGACCCCATCACTTCCATGGCTCAAAGTAATTCATAAGTGTGATAGTTTCATTATTGGGTACCTCACACTCTTTGCCCGGTGAAGAGCGCTGTTGGCACATGATAAATAGGAGGTGCTCTTGGATGAATAATGCAATGTTACGGAAGTATGATGGCTGTGAAATAAACCCAGATGCTGAAGTCCTTGAATGCTGTAGCAGATGCTGCCTTTCTCCGCTCTTTCAAGGAGGCAGACAGAGAGGAGAAATATGGAAGGAAAATGAAACCATAAATCCTTTGCCTGTGGCCGTTGGATTTTAGTGAGGCCTGCTGTGGGTCAGAGATCAAAAACAATAAACGTCGGAAAACAGTCTCCACTGTGTGTGTGTGTATGTTTTCAAGTTGCTTGTTGACTTATGGCAACCTCATGAATTTCATAGGATTTTTAAGGCACGGAATACTAAAAAGTGGCTTTGCTAGTTCCTTTTCTTTGAAATATGACTTACATCACATGGTATTCATTGACAGCCTCCCATCCAACTCAGGCTAAGTCTGCTTAGCGACCCCTCTATTTAGGCTATTGGAAATATTACACTGCATCATGTCTCAGGAAACTACCTGCAAGGTTAGCAATCCTCAGGAAATTTTTTTACCTATGTGCTCTCTTGAAAGGACAATGTGTGCATCAGTCATTTTGGCAGAAGAGACTTAGAGATACTGAAAAATAACATTCGCAAGCACTGCCTTAAAAGGTTTCTATAGTGGTCAGGGGAGCTTCTGCGCAATTAAAACTTGTGCGCCAGCTGTGCCCATACCTTGGGAAGTCTGACTTGGCCACGGTGGTCCATGCTCTGGTTGCATCCCGTATAGACTACTGCAACGCTCTCTACATGGGGTTGCCTCTGAAGACTGCACAGAAGCTTCAACTAGTCCAGCGAGCGGCAGCCAGATTACTAACAGGAGCGGGGTACAGGGAGTATACTACTCCTCTGCTGCGTCAGTTCCACTGGCTGCCAATTAGCTTCCGAGCACAATTCAAAGTGCTGGTGTTGACCTATAAATCCCTAAACGACTCTGGCCCAGTTTACCTGTCCGAACGGATTCTCCCCTATGAACCATCAAGGTTGTTAAGATGTTCTGGAGGGGCCCTGCTCTCGGTCCCACCACCTTCGGAATCGCGTCTGGTGGGGACGAGGGACAGGGCCTTCTCGGTGGTGGCCCCTCGGCTCTGGAACTCTCTCCCGTTGGAGATTAGATCTGCCTCTTCCCTCCTGACTTTCAGAAAGCTGGTAAAAACCTGGCTTTGGAATATAGCATTTGCAGAATGATGATAGAGTCAATAACGGCTGACCACACCAGCAGATGGTGATGAATTTGTGATTTTATTCTGACGACCTGGCTTTTGTAATTGTATGATATTGTATGATCTGTATTTTAATGTATTTTGTATTAATGTATTATGATGCTATTATGTTTACTATATTTGTGTTGAATTTTCTGCTGTCAGCCGGCCTGAGTCCCTCTTCGGAGGTCGAGAAGACTGGGTTATAAAAGCTCTAAATAAATAAATAAATAAATAAATAAATAAATAAAATTGTGTATCGGATCTGCATTGGATCATCTGCTCCTTCTATGTCCCACCTCGGAGTTTAAGATCTTCTGGGGAGGCCCTGCTCTCGGCCCCGCCTCTGTCTCAAACATGTCTGGCGGGGATGAGGGACAGGGCCATCTCGGCGGTGGCCCCCCGCCTGTGGAACTCACTTCCCAGGGAAATTAGGTCATCATCATCCCTCCTCACCTTTAGAAAGAAGGTAAAAATGTAGATGTGGGACCAGGCCTTTGGGCAATTAGGTTAAAAGGACAATTGACAATGTTGACTATGGCTTGGAAGTGGATTATGGATAAGTTAAACAGAGTACTCAGTCATAGTATATGGCTAGATAAATAGCCACCAGACTGGTGATAGCTCAGTGGACTGTAAGTATACTGTTTTAATCTTTATGTCTTAATGTTATGCTTTTAACTGTTATAACTGCTGTTTTGTATTTTATTATGCAGCATCAAATTGCTGCCAATTGGAAGCCACCTTGAGTCCCCCTAGGGATTGAGAAGGGCGGGGTAAAAGTGTTCAAAATAAAATAAATAAATAATAAATTGAGTTAAGAAGCTCTGTATAGAGGCCTTTGCAAGCTGCTATGGTTATGGATGGATATAATGGATATAATATTATTTCATTATTCATTTCTCAGCTTTTTTTTGCATGACAGGAGTGACTTGAGAAACTGCAAGTTGCTTCTGGTGTGAGAGAATTGGCCGTCAGCAAGGATGTTGCCCAGGGGACGCTCTGATGTTTTGATGTTTTACCATCCTTGTGGGAGTCTTGTCTCATGTCCCCACATGAAAAGCTGGAGCTGACAGAGAGAGCTCATCCATGCTGTCTTTGGATTGGAACCTCTGACCTGTCAGTCTTCCGTCCTGCTGGCACAAGGGTTTAACCCATTAACACCAGAGTCTCCTAGTTTCCTAGACCTACTAGCTTTATGTCCCGTTTGTGGGTTGGAGATATGGATGGATCAGATCTATATTGTATTCTTGCAGTGGCCAACTACATAAGTACAGGAAGTTAAGTGCAATGGCACCTTCCTAGTAAAATTACCCAATGCCTGATTCTTAGAGTTTAACCCATTGTGCCTGGAGATATTTATGGCCTCATAAATCAGTTAAATTAACCTCCCCACATAAGTGGTACCTAAATTTCCTACTTGACAGATGCAACTGTCTTTCGAGATGCAAGCTACACAATTTTGGTCGGAATTTCACTCTGACCTAGGGCGGCTTCGAACTCATGACTCGGGCTGACTTCGAGCCCATGACCTTTTGGTCAGTAATGATCCTAATCCAGCTGACTCCCAGCCAGCTGTGCCACAGTCCCAGTCCATAACTGATTCCATAATTCCATAACTGATTCTGAGGATCTGTTCTAGTTGGGTCCAGAAATTATATTTAGATCCTAATGCTATTTTGGCTTAACCACATTTATATCTGTCTGGCTCATTTGTACCATGGAGCTGCAAAGAGGAAGTGTGTCCCTATTGCAACATATCCTGACTCTTCCTGTTCAAAAAATCATCGGTCTTTGAATTGGCTTTTTTTATTATGGTTGTTGCAAAGCCAGGCAGGTTTCTATCAGGAATAAAGGGCCTTGTGTAATAGAAATGAAGACAAACTCCAAAAGTCTCCTGAACAAGAAGGTGAAGCTTCATCGCTTCCTGTCTTAATAACCTTGTATATCGTTAGTGGTGACATTTAGAACATGGTGCCATGATTCATCCAAGAGCCAGTCACCTTTGCACAGCACAACTAGACAACGGATGTGAAAAATAGACAGGAAAATATGTCTTGTTTAGGAGGCAGCAGTAAAGCAGAAAAATAACAGGAGCACATTTCCCTGCATTGAAATCCAACACATATGTTTAATGAGGACAATTTGGACCCATTTGGAATTGGAACAGGGCATGACAGAGGAATGCTGGAGCCCTCTGGTGAAATGCATGCTGTGGGAAAGTGGAGGGGATACAACTTTGAGTCTTGGGCAGGGAATCATTCAACTCATATTAGCCCAAATTGCAATAACTTCAGAATTTCTGATCTCTTCTTTTACAGTTTTTGGAGGTGCATATAGAGAGCATATGTTCTAGTAAAACCTGTGCATTAATAGTCAATTTAGAACTTGCTGATTTCTATCTTATCCTACAACCATGGCTCTTCTAACTCAGATATGCAGTTGGTTTAAATATTGTATTTGACAAGTGGGAGTTTGCTGAAACAACTTCTTGCAGGGAAAAGCATTCCCTTTTATGGATTCCAGCTACCCCAGTTCCTTTTCTCCCCACCGATTTTACATCTACCCTAAGAGCTGGTTATAGTCAGGCCTCCACATTCGCTGGAGTTAGAACACAGGGCACTCGCAAAAGTAGAAAAACTATGAATTAAAAATTGTATATTTTTTAACCTTCTCAAAAGGTCCTCCAGTATAACTCTATGGTAAACTACTGCTGGTTCTGTCTTCCCAGGACCGAGCTCCACCTTTGGAGGCAGGTTGAGTTTATAACACTTTTTTTTGTCATGTCAGGAGTGACTTGAGAAACTGCAAGTTGCTTCTGGTGTGAGAGAATTGGCCGTCTGCAAGGATGTTGCCCAGGGGACGGCCGGATGATTTGATGTTTTTATCATCCTTGTGGGAGGCTTCTCTCATGTCCCCGCATGAGGAGCTGGAGGTGATAGAGGGAGCTCATCCACCTCTCCTCGGATTCGAACCTGCAACCTGTCGATCTTCAGTCCTGCTGGCACAGGGGTTTAATTATTTATTTATTTACTTTATACCGCTGTTCTCAGCCCTTAGGTGACTCACAGCGGTTAACAACAGAACAGCAAAAATTCAATGCTACAATAACATGGTATAAAAACAGTTAACATCATAACACATTATACAATAATATACAATTAACAACAATAGCCATTCACTAGCGTCTCATCACTAAAAACATGATCCAGATCCGTCTTCCATTGTTCCATTCCTATGTTCATTACACTCATTGCACTGACTATTCGAATGCCTGCTCAAACAACCAGGTCTTCACTTTTTTGCGGAATACCATTAATGATGGAGCTAGTCTAATATCTGTGGGAAGGGCGTTCCACAGCCGAGGGGCCACCACCGAGAAGGCCCTATTTCTTGTCCCCGCCAGCCGTGCCTGTGAGGCAGGCGGGATCGAGAGCAGGGCCTCCCCGGAAGATCTCAAAGTCCTGGTGGGTTCATAGGCAGAGATGCAGTTGGAAAGGTAGCTTGGGCCGGAACCGTTTAAGGCTTTAAAGGCCAATGCCAGCACTTTGAATTGAGCCCGGTAGCAAATCGGTAGCCAGTGGAGTTGGCGCAACAGGGGGGTTGTATGCTCCCTGCGTTCCGCTCCTGTTAGAATCATGGCTGCCGAACGTTGGACTAGTTGAAGCTTCTGAGCCGTCTTCAAAGGCAACCCCACGTTGCAGTAGTCTAAACGGGATGTAATCAGAGCGTGGACTACCGTGGCCAAGTCAGACTTCCCAAGGTATGGGCGCAGCTGGCGCACAAGCTTTAGCTGTGTAAATGCTCCCCTGGTCACCGCCGAAACCTGAGGTTCCAGGCTCAGCGATGAGTCCAAGATCACACCCAAGCTGCGAACCTACGTCTTCAGGGGGAGTGCGACCCCATCCAACACAGGCTGTAACCCTATGCCCTGTTCGGCCTTGCGACTGACCAGGAGTATCTCTGTCTTGTCTGGATTCAATTTCAATTTTAACCCACTGCGCCACCGGGGGCTCTATAACGCAGTACACTGATCTCATTTAATTCTCTCCATCATATAGATTGTAAGGTAAGGGTAAAGGTTTTCCTTGACATTAAGTCTAGTTGTGTCCAACTCTGGGGCGTGGTGGTCATCTCCATTTCTAAGCCAAAGAGCCGATTGGAAGACAAATCTGTGATAAAGCTTTCAAAAGGCTGTCTGAGGAAGTTGGCTCAGCAAGAGCCTGGAAGGGTGTTCTGAAATGTTGGAGGATTTGGTATGGGCATGTCCCAACATCAGGACACGTTCTTCTACTTACATTACTTCTTCATTCCTCACCTGCATCCCATTTGATACAGCCCTGCTCGTCATGCAAGCTTCTTTCTCCTTCACACCCGCAACGTATCCATACAAAAGAATATAAGAGGTCTCTTGAGGAATAGTCGCTGCATTTCCCTCTCTGTATTTCCTCCAACATATTTCTTCACAATGAAGTAGCCCTTTGTTGTGCTTAATGTTTATTGCACTTAATATTCAACTTGGATGGTACTTTCAGGAAACATTCCCTGTTAATAGCATGTAGATTTATGCGGCACTCGTTCCTGTTTGCATACACAATTTTCCCCCCATCGAGTTTGTCTGCTTTACTGTAATTCCTCTGATGTTTACTTTGTCTTAATATTTTTGCAAGGTTAAAAAGCAGCCGTTGCTTGAACATTCATTATTAATTTCTCTTAAGTGTTGCCAATTAATTTCCTGGAGCCAAAATCTGTACTTTTAGGTTGTTTGTTATAGACAGATTGGGAGCAAAATTTCGATTGACTGAGGGATTGCAGTGCTGATAGCTCAAAAAATATTTCCCATTTGAACATTTACTGTTTGGTTGGTAGGGAGGGCAGTTTGAACAGAAACTGGGACAATTTTTGCATATTCAGCAGTGCTTCTCGATCTATACTTACTTGAGGCTAAGGATGGAAAAGAAACTTATATTAATGGAAATGAATTTATTCTGTTTATCCTCTATGAGGCTATTCGTTAAAACCATATGGATGTCATTTGCATTGCATGGCATTAGGAAGAACCCGCAAGTGGCAGATGCAGTTGAAGAAGTGTCATCTCCAAGCTTATGTATTCTTCCATATTAATAAACGTTGTCATTTTGAACACACTCAAGAGTTGTTTGGCCACATGGACCCCAGTTTTCATTTCTGAAATATCGGAGAGTAGGGTATTCCTTTTAGTGCCATATTTATCTGCTGTATTAGGTCTTGGTATACTGGGTACCAAAACCAGTGCTATATATTCTGTCATCTGCATGAATGGTGAAAGTTGCACTGGATGAGTGTCTGGCCATTGTGGCTATCTGGATGAGGAGGAACAAGCTGAAGATTAATCCCGACAAGACAGAGGTTCTCCTGGTCAATTGTAAACCGGACCGGGGTATAGGGTGGCAACCTGCGTTGGACAGGGGTTGCACTCCCCCTGAAGTCACAGGTCCGCAGTTTGGGTTTCCTCCTGGACTCATCACTTACGCTTGAGTCTCAGGCATCGGCAGTGGCCGAGAGGGCCTTTGCACAATTAAGACTTGTGCGCCAACTGCGACCATACCTCATGAAGGCAGATCTGGCCAGGGTGGTCCATGCCTTAGTCACTAGGCCTGTTTGATCAAGAAAAAATTTGTTTCTAAAATCGTTTTGTAATTGGGGTGTTTTTTTGTTTCGATATTTAAAATAATTACAAAACTTTCCCCCAAAAAAGTTTTGGTATTTACGAAATTTTGTAAATATTAACGATTTTTAGAATATTTTTTGTATTTTTTAAGAATAATATTAAAATAATATTAAAAAATATTTTAAAATGGAAAATTAACCAAAAAATGGCCCAAATGTGGACCAAACACAGGCAGGAGACAGCAAATGAGAGCACACACCAACAGAAGAGTCTTTTCTTTTTTAGAATATTTTTTAAGAATAATATTAAAATAATATTAAAAATAATATTAAAAAATAATATTAAAAAATATTTTAAAATGGAAAACGAAACCGCACAGGCCTACTATACAGACATAGCGGGTTTGAGTCAGACCCAGCTAACACCTCCCAACAAAGGATTCCCCTGAGCAGGAAGGAGCCAGACTTTGAAGCTACAAGGCCATTTAATCCCAATCAAGCTGTCCAATGGCAACATTCACACTTGCCTCCAACAGACAAGAGTTCTTTCTCCCACCCTGGACCTTCTACAGCCAGGCTTTGAAGCTGCGAGGCCATTCAATGCTAATCAAGGTGGCCAATTGCAACATTCACACTTGCCTCAAACAAACAAGAGTTCTTTCTCCCACCCTAGACATTCCACAGGTATATACTCTATTTGCCTAGTTTCCAACAGACCTCTGAGGATGCCTGCCATAGATGTGGGCAAAATGTCAGGAGAGAATGCTTCTGGAACATGGTCATACAGCCCAGAAAACTCACAGCAAGCCTGGATGCAGCCTTCAATTCTCAGGCGGGCCACGGAGGCAGAGCCGGCGCTGCAGGAATCCCCTCCCCGGCTCCTGCGCTCCGGCTCCGGCTCCTGCGCCCTCCTCCTCCTCCTCCTCCTCCCAGCTGTGTTGCATGGCGATCGGATGGCGCGCGGAGGCCGGTTGTAAGGGTGAGCGCGCGCGCGCCATCCAATCGGCTCCGGCTCCTGCGCCCTCCTCCTCCTCCTCCTCCTCCTGCACTTCCTGCAACACAGCTGGGAGGAGGAGGAGGAGGGCGCAGGAGCCGGAGCCGATTGGATGGCGCGCGCGCGCTCACCCTTACAACTGGCCTCCGCGCGCCATCCGATCGGCTCCGGCTCCTGCACCCTCCTCCTCCTCCTCCTCCTCCCAGCTGTGTTGCAGGAAGTGCCAGGAGGAGGAGGAGGAGGAGGAGGGCGCAGGAGCCGGAGCCGATCGGATGGCGCGCGGAGGCCGGTTGTAAGGGTGAGCGCGCGCGCGCCATCCAATCGGCTCCGGCTCCTGCCCCCCTCCTCCTCCTCCTCCTGGCACTTCCTGCAACACAGCTGGGAGGAGGAGAGGAGGAGGAGGGAGCAGGAGCCGGAGCCGATTGGATGGCGCGCGCGCGCTCCCCTTACAACCGGCCCCCGCGCGCCATCCGATTGGGCCCGGCTCCTGCGCCCTCCCCCTCCCCCTCCTCCTCCCAGCTGTGTTTCAGGAAGTGTCAGGAGGAGGAGGAGAGGAGGCGCAGGAGCCGGAGCGCAGGAGCCGGTTGTAAGGGTGAGCGCGTGCGCGCCATCCAATCGTCTCCGGCTCCTGCGCCCTCCTCCTCCTCCTCCTCCTCCTGGCACTTCCTTCAACACAGCTGGGAGGAGGAGGGGGAGGGGGAGGGCGGAGGGAGTGAGCACGTGGGGAGGCGGAGTGGCACTCACCGCCTTACACCGGCCTCCGGCGCGAGCCGGAGCCGATTGGATGGCGCGCGGAGGCCGGTTGGATGGCGCGCGGAGGCGCGGAGGCCCCGCCCGCCCCATTTACAAAACGGGCGAAAGCTCGTAAATACTTTGGGAGTTGCTGTTTCGATATTTAAAAACCCTTCCGGGTTTAAAAATGTGTTTTGAAATCGCGTCGGATATGGTAAAAATAACGAATTAATTACGAAATAACGAAATAACGAACCAAAACCCACAGGCCTATTGGCCAAGAAATGCACTCTACATGGGGCTGCCCTTGAAAATGGCTCAGAAATTCCAGATGGTCCAGCGGGCAGCAGCCAGGTTGTTAACCGGGGCTCCTTACGGGGGGCGGTCAACCCTCCTGTTTAAGGAGCTCCACTGGCTGCCATTCATTTTCCGGACCCAATTCAAGGTGCAGGTTCTTACCTACAAAGCCCTGAATGGTTTGGGACCTGCCTACCTGCGTGACCACATTTCTGTGTACGAACCCACACAATCTCTTTGATCATCTGGAGAGGTCCTACTCGTGCTCCCACCTGCATCGCAAGCGCATTTGGTGGGGACGAGAGAGGGGGCCTTCTCGGTGGTGGCCCCTCGACTCTGGAACTCACTTCCTAAGGACATCAGGCATGCCCCATCTCTGGCAGTCTTCAGGAGGAGCTTGAAATCGTGGCCGTTCCAGTGTGCCTTCCCAGAATAATGAACCCTTAGCATTATGTCCTCCAAAAGCACTTTCTATCGATTTAGGTCTGCTTGTGTGTCTCCATCAACACCCATCTCCTTTATCTTGTTCATGCCTAGCATTATTTTTTAAACTTCAATTACATTTGGCCCAGCCATAGATTTTAAATGTGCACTGTACCTTGTTCAATGTTTATGCTAGTTGTGTATGAGATTTATTTTAATTGCTTTGTATTTATTTGTTACTGCTTGTATTGCTTGTATTGTTGTATTGTGGGCTCGGCCTCATGTAAGCCGCACTGAGTCCCTTGGGGAGATGGTAGCAGGGTATAAATAAAGTATTATTATTATTATTATTATTATTATTATTATTATTATTATCATGTCTGTACACCTGATTTTGCATAATTGTAGATTTTATTTCTTTGCACAGACTATTCTGGTTTTGCTCATCTTGGACTCAGTAAGTTATTGGGAAAAGAGCTATTTTCATTTTGCGGATACTGCTCACACCAAACTTTCAAATATGTCCCAAAGTAATAAAAACATAGGTTTGCTGTGAATTTTCCAGACAGTATGGTCACATTCCAGAAGCATTCTCTCCTGACATTTTACCCACATCTGCAAAGCCATTAAATGCTGATCAAGATGGCCAATTGCAATATTCACACTTGCCTTAAGCAGCCAAGAGTTTTGTCTAAGGCTTTCATGGCTGGAATCACTGGGTTGCTGTGAATGTTTCAGGCTCACAACCAGAGGCGCCCCTATGTAATTTTCTACGGTAAGCAAACAGTATTTTGCCCTCCTCCCCCCCCCCCAACCAATCAATGATATATATTTTCTGTTCATCGTGGGAGTTCTGTGTGCCATATTTGGTTCAATTCCATCATTGATGGAGTTCACAATGCTCTTTGATTGTAGGTGAACTATACATCCCAGTAACTACAACTCGCATATGTCAAGGTCTATTTCCCCCCAAGAGTGCCTCAAGAGCGCCCCTGGGCAAAATCAACTATACTGCAAATGTTTACTTTGCGTAATGGGTTGAGCCGCCCCTGCTCACAACCCTGCCATAGATGCAGGTGAAACGTCAGGAGAGAATGCTTCTGGAACATGACCATACAGCCCAAAAAACTTACAGCAACTCAGAAAAGAGTCTTTTCTCCCACCCTGGACATTCCGCAAATATATAAATCTCATTTGCCTCGTTTCCAACAGACTTCACAACTTCTGAGGATGCCTGCCATAGATGGGGGTGAAACATTAGGAGAGAATGCTTCTAGAACATGGCCATAAAATCCAGAAAATTCAAGCAACCCAGTGATTGCAGCCATGAAAGCTTTCGAAGCATACCTTTTCACAAAGAAAGTTAATTCTATGCCTAGTACCACATTACTTGGGCATTGTTGATTTCTGCGAATATACATAAATTCCAATTGTTACCTCTGTGTATCATATATCTTGGCAACTAGTAAAGCACATCATGGTGAAGGTGGTGATGACAGCTCATGATTCTATGAAATGCAGCTCTTCAGCCGTAGAGGAGACACAGTGTGTGCTTCCTTGCATGTAAAACAAGTGACAAATGACTCTCCTGAATTGTCTTTCCTGCTTGAAGGCTGTCCTTCCAAATTCCCTCTTTAAGATTGCAATCAAGAGATAACACGCCAATCACAATATCAGCCACCTTCTTCAAAATGGAGGGGTTCATTCAGTCTTTCAGGAAGAGAAATGCACTCCATCTCTATTCAAAGGGATGGGCATGAATGTTCAGTCTCTTTATCCTTCCAGGAAAGGAAGGGAAAGGAAAGGAAAGGAAAGGGGAATGGGGAACGGGGAARGGGGAAKYGGGAAAAGGGAAWAGGGAAAYGGGAAWYYGGAAAGGAAAGAGAAAGGYAAGYGGAAAGGYAAGAGYAAGGGAAGGGAAGGYAAGGGAAGGGAAGYGAAGGGGAAAGGGGAACGGAGAACAGGGAACAGGGAAAAGGGAAAGGGGAAAGGAAAAMAAATGAAAGAGAAAGGGAAGAGGAAAGGGAAAGGAAAGGGTATGGAAGGAAAGGAGAAAGGAAAGGGGAAAGGAAAGGGGAACGGGGAATGGGGAACAGGGAAAAGGGAAAAGGGAAAGGGGAAGGGGAAAGAAAAGAAAAGAAAAGAAAAGGAAGGGAAGGGAAGGGGAAAGGAGAGGGGAATGGGGAACAGGGAAAAGGGAAAAGGGAAAGGAAAGAGAAAAGGAAGGGGAAGGGGAAAGGAAGGGGAAAGGGAAATGGAAAGGAAAGGGGAAAGGAAGGGGAAAGGAAGAGAAGATAAGAGAAGGGAAGGGAAGGGAAAGGGAAGGGYAAGAGGAAGGGGAAGTGAAGGGGAAGGGGAAGGGGAAAGGGAAAGGGAAAGGGAAATGGAAAGGAAAGGAAAGGGGAAAGGAAAGGGGAGATGGAAGAGAAGGGGAAAGGAAAAGGAAAGGAAGGGGGGGAAAGGAAAGGGGAAAGGTGAAGGGAAAGGGAAAAGCCTGCCTGCTTTAAACCCAGGATGGGCAACTGTGGCAGAACTGTGTTTTTATGCCCTGGGTTGACTAGGAGTCAATGGACTATATCTTACCTCCCTTTGTGCCTGAAATGGCACAACTGACTAAATCTGTTTCATTCTTTTCTTTTCTAGGAACACTCCAGGGACCAGCAGCCAATGGTATGGATGCTGACACCAGTCTAGAGACCACTATTTTGAATAGTTTTGGACCAAATCATTCTTTGGGTCATTGCTTTGATGTATAAGAGATTTACGGTGAATTTGGAGCAATATTATTCATTGAGCGTTCTTAGCAGTGGCCTCTTCATCTCTAGGGATGGATGAGACTTTCACTTGGTTTAACATTGTCAACACTGAAAAAAAGCTTTATAAACAGGATTTTTTTTTTTGAAGGATCAAATGTTGGGAGTGGAAACAAAAGTGACAGATGCATTTATCTTTGTGAGTTTAGCTCTTAAAATCAGGGGATTGGATTTCTGTATATCCAGCAATGTTAAACTTTTCCTCTTTTATTCTGGCAGGTTCCTCTTTTTAACAGCAAGTAGCAGAGAAGTACAACAAGGTTTGTTCAATGTTCAGAACAGTAGTAAATGTTTAATTTAACCAGTACAGATAGATGAGAATTATCCTTGATGTTTTAAATAATTACCCAAGTCTGCAAATATTATTCTCGAGGGCATAGAAAGAGCTTTAGCACAGCTGGTTAATCACCAGCAGCAATACATCTTACCAATTGAAAGGTTGGCAGTTCGACGCCCGGTTTTGGGTGAGCACCTGACTTTCAACCCAGCTTACTGTCCACCTAAGCAGATTGAAAACAGCTGTGAGTAGAGAAATTAGGCACTGCTTAAGCGGGATGGTATTTTTACAGCACCATAACAAGGAAATACCAGAAAATGCCAAAGATCAAAGGAAAGAGGAAATCTGTGATCAAAACTTTTTGTCATAGAGGATTATTTATTTATTTATTTCCTATATTTATACCCCACCCTTCTCACCCCCCGAGGGGGGACTCAGGGCGGTCACACAAAGCCCCATACGGTGTCAACATCATAAAACAACCAACAGTACATTAAAATATTTAAAATATTAAAACAATAGTTAAAACAATTAACATACACCTATTAAAAATCGGAGTCCAGGATGGAGCAACAGCACCCCCCTGTGGCCAGAATTGAGCACAACCTCCAAGACACTGAAGTTGGAGGAAAAAAATGACGACATAATACAGCTATCTGTTGTCTGTCCTGTCTGTTTGATGGTATTGAATGTTTGTTGTGCATGTGTTCTGTGATCTGCCCCAAGTCCCCTTCAGGGTGAGAAGGGTGGAATATAAATGCTGTACATAAATAAATAAATAAATAAATAAATAAATACAATTGGTTTCTATTCAGATAGAATCATAGAGTTGGAAGAGACCTTGTGGGCCATCCAGTCCAACCCCCTTGCCAAGAAGCAGGAAAAATGTATTCAAAGGTTTATATGTCTTTGTGTTAAACCTGATCACCAATAGAACAACATTCACCAGCAGCAGTTTGGAACAAAAGTTACTTTTGCAGTACAAACTCTGATAGTGGGGGGGGGGGATCACAAAGCAGGGGTGTGTACAATTACTAACAATCTAGACAAAGAAATTATTACTCCTCCATGGGAGGTTGTTCAAGGTAGAATAGGTAAATTGAGATGATACTTGTTCAAAAATAAGTTGTTAGTAAAAAATAAGTTGTTAGTAAAGAATAAAGGAAGGCCCAGCTTATCTATCCGAACGCATCTCTTCCTACAAACCCACCAGGAACTTGAGATCGTCAGAGGAGGCCCTGCTCTCAATCCCACCTGCTTCGCAAGCACTGTTGATGGGGACAAGAGACAGGACCTTCTCTGTGGTGGCCCCTCGCCTGTGGAACTCCCTGCCTAGGGATATTAAATCAGCATCCTCCCTCCTGACCTTTCGAAAAAGAGTTAAAATTTGGCTCTTTGAGGAAGCTTTCGGAACCTCAGGATAAACAGACAAACTTGAATCGGAAAATGACCCAGGAACGGCCAAGACGATGAAACGGATGACTATTTGAACGAGAGGATATAGTTTTTTAAATGTTTATTGTTTATTGTTTTTATGATTTTAAACGTACTGCAATGTTTCTTTTTTGCTATTTATCAATGTATGTATTTTATATATGGCATCGAATTGTGCCGACTCTGCACGCCACCCTGAGTCGCCTTCGGGCTGATATGGGTGGAATAGAAATAGCATAATACTAAATAAAAAAGGTCTTAACCAATAAAAGAAGAGGCTTTGAAACAATCTCATTTTGCTACCATTGACACCTTGCATCAATTGGAATGGAGTATAAAGAGAAGCAATAGTACCATTCTATTCTGCTTTGGTTGGACCTCACTTAGTAACTATGTCCAGTTCTGGGCACCACAATTTCAGAAGGATATGGACAAGCTGGAACACATCTTTCCTCTTGGCATGTTTCTCTCTTTTGCCCTCCATTTCAAATTGTGCCTTTTCAAATTCTACAGCACTGCTGGTCACAGCTGACCTCCAGCTAGAGCGCTCAAGGGCCAGGGCTTCCCAATTCTCAGTGTCTATGCCACTGTTTAAAGCAGGGGTAGGGAACCTTTGGCCCCCCAGCTGTGGTGGACTTCAACTCCCACAATTCCTTGAGGCTCGGCATTGGGCCAAGGTAAGCCTTTGGGGCGAATGCCGAGCCTCAAGGAATTGTGGGAGTTGAAGTCCACCACAGCTGGAGGGCCAAAGGTTCCCTACCCCTGGTTTAAAGGTTGGCTTTGAGCCCATCTTTAGATCTTTTTTCCTGTCCTCCAACATTCTCTTTTCCTTTCTTGAGTTCGGAGTAGAGCAACTGCTTTGGGAGACAGTGATTGGGCATTCAGACAACATGGCCGGTCCAGCGGAATTGATAGCAAAGAATCATCACTTCAGTGCTGGTGGTCTTTGCTTCTTCCAGCATGCTGACATTTGTCTGCCTGTCATTCCTACCTATCAGAATGGGATTGGATTGGATAATCCTTTCAATTGTGGATTTTAAGTTTCGTGTATTCCTAGGGGTGGGATGGGGTAGGTTAATAAAAAAGCAAAAGGGAAAAAGAAAACCCTTCCCAACTTCTCCCATCATTTTATGCAAGGATCTTTGCCATATTCTGGGGAAGGAGGGTTGCTAAGCAACAACATCACCCTCACTTTTTTTTATTCTCCAGGAAAAAAAAGGAATAAAACGGTTGGAGGAATTTGTCCGCACGGCAATTCTAAATGATAGCCATTGTGAGAGAATAATGTTCCCCCAAGAAATAATGGACCCGTTCTTTGTATTCCAGGGGCTCCTTTTATCCTGACACAGAGATGTTATCCTCTCCCTACCCAAGTTGTCCCAGTCGCTGTTATCTCCAGATACTTTGGAACCTGATAATGGCTTGCTAAAAGCTGGAAACTATAGTAACAAAGACATTTGGAAGACCAAGCCGGGATCAGACTCATCAATTAGAGCCAGTCTGCAAAAGAGGTTATCGCTCTGTATAATACAAAGCGGAAGCATTTTCAATGGGAACAGAGACTCTACCTGGGGAAATGGAACTCAACTGGCACAGTGTTGGGGTTAGCAGCGTGGGATACTCCTGAACAATTAGGGAAAGAACGGATTGATGATCTGATATCCCTATGGAAGCTTTCCCATCTCTATTTCTTGGAGGCATTGCTAAAGTACAACCCAACTTGAAGAGGAATGGGCCTAAAGACTGAAGAGAGAGGGGGCCAGGGGACAGTTCCATCTTGTCTCCTGTGCTATGCTAATAATCTATATATATAAAAATGGAAAGGGTGTTCAACGGGACAGCAAAACGCGAAAAAACCCCGACGAAAACTCACCAAATTTGCCGTGCACATACCTCAACCCACAAGGTATGCACAATGCGAATCAAAATTCCAAACAACATTTCAACAAACTCACAATTACAAAAACCAACTGAGCATGCGCAGTGCCCAGGGGAGGAAGTACACACGCAATGCACTCTGGGAACTGTAGTTCTAGAACGCGGCCTACCCGCTGACGCTGAAGCCCCGGCCTGGGAGTTGGAGCTCGGCCGGCTGTGCTCGCTGGGGGCCAGGATGCTGTGCGACCTGCGGAGGCTGCCCGGGAGGCCCCCGCTGCGCGCCTTCCTGGCCCGACCGGGAGAGGCCGCAGCCCGGCTCTGCCGAGGACAGCCCATCGGCCACCGCAATGCCCGGCCCAGGCCGCCCCTGCACACCGCCGTCTGGCTCCGCCATCGGTGAGGAAGGGGAAGGAGGGAAGGAAGCGGGAGAGGGAAGGAAGGACGGAAATGAGGGGAAGGGGTGTAAATAGCAAGGAAGGAAGGAGAAAAGAAAGGAGGGAAGAGGGGAAGGAAATAGAAGGAAGGAAGAGGAAGGAAGTAAAGGAAGGAAGGAAGGAAGAAAGAAGGAAAGAAGAAAAAAAGAAGGGAAGGAAGGAAGGGTAGGAAGGAAAGAAGAAGGAAGGAAGGAAGGGAAGGAAGGAAAGAAGGAAGGAAGGAGGAAGGAAGGAAAGGAAGGAAAGGAGAAGGTAAGAAAAAGAAAGGAAGAAAGGGAAAGAAGAAAGGGAGAGAAGGAGGATGGGAAAGAAGGGAGAAAGGAAGGCAGGCAGGCAGGAAGGAAGGAAGGAAGGAGAAAGGAGGGAAGGGAAGGTGTATGAAGGAAGTAAGGAAGGAGAAGTTGAGAAGGTATATGAAAGAAGGAAGGAAGGAAAGAAAGAAGAAAGGGAGAGAAGGAGGATGGGAAAGAAGGGAGAAAGGAAGGAAGGAAAGAAGGAGGAAGATAGAAAAAAGAAGAAAGGGAAGGGGAAGGGAAGGTGTCAAAAGGAAGGAAGGAAGGAAGGGGAATTTGGGAAGGGGAAGAGAGGAAAAAGCAAAGGAAGAAAAGAAAGAAAGAAAAAGAAGTCTGGAAGTCAAGAGGGAAGGAAGGAAGGAAAGAAAGAGATAGAGAGGGAAGAAAGGAGAGAAAGAGGAAGAAAAAATAAAAAGGGAGGAGAAAGGAAAGAGGAAGAGAAGGAAGGAGGAGAGAAGGAAAGAAAAAAGGGAAGGGAGGAAAGACGGAGCAAAGGAAGAAGAGAAAGAAGAGAGAAAGAGGGAGGGAAGGAAAGAAATAAAGAGAAGGAAGGATGGGAGCAAAAAGCTAAGGAAGGAAGTAAACAGGTAGAGAAGGAAGAAAGGAAAAAAGAAAAGGAAATGAAGGAAGGAGTGAAAGAAGGAGAGAAAGAGGGAGAGAAGGTTGGCCACAGCAACGCGTGGCGGGTAAAGCTAGTTATAATATAATGTAATACAATATAATATATTGTATAGACATTTATTTATTTATTTATTTACTATATTTCTATACCACCTTTCTCAGCCCGAGGGCGACTCAGGGCGGTTTACAAAACCGGCACAATTCGATGCCACAATAATATAAACAGTTAAAAGCATATAAACATCCATAAAATTACATAAACAATAAAATCAATCAAACATAAAACATAAATCCTCCATATCTAATTTCCAGAATCTTTATCTGACTGCAATTGTCCAGCCGTTCCGACGTCAAGTACTTATTTACTACATTGCATTTGAGAAAGCCTGCTCACAAAGCCAGGTTTTGACTTTTTTTTTTGAATGTTCGGAGAGTGGGAGCCAATCTAATATCTCTGGAGATGGCATTCTGCATCCGAGGGGTCACCACTGAAAAGGCCCTATCTCTCGTCCCCGCCAACCGAACCTGTGAAGAAGGCAGGACAGAGAGCAGGGCCTCTCCAGAATATCTTAAATTCCTGGAGAGATACGTTCAGACAAATAAGCATATAATATAATATTATAATGTAATATAATATACTACTAATAATAATAATAATAATAATAATAATATAATATTATAATTATATATTTTATATTACATGTAATATTACTAATAATATTATAATATAATGGTATAGTACAATATAGCAATATATAATACTGATATTGTACTATGCTAATAATATACTATATTACATCTTGTAAGCCACTCTGAGTCCCCTTCGGGGTGAGAAGGGCAGCCTATAAATGTCGTAAATTTATATAAATAAAAATGTAATGTTCATTTGTGGGATTAACAATACTCAAAAACAACTGGACGAATTGCTGCCAAATTTGGCCACAAGACATTTACTAACCCAAGGAGTGACTGTCACTAAAAAAAAAATGATTTTTGTCATTTGGAAGTTGTAGTTGCTGGGATTTATAGTTCACCTACAATCCAAGAGCATTCCGATCTCCACCAATGATGGAATTGAACCAAATGTGGCACACAGGACTCCCATGACCAACAGAGAATACTGGAAGGGTTTGGTGGGCATTGACCTCCACTCTAACAACAACACTAGGAAGATTTTGCCAGTGAATCAGTTGAGAGAGAGAGAGATAGTGGATGAAGGAAATATTATTGGCTCTTCAATCCTTGTTCAGTTAAAAAAAAAAAAAGAACGACCCAGCTCCTGTTCAATATAAATGACAAACCTGAGGTTCAGATGGTTAAATATCTGCTCCATAAAGGTTTGACAAAGTACCAATATCTTGTGCCCATCTTGTCCCAAGAGGAAACTGTCAGATATGTGATTGCTTTGTTCTGATATCAACCGCAGTCAGACATCAGCAAGTGTTTCGATATGTCCCTAGCTGATAGTTATCAGAGCAACAGCTGGATTTCAGATACTAAATGGTGGCTAAAAAGGCTTGGGCTGTTTCAAAACACTCTTTGGAGGAGGAGGAGGAGGAGGAGGAGGAGGAGGAGGAGGAAGGGATAGTATCCATGCCAGAGATTTCTCTCTGCTCTGGGTTCTTCTGAACTTCAAAATAGGTATCCAAGAGTGGATCTATACTGTAGATACATCCTTGGGTATCTCTTAAGGCAGTCGGAGACCTCTTTCACTGCCATGCCTAAATGCTACAAAATCATAGGAGTTGACCAAGGTCTTTAGCCTTCTCTGCTAGTGCTTCATCAAACTACAAATCCCAGGATTTTATAGCCATGGCAAATAAAGGGCCTCATCACACTAGAGAATGAATGCACTTTAAATCTGTTTGCTGCCTTTTGAAGAATTCTGGGGTTTGTAGTTTAGGGAGGAGCCTTTAACAGCCTCACTAAACTACAACCCCCAGAATTCTGCAGGAAGCAGGAACCGGATTTAAAGTTGATCCATTCTCTAGTGTGATGCCCTTTATTTGCCATGGCTATAAGATCCTGGGATTTGTAGTTTGGTGAAGCACTAGCAGCCTTTGGCAGAGAAGGCTAAAGACCTTGGTCAACTCCTATGGTCAACTCACCAAACTACAAACCCCAGAATTCTGCAGAAAGCAGCAACCGGATTTAAGGTTGATTCATTCACTAGTGTGATGAGGCCCAAAGTGGTGTCCAACTGCATTCTACCATGTAGATCAGTGTTTCTCAACCTGGGGGACAGGACCTCGGGGGGGGGGGGTCACAGGGGGTTGTCAGAGTGGTCGCCAAAGACCATCAGATAACACAGTTTTTTAATTTATTCTGTTGGTGATGGGGGTTCTGCGTGGGAAGTTTGGCCCATTTCTATCCTTAGTGGGGTTCAGAATGCTCTTTGATTGTAGATGAACTATAAATCCCAACAACTACAACTCCCAAATGACAAGGTCTGTTCACATTGGACATGTTGAGTATTCGTGCCAAGTTTGTTCCAGATCCATCATTGTTTGAATCCACAGTGCTCTCTGGATGTAGGTGAACTACAACTCCAAAACTCAAGATCAATGCCCAACAAACCCTTCCAGGATTTTTTGTTCATCGTGGGAGTTCTGTGTGCCAAGTTTGGTTCAATTCCATAGTTGATGGAGTTCAGAATGCTCTTTCATTGTAGATTAACTAAAAAATCCCAGCAACTATTAATTCCCAAATGACAAAATCAACCCCCCCCCCCCAAAAAAACCCAACCCTACTAGTATTCAAATTTGGGCATATTGGGTATTTATGCCAAATTTGGTCCAGTGAATGAAAATACATCCTGCATACCAGGTATTTATATTATAGAATCATAGAATCAAAGAGTTGGAAGAGACCTCATGGGCCATCCAGTCCAACCCCCTGCCAAGAAGCAGGAATATTGTATTATGATTATGATTCATAACAGTAGCAAAAGTACAGTTATGAAATAGCAACAAAAATAATTTTATGGTTGAGGGTCACTACAACATTAGGAACTGTATTAAGGGGTCACGGCATTAGGAAGGTTGAGACACATTGATGTAGATTCACTCTTGGTTCAGGACCCTGGAGAGCTTCCTTTGAATTTCAGACTAAAAACTGCAATATGTTCATAGCCCCATTGACCTCAGGATCAGCACTGCGTAACACAAGGGGCAGTAGCTTTGCAGTGAAAATCTGGACTGAACTGGCATCACTGCTGCTAGCCTCCACTGCAATACTAAGACACTAGCACTCTTTCTGTTGCTCTCTTGGGATCCCATAGCCAGAACAACTGAATTTCATTTTTTTCTATCCCTGTGGGCATCTGACAAGCAGCCAAGCTTAAAACCCTTTATTTTTGTCATCCTCAGCAACACAAACTCCTCCATAGCTTTTGATGGCAGTGGTGAGCGAAGTGGATAGCTGGGCCCTTGGAGCAATTTGCACTTGATCAAGGCCCATATGATAGACTTAATTTCAGCACTGGGCCTGATTTGATCTGTCAATAATCCTGCTCTTATTTCCCATCTCTGTTTCGCGCCAGGACCCTTTGGCTGCCTGGGCGCTGAGATGCTGACAGGAGCTGACAGTGGTGCGGACAGGCATGGGGACTGTGGCAATTGGGCTCTCATCCTTAATCACCGCTGCTGGACATGCACTGCTCACTTCCCATTACAGGTCAAAAAAGAAACACTCCTGTGAATTGAGAAGGGAAACAGAGGGGCAGTCAGGCAATATGATCAAAATGGGAAAGGAGACAGGCTACTTTATCCCTGGGGAGGGACACCCTAAACCTCCATCCTTGATCCATTAGCTGCCATTATTTATAGAGGTTGGACTGAAAACAAAGGGCAGTGACTTTTTCAATGAATTATGTACAGAATCTTGTATACAGAAAGTTTTGTGGTCTTTTTGAGCAAAGTAAACTTTTAAAGATTAATCTTAATGTTCAGTGTGTTGTCAAAGGGTTTCATGGCTGGAATCACTGTGAGTTTTCCAGGCTATGGCCATGTTCCAGAAGCATTCTCTTCTGACGTTTCACCCACACCTATGGCAGGCATTCTCAAAGGTTGTGAGGTCTGTTGGAAACTAGGCAAGTGAGGTTTATTTATGTGTGGAATGTCCAGGGTGGCAGAAAGAACTCTTGTCTGCTAGAGGTATGTGCAAATGTTGCAATTTGCTACCTTGATTAGCATTTAATGGCCTGCAGTTTCAAAGCCTGGCTGGTTGTTGCCTAGGGGAATCCCTTGTTGGGAAGTGTCCCTGATTGAGTTGTCTGGAATTTCCCTGGTTTTTTTTTGTTTTGTTTTTTAGTGTTGCTGTTCTGTCACGCACTGGGCCTGTAATAATTGTCTTTTGAAATAGGATTTTCCTGAAGAAATGGTCTTTAGATGGCTTGAAAGGGTAAACAAAGTCCTTTATTATTGAATTAAACATATATTTCTCAAATCTTCAATGAGTCAAACCAATGCTTCAAGGCTTTAAATCAACTGGTGGCTTCCTTAATCTTGTCCACATGGGACAGGCAACTGTCTTCGTTAATTGTTCTTATACTTTGAGAAGAAAACCCTTTTTAAACCTCTCCCAGGCTGTCTGTTATCTAAGTTTTGTTGGTGTGGGATCTGCTACCAATTCCAAACTGCATCTTGGTACCGAGTAAACCTACCAGACAAAGCTTGTAGATTCTCCAGCTGGAGTTCTTTGGGTCTGTAAAGCTGTTTTCCCTCTGGAAACAAAGGACTTTTGTCTGCTGGGGCTAGGTGTGAATGTTTCAACTGACCACCTTGATTAGCATTTAATGGCTTGGAAGTGCCTGGGGGAATCTTTTGTTGAGAGGTGATTTGACAAAAGTCCTTTGTTGCACCCTGGTCATTCCACAGATATATAAACCCATTTTCCTACTTCCAACAGACCACACTACCTCTGAGGATGCTTGCCATAGATGCAGGAGAAACGTCAGGAGAAAATGCCTCTAGACCATGGCCATATAGCCCGAAAAAACCTACAACAACCCAACATAAAAATGTTCAAACCCTCATTTCTTTGGTAAAGAATACCTAGGAAAATAATGTTTGTTTTACAAAGAAAAAAATGAAACAAAGATGTGCATTTCTGATATTGCAAGCTAAACAATATGTTTGGCTTTCCTCTGCTTGACCCAATCCTTCTCTATGCTAAACACTAGCTTCTGTTGACCTTGTGTGTTAATGTTGCCTGAACCTTTATGCAAAACAGTGCACAATTGCAGGAGGGAAAGCTCTCTTAATGTCTGTTCTGAAGGATGCACCCTCGCCATAGGATGGCTCTCTGCTCCTCTCACGCAGCCACCAAGATCATTAGAGTTCATCCCAAATGACTCCTACTCTGCTTAACACCCTGCTGTAGTTTGTGACTCCATGACCTCTGTTGTTGGGAAGCACCATGCAAATGCACAACAGGCTGCAAAAGCCTACATTGTGCTCAAAATGTACCTACAGTTAACTTTCATGAGGCAGCAGGTCAAGTAGCTTTTTTCGGAGAAATCCTGAGATCAATCTTAATTGAGTTAAGAAGGTCACCTGTCTAGTTTTTGAGCATTTTCAGAGTGGGAAATCTCTCTCCCCCAGTTTAAAAGAAAATAGTCTTTATCCACTTCATCTGAGAGCATGGCCTCTCATCACCCTTTAACGTCTGCTTAAAGTCCTTGAAAGCTGATTCATTCCTTGATGAACTTAATAGGTCTGATACACTTAGTAGTGACTTTCCTTTGTAGCAAATCTCTGCAAAATAAACCCAAGGCCCCTTTTACACAGCTGTATAAAATCCACATTGAACTGAATTATACAGCAGTGTGGACACAGATAATCTAGTTCAAAGCAGATTTTGTGGAATTTGTGTGTGTGTGTGTGTGTGTCAGGAGCGACTTGAGAAACTGCAAGTCGCTTCTGGTGGGAGAGAACTGGCTACCTGCAAGGACATTGCCCAGGGAATGGCTGGATGTTTTGATGTTTTACCATCCTTGTGGGAGGCTTCTCTCATGTCCCGAGCTGCCAGAGGGAGCTCATCCGCTGTGCTGTCGCGCGCTGGGCCTATAGCAATTGGCTTTTGAACAGGATGTGCTCTTTGTGCCCAGCGGGAAACCGGGCTGCCTTGGATGAGAGGCCCTATGGGTTTCCTATACAAAGTCTTTAGAAGCTTAAAAGTTTAACAAAGTTCTTTATTATTGCTTAGGTCTTCAACAAACAATCTTAGATCTTCAACAAATCAAACAAATACTTCAAGGCTTTGAATCAACTGGTGGCTTGCTTAAATCTTGTCCACAAGGGACAGGCAGCTTGCTTGGAGAACTATTTCTTTCTTTTACGAGGAAAACCCTTTTTGACCCCTCCGGGGCAATCTGCTTTCTAGGCTTTGCTGGTGTGGGCCCTACTCTCGGCTCCAAATGGCTTCTTGGATACCCGAGTAGACCTACCAGCCAAGGCTCTGAAGAATTTCCAGCTGGAGTCCTTAGGATTTTCCCCACGAAAGTTGTAGGTCCGTTTCTCCAACCCCAACAAGGGTTGTGCTGTAAAGCTGTTTCTCTTAAAAGCCTTTCTTTAGAGACTGTTCTTAAAGCTGGAGGCTGTAAATTCCCTAGCCAGAGCTTTTGGGACTGTTTCCCCCCGGATTTTGTAAGAAACGACGCTTCTCTACAGGTAGAAAACTTTCACATCCTTTAGCTGAGCTTCCAACTGTACTAAAATGGTGCCCTTTCCCTCCTGAACCTGGAAAAAAGGGTGGAACTAAAACTTAACAATGATAGACAGGTGGCTAGCCCATGACTGCAGCCTAGCAGGAACCATCCAGCTGCAAAATGCATGGCCAGAACAAGCACATGCAAACGCTCAAAGAACGAAAGGGAGTTTGGAGCTCCTGGTACAGCCGTACCAGCACATCCGCGCTTTCCCTGGATTCGAACCTGTGACCTGTCAGTCTTCAGTACTGTCGGCACAAGGGTTTAACCCATTGCTCCACCGGGGGCTTCTATTGTGGACTCTCTGCCCTGATATTCTGGTTAATATGGCTGTGTTAAGAAGGTTAATAAGGGCCCCAAGAAGAGGTTGGTTATGGGTTTACTCATGGCCAAATCTAAGATTCCCAAAGTTGCCCTGGCTGTATTAGCTTAGCCTGAGGATTGAAAATTCTCTAGAAAACTGTGTCATCAAAATTCAGTGACAACCTGGACAATGCCATTAAAACAAGCATTTAATGTTTGTTATAACGTCTTCTGTCTTGTCACTGAAATCTGACAGATTTTGAGAGTTTTTTGTCCATGCAATAAGTTTTGTATATGTACTGATTTGTTGGAAACCGCCTTGAGTTGGCTGAGAAAGGCAGTATACAAATACAATAAATAAATAAATAATTTGTAAGCCACCCAGAGAATTGTCCTCATATCTGTCCAAGTGGCTTCCTCTTGAAAGATATACCTCTAATTCAAAGCTGGATGTCTTCTGAGGCTGCTTCCACACAGGTGTATAAAATCCATATTATCTGCTTTGAACTGGATTATATGGCAGTGGGGACTCAGATAATCCAGTTCAAAGCAGATAATATGGGTTACCTGCCTTGATGTTCTGGATTATTTGGCAGTGTAGAAGGGTCCTTGAGTATCAAAAGGTGGCTCCTCTTGACCTTGGGCATGGGGAATCCTCCAAGGACACTTTTCCAAATTTGGAGATGAATATCTTGTTGGCTGAAGGTGATGCTTAATGTGAAATATGGGTTTGTAAGCCACCCAGAGAGCTGTCCTCACATCTATCCAAGTGGCTTCTTCGAGTCTGGATACCTCTTTCCTGAAAGATATACCTCTAATTCATGCCTTGATGTTCTGAATTATTTGGCAGTGTTGAAGGGCCCTGATCATCAGAAGGTGGTTGATATCTCCTCTTGGAGACGTGGCTGTTCCGGTGTGCCTTCCCAGAATAATGATCCCATAGCACTTTGTCCTCCAAAGCACTTTACATTTCTTTAGGTCTGCTCGTATGTCCATGTCCCAGCATTACTTCCAATTTTAACTTTACATTTGGCCTTCCCACTGTTTTTAACTGTGTGTTGTCTTATTGATAATGTTGTATATTTTATTGTCTATGTTTTTTTATTGCTTGTATTGTTGTTATTGCTTGTATTGTTGTATTTGGGCTCGGCCTCATGTAAGCTGCACCGAGTCCCTTGGGGAGATGGTAGCGGGGTACAAATAAAGTGTTGTTGTTATTATTATTATTATTATTATTATTATTATTATTATTATAGGGCTGTGTGGAAGGGGCCTCGATGTTGACGGGAAAACTAGCATGTGGGATCGGTTTTGAACAAGGAAAGGAGAAAAGTCAGTTAGGCCTGTGCGGTTTCGTTCGTTAATTCGTTAATTCGTTATTAATTCGTTATTTTTGGCATTTCCGAAGCGATATCAAAACACATTTTCAAACCCGGAAGGGTTTAAAAATATCGAACCGGCAACCCCCATAGATTTAACGAGCTTCCGCTCGTTTCGTTAATGGGATGGAGGCTGCTGGAGTGCTGGTGCCTGGCATTCCCCTCTTTCCCGGCCTGGGCTGCTCTCCCCGCCCTCTTTCCCCTCTCC
>NW_026847882.1:35363372-35392836 GCF_025583915.1 Anolis sagrei ordinatus | reverse complement strand
AAGAGGGAAGTGATGGGGAAGGAAAAGAAGGGGAAGGAAGGAAAAAAAGGAAAGAAAGGGAGTGAGGAAAGAAGGGAAGGGAGGAAAGGAAAGGGAGGGAAGTAAAAGGGGGCTGTGGTGTATGGGGAGAGGGGGAGAGGGGGGAATGTTGGAGGGAGGAGGGTGGGATGGGAGTGTATAGGAGAAGATGATAAGAAAGAAAAGTAATATGGAAGGGAGGACAGGGAGTTAGTGTGGGTGCGGGGGGTAGTGGTGGAGAGAGATTATAGATGGGAAGGACGCGGGTGGAAGAAAAGAATGGATCGGGGGGAAAGAGGAGATACGGAAGTTTGGGCAATACCAAGGTGTAGAAGATGGTACGAATTGCTTCGCAATATGTCTGTTTGCGGTGAAGCGTCTGGAGGTGACTGTATGCTAAAACGGAGAAATGATATGCCATGTTCTCTCATATTGCGCTCAACTAAAGCAGATACTAAGCGGATCGTAGGTATGAGATGCATCATACCGAGGATGGAAATCATCTGATCCTAAGAGCATATGTGAAGATAAGAGACGAGCTATACCTGTATGTAAGAGGGCAGGGGGCAGTATCCAGGGAAGCGAGAGATAATAACTGCATTAGAGAGGGAGCAGCGTGGAGAGCCCGTAAGTCAGGTTTTGTATTAAGAGAAGACATGCTCAGCTGTAGTGAAGGAAGTAGGGATTCAACGATGGTTGATTGTAAAGGCTCTCACCCTTTGCTCCACAAGCGTCCATGCGGAGGGGAGGAAGGGCCCGGCACTTGCTGTGGTGCACGAGGGCTCTTATATTACATCAGAGTGCAATGAAACCTCATTAATCCGCTCTCTTGCAGGAAAGTTGGATATTTTACATTGCGGATGTAAGGGTTATCCGGGGCAGCTGTTCTTTTCTAATATGGGGCACATCCTCATGAGAGTGTTGGCTCTTCTCATCTTACTTACTTACTTAGTACGATCCTCATTGGCTCGTAGGTCGTCTTCCGTCTCCTATTCTTGGGCCATAATTGTTGTGGGCCCTTATCTTGAACCTGCCTCTTCATCCCACGTGATGGGCATTTGGTTTACCAGTTGCCGGCGGATCTGTCGGGTTGAATTGATGCCCCTTTCATCTTAGGCACGTTCCTCATTTCACCCGCCATTCGTGATCTTCAAATTCTGCAATCACTGCTAGTCCATCTGATCTCCAGCGGGATGCGCAGAGGGCCAGGCTTCCGTGCTCAATGGCGATGTCAGTGTTTGGGGGCGGATGGGACCATCGTTAATCTCTTGTCGCCCACAACTTTCGTTTTCATGTTGAGATTACTAGTAGAGCAGCTGCTATTTTGGTGGAGACGGTGGTTAATTCTTGACCTTTTGTTAAGTACCTCCATGCTTCTGGGACTGAGTCCAAAATACCTGGAAGTCAACGTTAGGTAGACTTCTGTTCTAGTGCCTCCCAAATCAACTAGTCTGGCCGCAATGAATCATGGACGGACGAGTGTGATCATAGTGCTATCATTCTGGAATAAGAAAGGGACCCCAATGCTCAGAGTGGATGCATTGACTGGAGTGCCTTTGGATCTAGATGGTGAGCTATAAGCTGATCTTCACAGTACATTTTATTGATTAACCTATTGTAGTTGTCAAAACTATAAGCTCATGATTATTCACATTGTGATTCTGATTTAAGGAATTTTTTCTTAATTCTTCCCCTCTCTGTCCCTCCCTTCACAGCCATGTGACAAAAACATTGCTCACTTCTTGAGAAAAGAATGCACAAAGATGATATTTATTTATGAGTGTTTAATGATACCCAATAAAATAATAATTGTTGCCCTCTTAATTAAGACGTGTCAAATTTATGAACATTTGAGACACATTTCTGGTTAGATAAATAGTGCCGGGTAATGTTGCCCTAATGCAGCGTTACTCCTTCCATTAATATCTTTTTGAGGACAGAGTTCATAAAAGTCCCAGGAAGAATTACAATGCTCGGTGCTAAAACATCACCCTACTTGATAATGGGGCTTGTCTGACAGGATTATTATATTGCTCACACTATATATCACAAGAAAAGCGAACACTTGTCATAACTACTGTTGACAGCTGGAGAGCATCACATGTGTGCATAGACACACACTCAAGGATTGGCTTCTGCTTTGTTGTGAAGATAGAATGAGACTGGTGTGCAGTTAATATGTTATCTGAGGGATTATGGGTATTCTAGACCCTTAAAAAGTCATGTTTCCAAGTTGAATCTTATACTAACTTGTTGTATTCCACTCCCATTATTAATGTAGGTCTAAAAACAGTTTCAACTCATAGACCATGCTTCTATATCATTCTTCAGAATGAAGATTTCTCTTGATCTCAACACTATTACAAAAGGTTTAGTGAGTATATGGAAGAGATTTGCATGAATAGGCCATCACTGTATGGGCCCTTCCACACAGCCCTATATCCTAGAACATCAAGGTAGAAAATGCCACAATATCTGCTTTGAACTGGATTATCTGAGTCCACATTGCTATATATTCCAGTTCAAAGCAGATAATGTGGGATTGTCTGTCTTCATATTCTGGGATATAGGGCTGTGTGTGAATTAGGACTTGTAATGTGGATCTATTTTGACTCTTCCAGCAGTCACCAGCCAATCCCTCTGCAATGCGAAAAATGCAGCTTAATGGTGTAACATTAGAAAATGTTGACCATTTCTGCTACCTTGGCAGCCACCGCTCCACAAAAGTCAACAATGACACTGAAATAAAACACCGCCTGAGCTCTGCAAGTGCAGCATTCTTCCAAATGAAGCAGAGAGTGTTTGAGGATCGGGACATCCGTAGAGATACCAAGGTGCTCGTTTATAAAACTATTGCCCTCCCAAGCCTTCTATATGCCTGCAAAACATGTATTGTCTACAGACATCATACTCAACTTCTGGAATGATTCCATCAGCGTTGCTTCCAAAAAAATCCTGCAAATCTCTTGGGAAGACAGGTGGACAAATGTCAGCATTCTGGAAGAAGCAAAAACCACCGGGATTGAAGTGATGCTCCTATGCCATCAACTCCACTGGATGGGACACATTGTCCGAATGCCCAATCACCATGTTGCACAGTAGTTACTATACTCCCAACTCAAGAATAGAAAATGAAATGTTGGTGAACAGAAAAGAAATTTAGAGATGGGCTTAAAGCCAACCTTCAAACTGTGGCACAGACACAGAGAACAAGGAAGCCCTCACCCTTGAGCATTCTAACTGGAGGTCAGCTGTGACCATCAGTGCTGTGGAATTCAAAGAGGCACAAATGGAGGGCGAAAGGGATAAATGTGCAAAGAGGAAGGCGCATCAAGCCAACCCTGACTGGGACCGCCTTCCATCTGGAAACTGATGTTCTCACTGTGGAAGAATATGCGGGTTAAGAATAGGGCTCCACAATCACCTACATATCCACAGCCAAGACACTACACTTGGAGGGCCATCATACTCTAACAACGAGGGATCACCTAAGTAAGTAAATAAGTACATCTCAATCAAAAATAATATCATAAGAAATATCGGATGATGCCATTGACAGCTCAGAACAAAATTGTTCAATATCTATTATTTAAAAAGCTGCGGAGAAATACATATATAAGTCATGCATACTATATAAATAAGCTATGGACCCCATGTGGTTGAATCCCTTTAATCTATAGAGCAATATATACACCTTCAACAGTTCTTTTCCTACGTTCCATTAGTATGCTTGCTTCACAGTCAGGAAAACTCTGTGCTAACATGCCAATTAAGTCATATTCATTATCTTATTAAATGCTCTTGGCTTTAACAAAAATAATTGCATGTTCAAGAAAGTGAGAGATGATGATAACAGCAGCTGGAGGTGGGCCTGATGCAGCCTTGTCCGCTGCAGGCATTGCTCCATTTTGCAGGATGATCTTGATTCTGAATTCTCAAGCAGAAAGATATCCCAACATCCGAAGACACAGGCATATCATTCTGGTGCCTATTTTTGAGCAAATACATTCCTTACAGCATTTGCAGGGATTCCATGAGCTGAAACCCCTTGGGTTGTTTGATATTTATATTCCTGAATGTCAAAGAGTGCCTCCGTTTCCCAGCAATGTATTGCAGTTGTTGCAGTTGTGTGGCTTTTAGTACGATTGTCATTGGTATTGACTTTGCCCTGACTCATTTGCCTTCATCTTTTTGGCACCATGTTATTTTGCCAATAGTGTACACATGATAAGGCTCTCATAAGAAAACCAAATCCCATGGGTCACTTGTGCCAATAGGATTAAATAGCAAAGAGGGTACATGAATCCAAGGAGAGTGAAGACAATGTTGTTATTGTTACTGTGTGCCTTCAAGTCATGTACTTCATATGAACTCTCAAGTAGATAACTCTTTAATCAACCTACAAATCCCAACACTTGAATGGAGTCACCACAATTAAATTCAAATCAGAATGACATGAATATGTGATGTAAACAGACTCTTATTAGTTGACGAAGAGATGCAAGAGTGGAATGAAAGAAGCAAGTTGGAAGAAATGGGTAAGGAAGCAGGAAACCAGCAAGATTATTAGATTAGAATTGTATTAGAAATGTATTCCATACCTTAGGAAGTCAGACTTGGCCACGGTGGTCCACTCTCTTGCTACATGCTGTATAGACTACTGCAATTCACTCTACACAGAGCTGCCTTTGAAGACTGTTTGGAAGCTTCAGTTGGTCCACTGGGCAGCACCCAGGTTGATCACTGGAATGGTATACAGTGCCAGGTCCACTGGTTGCCAATCTGCTACCAAACACAATTCAAAGTGCTGGCTTGAGCCTATAAATCCCTAAACAGTTCCGGCCCAGCTTACCTGTCCAAACATATCTCCTCCTATGAACCACCTCAGAGATTAAGATCATCTGGAGAGGCCATGTTTTCGGTCTTGCTTTCTTCGCATCCACGATTGGTGGGGATGAGAGACAGGGCCTTCTCAGTGGTGGCCCCTCAGCTGTGGAACTCCCTCCAAAACAACTTTAGATCTGTCCCCTCCCACCTGGCCTTCAGAAGGGAAGTGAAAATGTGAGTTTGGGATCAAACCTTCAAAGAATAATTGCAGTGCAATAACAGATATGGAATATGTGCAATGACTATTAGAACGGTCCTGGATTATGATTATGGATGGTGTGGTTTTTAATGAGTGTAATGTTTTTAGATGTTTTAATATGCACTAATTTTAATTAAAATTTTCATTTGAATTGTATGTTGCTTTAAGGCATTGAATAATTGTCTATATGTAAAGCCTACCCTGAATCCCCTTCGGGGTAGGCTTTACATATAGAAAGGCAGGGTATAAATAGGGTAAATAAATAAATAAGATTGCAAGACAACAGAGATGAACTGCACAAGCTATGTGTAGTTGTGGTCCAAGGTAAAGGTAAAGGTTTTCCCCTGACATTAAATCCAGTCATGTCTGACTCTGGGGTGTGGTGCTCATCTCCATTTCTAAGCCGAAGAGCCAGCGTTGTCCATAGATACCTCCAAGGTCATGTGGTCTTACCTACAAGAAGCACTGCCTGAACATCAAGTAAAAAGTGGGTGCTAGAAACAATATCATACGAAAGCTGACTGGCACAACCTGGGGATCACAACTAGATACGGTGAAGACATCTGCCCTTGCACTATGCTACTCTGCTGCTGAGTATGTATGCCCAGTGTGGAACACATCTCACCATGCTAAAACAGTGGATGTGGCTCTTAATGAGACATGCCACATTATCACAGGGTGTCTGAGCCCTACACCACTGGAGAAATTATACTGTCTAGCTGGTATTGCACCACCTGACACTCGCCGGGAAATAGCAGCCAACAGTGAAAGGACCAAGGAAGAGACATCTCCAGCTCATCCCTTGTTTGGGTATCAGACAGCACATCAACAACTTAAATCAAGAAATAGTTTTCTAAGATCTACAGAGGCACTCGCTGGAACACCCCAGCAAGCAAGAGTCCAAAAGTGGCTGGCTTAAACCCAGAACCTCAATCAGTGGCTGATACCAAATGAGAGACTCCCCCCTGGGCACACAGAAGACTGGGCGACTTGGAAGGCGCTGAACAGACTGTGCTCTGGCATCACGAGATGCAGAGCCAACCTCAAGAAATGGGGCTACAAAGTGGAATCCACGACATGCGAGCATGGAGAAGAGCAAACCATATACCACCTACTGCAATGCAACCTGAGCCCCACCACATGCACAAGGGAGGATCTCCTTGCAGCAACACCAGAGGCACTCCAAGTGGCCAGCTACTGGTCAAAGGATATTTAATCAACTACCAAGCTTGCAAACTCTGTTTTGTCTGTTAAAAATTTGTTAAAAATGTAATACAATTTTCTGGTTGATACTGACCTGATAAATAAATGCGGCCGACATGACTGCATGGAGCGCCGTTACCTTCCCGCTGGAGCGGTACCTATTGCTCTACTCACATTTGCATGCTTTCAAACTGCTTGGTTGGCAGAAGCTGGGACTGATAGTGGAAGCTGCTCCCACTCCTTGGATTTGAACCTGCGATCTTTTGGTCAACAAGCTCAGCAACTTAGCGCTTTAACCCACTGTGCCACCGAGGGCTCCAAATCATAGTTGTGGTCCAAATCATGCCAAAATTCACAGAAATATGTTAAATTGACCTCCTCCAAGTGATGATCTCCACTTGGTTTGGACCACAACTGGCATCATCCCTAGTAACTGGCCATACTGACTGGGATTGAAGAGAGATTAAGTCTCAAAACATATGGAAAGCACCACAATGGTGGAGAAAGCTGCATCAAACCAGCACTTCTAACCAGTCCTCAACCCTTCTCCTTCAAGTCTTTCAAGTCTATGAAGCCAGAGGTTATGTTCTTTCTCCCCAAAGTTACCATCACCATAAAAAAGGCACAGGAGGAGAACTGGCCCATTTGACTGGAAAGTAACTCATTTGGCAGGAATCGTTTCAAGGACTAAATGTAGGCAGAGCCAGAAATCAAATGGTAAATAAGACTTTCCCAGCTGAAACTTGTAGCAGCTCAAAGCACATCCCTCATGCTAATGTGGTCTTTAAGTACTTGAAGGAATTGCCAAGAAAGTGTCAAAACAGAGTAAAGGAGCAAGGAAAATAATGGGGTATGACATAGTCGCAGGAGGAGTGAGCGTATGTGTGTGTATCTGTTAGTCAGTCTATTGGGAGCACCAAAGATTCAAAGAACAGAGTAATGCTGCTAGTAGATAGGTTTCCAATAGCCTGAAAAATTATCTGAAGTTCCTATGATTTTCCACAATATTCTAAATATTACTTATCTACACTGTAGAATGACTACAGCTTGATAGCACTCAATGGTATGGGATTGTGGGAGTTGTAGTAGTTTGGTGAAGCACCAACACTCTTCCGCAGAGAAGACTAAAGATCATGTAAAACTATGCCTCCCATGATTTCATACCATTCTACCATGGCAGTTAAAATGGTGTCAAACTGTATTCATTCTACAATGTACCCTCAGTCTCTTTGGCCCCAAAAGGATGAGTGGATTACCTCCCTTATGGTGGATTCAAGCATTAACTCCTCTTAAAAATTAGGACTGAACCCAACTTTTGTCTGCACACTACCTGTGGTCTCTTGAAATCAATGGATGGCATGTGAGTGGCAATTAACAAACCACATTCATATTAATGGATCTACTTTCTTCAGAACTAAATAACTTTTTACACATCCCTTCACAACAGACTGTCAACTACAGGGGTGGAAGCTGGGAGTTGAACCAAAAATGTAATGAAGACATATATAATGTAATGAAGGCATATATTCTGTCACTGAACACTGACCCTTCCCTTAATGAATTTGGGTGGGATCTCAAGTGTGTTCCAAGGTGAAAGCATGTTGTCCTGTATGGCAGCATTTATATACTACAGAGTAGGCTTGTGTACGGATCCATTTTAGCCATTTTCCTTCAGCCAATCTGGTTCTACAGCTGGGTTGGGTGGCCGTAACAGCAAGGACCCAGCCATCACGGATTCCCATCCATAATCGGACCACGTGGTAGCCAATCACAGCTCCTCCTCCACTTTTCGGGACCTGGGAGCCCTGCCTATTGGGCCAATTGGAGTAGTAGTTTATCCTGTATGTTTTGGTGATGTTACTTGGAAACTGCTCTGAGTCCCCCTTGGGGAGATAGAGTGGTATATAAATAAAGTTGTATTATTTATTATTATTATTATTATTATTATTATTATATAAGAATGCCGTGACTTGGCTTGGCTTAATAGCTTGCCTTGGCTTGACCTCTCTTGAATCTTTTTGATTTTCCTTTATTTTCTTGATTCTTTTTATTAGTGGGACTGACTGGGAGTTGGGAACGTGTGGGATGAATGAGTAGGCTGTGCACGCATATTTGAGGGCTTGGGAGATTCACCCTTTTAGCTTCTTTTATTTTTATTTATTTATTTACATCATTTATATCCCACCCATATCAGCCCGCAGGCGACTCACGGCGGTTTTTCTCCTCCCCTCCTCTCCCTCAGAAAATACTTCTAAAAGATAATTAATAATAATAATAATAATAATAATAATAATAATAATAGTCATCCCAGCAGACAAAAAGAAAAGCCTCATTCTCAGAAAAAATATTACCACCTAGTTACCTCTCCTCTAAAGTAGAAAATAGAAACAGTTTTTGGGAAGCCTCTTTAAAATGCCTTGGAAAGCTGCATGCAGGGAGAGAGCACCACGCCTGCAACACCTGTAATGCTTGTCTCCTATAGAGTTGAAAGAAACAGCTTTAACAAAGCATTAAATCCAGTCTCCTCCACAGACAGAAGGGAAATGATCACAGAAAGAGTGGTATTTTAACTGATATTTTAAATCCAGGTCTTAATGAAGGATATAAGGACAAACAATGCCTAAAATGACAGGAAGGGAAGCCTGTCATTAATGAGCAGGATAGGGTGCTTTCTTAACCTCATTGCTTCCATGAAGAGAAAAGATGAAAGGGTCCCAGGAATGGGAAGGGGGCCTCTTAAGTTCCCCATTGCCACCAGTGGTCCAGATCTAACTGTATTTTCCTGCTAATGATCAAAAAGAGCTATCCGGCTACCTGCCAATTTTTGGGAGGCATGCAAAAATGGATACGAGGGACTACTGGAATCCAGCTAGCAAAAACCGATCGAGGTTCAGCCTAAATGCACAAGCCTACTACAGAGATACTACCCTTACAATTGCGAACTTCATTCTGATGACTTCTCAAGTGTGGTGGAACTAACGCTCCATCTGCTAATGATCTTAAGCTAGCTACTCTTATTGGAAGGATTGATGTCCATTTCTTTCTGTATTCCTAAGACTTAGATGCTGTCATCCAACCCCAAATTCTCCCAATTAAATGGAGTAATGGTAATGAGTGCGGAGTTTTCTGGGCTTGCCTACCAAAGGTATTGAGGTGGGTGTTGGATGCCAGGAGATGTGACAATTTGTGCATAGCAACTGGATGTCAAATCAGAGTGTAGAAGAAATTTTATCAGAAAAATTGTCCTGAAAGACCTTTTGGCTCCACTTGTGTTGGAGCCCCATAGTGCAGATGTGCATGGCAGGGCCCTGCCATGCTTCCTATTAGATCAATGTGCTATTGTGAACTTCCACATCAAAATTCCCTTGCTGGCACTTCTTGAAGGTTCAGTCTCATCCCAAATGCAAAATGACTTCTTTTGTGACACACGAAGCTTCCACTTTGTTTATACATTTTATATTCATTTATTCTGATAGGTCAGGGGAAAATATAACCAAGTATCTTATCTTATAAAACACATTTTGCTTATGAAATATAAGGTACTTTTGAGACAGTCACACAGAATAAGCAGCCTGGAAAAATGGTAAACCATATGTTTCCCCCTTCATTCCATCCTTTTTTTTCTTTCTTGAAAAATAGATGGAATAAGGAAAACAGTTATCATACCCATTATAAACAAAAACACATTGAAGGCAGACAAATCTAGTAGCTTATGAATGGAGCAGAACATCACCGTATGGGTGGAAGGAGGGGCAAGGGAAGTGAGTCCAGAATATATAATCAATCCAGTCCACCTGCACAACGATCAGAGGCGGCCCTAGGTAGTTTTCAATGGTAAGCAAACAGTATTTCCCCCCCCCCCCCAACCAATCACTGATATATATTTTCTGTTCATTGTGGGAGTTCTGTGTGCCGTATTTGGTTCAATTCCATCACTGGTGGAGTTCAGAATGTTCTTTGATTGTAGGTGAACTATACATCCCAGTAACTACAACTTACATATGTCAAGGTCTATTTTCCCCCAAGAGCGCCCCTGGGCAAAATCAACTATACTACAAATGCTTACTTTGTGTAATGGGTTGAGCCGCTCCTGACAATGATGCATTTCAAACAAGAGTTGCATAACCCATCACTGATTCCCCATGAAAAGAGTTTTGATTTACTAATTTTTTCTTTAAAAAGTATAGAGTTTTGAGAGGTTGCTCAATAGAGTTGAGCAAACTATGTCAACAGAATAACAAGATCCTAACAACCTTAGATATGCAGATGACACCACTTTGATGGCCAAAAGCACACAGGAGATGAGGAGCCTTCTAATCAAGGTGAAAGAAGAAAGTGCAAAAGCTGGGTTGCAGTTAAACATAAAAAAACCAAGATTCTGGCAACTGGACTGATTAATAATTGGCAAATAGAGGGAGAAAACGTGAAGGCAGTGACAGACTTTGTATTTCTAGGTGCAAAAATGAATGCAGGTGCAGACTGCAGCCAGGAAATCAGAAGATGTTTACTTCTTGGGAGGAGAGCAAGGACCAATCTCAATAAAATAGTAAAGACATCACATTGGCAACAAAGATCCACATAGTTAAAGCAATGGTATTCCCCGTAGTAACCTACGGATGTGAGAGCTGGACCATAAGGAAGACTGAGTGAAGGAAGATAGATGATTTTGAACTGTGGTGCTGGAGGAAAGTTCTGAGAGTGCCTTGGACTGCCAGAAGATCCAACCAGTCCATAGTTCAAGAAAGAAAGACCGATTGCTCACTGGAGGGAAGGATATGAGAGGCATAGATGAAGTACTTTGGCCACATCATGAGAAGACAGGAAAGCTTAGAGATGACAATGATGCTGGAGAAAATGGAAGAAAAAAGGAAGAGGGGCCGACCAAGGGCAAGATGGATGGATGGTATCCTTGAAGTGACTGGCTTGAATCTGAAGGAGCTGGGGTGGTGATGGCCGACAGGGAGCTCTGGCGTGGGCTGGTCCATGAGGTCACGAAGAGTCAGAGGCAACTGAACGAACAAACAACCTACTGCAACGCTCTCTATGTGGGGTTGCCTTTGAAGACAGCTCGGAAGCTCCAACTAGTCCAACGCTCGGCAGCCATGATTTCAACAGGAGCGGAGCGCAGGGAGCATACAACCCCCCTGTTGCGCCAACTCCACTGGCTACCGATCTGCTACCGGGCTGAATTCAAAGTGCTGGCGTTGGCCTTTAAAGCCCTAAACGGTTCCGGCCCAAGCTACCTATCCGACGCATCTCTGCCTATGAACCCACCAGGACTTTGAGATCTTCCGGGGAGGCCCTGCTCTCGATCCCGCCTGCTTCTCAAGCACGGCTGGCGGGGACAAGAGATAGGGCCTTCTCGGTGGTGGCTCCTTGGCTGTGGAACGCCCTTCCTACGGACATTAGACTAGCACCATCTCTAATGGTATTCCGCAAAAAAGTGAAGACCTGGCTGTTTGAGCAGGCGTTCGAATAATTAGTGCAATGATTGGTTAATGAACACTGGAATGGAACAATGGATGATGAATCTGGAACATGTTTTTGATGATGAGACGACAGTGAATGGGTATTGTAGTAACTGTTTATTAATTGTGTAATGTGTTAGGTTGTTAACTGTTTTTATACTGTGGCACTGAATTTTTGCTGCTCGTATTTGTTGTGAACCACTGTGAGTCGCCTTCGGGTGAGAACAGCGGTATATAAGTAAGGTAAATAAATAAATAAATAAATAACAAGATCTGAGTGCATCCACACTGTAGAATTAATGCAGTTTGACACCACTGAAACTGCCATGTCTCTATGCTATGGAATCCTGGGATTCATAGTTTGGTGGGGCACCAGGACACTTTGCCAGAAAAGTCTAAAGACTTTGTAAAACTACAACTCTCATGTTTCCATAGTCTTGAGCCATAGCAGCTAAAGTGGTGTCAACTTGTATTTATTTAAACTGCATTTATTGCACCCTGGCCTAGATGATGTTAGTGCTCTGTTATATATTTTTAATCACTGGAGCAGTAACCATTGAATGGCTGGACCTAAGCAATGTTGGTCAAGAGTGTCTAAAGTTGATCCATCATAGCAATGCTGGAGCTACATGAAGCAGCATCATTTTTCCCTTTTGTTTGCTGAAGGTAAATAGAACCATCATGGGTTTGCCTTGATCCTGCTTCCTCTAACATTAATCAGTGACTAACAGAGATTCAGTCTGGGCCATTATTCAAAAACAGAGAGGTTTGAGAAATGTGTGTGTTTATGTGAGTTCATATTCTCACCCAATTCACACTGCTGCTCCTGGTGGAAGAAGGCGCCTGAAACATTGGTTGAAGTGCTGAAATAAACAATGTATGAGACTATAAGATTCAGATTGAAAAAACAATTAGAACATAGTATGCCAGAAGTCACTATTATTGAAATGAAAAATTGGGATTATTTATGCCCAGATATTGTTGTTGTTGTTGTTGTTGTTGTTGTTGTTGTTGTGTGCCTTCAAGTCATTTCCAATTTATGGAGACATCAGGGTGAACTTATCGTGCTTCTTTTTAGGGCTGAGCATCTGTATCTCACCCAAGGTTGGTTTCTATCACCAAATACATTGTAGTCCAATGCTCAAACCAATACATCATGGCCACAAAATTGAAAGCAAAGAGAGTAGTAGGATGGTGCAATAGAATCATAGAGGTGGAAGAGATCCCTAGGGCCATCTAGTCTAGCCCCATTCTGCCATGAACACAATCCAAGCCCTGCAGACAGATGGCCATTCAGCTTCAGTTTTAAAACCCCCAACCATACTCCCAGACAGCATATTCCACTGCTTTGAAGGGACTCAAGGCACGAGCCTCCCTCCAGCCTTACACACTCTCCCTCACCCACACATGCACACTGTGCTGCCATGTTCTGAGCACGCCTCCTCTCCCCTCCCCATTTGGAGTCTCAGAACAGCTGTGACAGCGCGAGTGGCGCCACCTATGTATAGAACTGTTAGTTGTAAAACTTAAACTGTTGTATCATGCTTAATCCTGCCCCTTTTTACCCTGCTTATGTATAGTTGTATGGATTGGTTGCTTGTAGCTGTCAATCAGTACTGTTTGGCTCCACCTCTTCCTGCAAGAGGGGAGAACTTCCTTTTTCTTCTTCATTCTGCCATCAGAGTTCGTACCAGATGGCGTGAGTAAGAGACCTGACTCTAAAGGACCCTGATTTAAGTTACCTGTTAGCACCAGTTCTGAGGTTTTTTACCCCTGGAACTCATGCTTTATGTCCAGATCGTCCTGGACAATTATTGAGGAGACCCAGGCGCCTTCAAGCCAGTTCTTTTGGCACCAAAGGAAGATCCTGAATCTTCAAAACATAGGCCATCTGAACTGGGGTTGTGGTTTGCTCCGGCATTCACAGCCATTGAGGAAAGAGGAAACTTGGTGAGGCTTCTCAGCTTCAAACCTCTTGGACCCAGTACTAATTGAGACTGTAATGTATGTTTTCCTTCACCCCTCTAAAGTTTTCCAGCTCATTGCTTTGAAGAAATGACTTCATGATGAATAAAACTTATCTTGAGCTATTTACATTGTTTTGGGTTTTTGGGAGTTCCAGTTTCCTATAGGAGGGCAAGAAGCAATCCCCTGGGGGAAAGATGCCACGTCCATCCCTCCTTTATTGAGAATAATAGCCCCCAGGCGTGATGGCACAACAGCCCTCTCCTTGAGAGGCCAGCCAATCACAGCAGAGGAAGGCTTTCAGTGGGAGGATTCACTTTTTCCAAAAGGAAAGTGAAGGACAGATGGAGAGATCTTCCTACTTCTCTGCCAAAGGGGTTCCTAAAATCATCAGAAATATATGTTTCCTGATGGTCTTTGGCGACTCCCGCTGAAACCCCTTCACAGTCGACTCCCAGGTTGAGAAACACTGGACTTGAGACACACAAGCAATAGTTGAAGATGAGAAAAGAAGGATAGGAGAAATCATTCAATTCTCAAAAACATGAAAAGACACGTAGCTCCAGAATGGTTAAGCAGCTCTAGAAGAAAATAGTATCTTCTGGAACCAACAAGGAATATGTAAAGCACACATGGATGCCAACAGCTCTTTCCATAGCCTGCTCAAATCCCTCTTATCTGGAGAGAGTAGATTTTGCTGGCAGCTTCAAATCAAAACTCAACTTTGCTGATATCTTCAGTGTATTGTTTTTAGGGAGGAAAAAGATAGCCAATTGTTCTTCCTTGAGGCTGATTTCCCCCTACTAGTTCCAATTCACAGAATTGCTTTTTTTCAAATTCCTTCCTTCAGTAGAAATAAAGTAGTCCCCCTCCTCCACAACACACACCTTTTCCTCCCCTTTTGCAAACATAATTAATAACAAAACATTGGGGAGTTAGACAGAACCATTTATTATGCAAATAACTGACTGCGTTGCATACATTTGCATCTGTTTAAAGGCACTGTAGGCAAGAGTAAGCTAGCTAGACTGCAGCAGGGTTTATAATCTGTTTACAAGAGGGACCAAGTGTTTCCTCTCCAGGCTACAGGTTTGAAATGCAACCTAGGATCCACTTTAAAGAGTCCCTGCTGGAAAGAAACAATCTGTGCCCCTTTAAGAGATTTCTGTTTTAATGGATTTGATGTTCTTACAACCGAGCTGCTGCTGTGCAGTTGATCCCCACATGAAAATGGCATTAAACACCCTCCTCTCCCAAACTGGATGGGCTCATTCACTCCTTGTACAAGATGGCAGCTGGAGTGGTGGGGCCCATCTCTACTGCCATATAATTAAGTTTGAAACTGCATCATATGGTCACTGTAGACCAGCGATTCTCAACCTGTGGGTCCCCAGGTGTTTTGGCCTACAACCAGAGGTGGCCCTAGGTAATTTTCAATGGTAAGCAAACAGTATTTTGGTGCCCCCCCCCAAACCAATCACTGATATATATTTTCTGTTCGTCGTGGGAGTTCTGTGTGCCATATTTGGTTCAATTCCATCATTGGTGGAGTTCAGAATGCTCTTTGATTGTAGGTGAACTATACATCCCAGTAACTACACTTGCCGCACTTGCTCCCTTGCCTGGCCCGCTTTGGGTCCTGGAGGCATGCCTGAAGACCCCGGCGTGTGCACCAAAAGTCACCTCTTCTCCTGACTTTCTCCTCAGCCATTGGGACCAAGAGAGAGAGAGAGAGAGAGAGAGGAGATGCCCACCTTTCCTGAAGGTAGGCGCAAAAACAAAGGAGGGAGCGGAGGTGGGAGATACCTCTAGCCGGAGGGGCTCTCTCTCTCTCTTGGTCCCAATGGCTGAAGAGAAAGTCAGGAGAAGAGGCGACTTTTGGTGTGCACACTGGGGTCTTCAGACACGCCTCCGGACCCGAAGCGGGCCAGGCGCGGTGGCTCCGCCCCTTGGACCACCCGCGGATTGGAGAGAGGAGAGGAGGCGGGTGGAGCACCGGGGGATCGGGGGATCGGGAAAGGGAGCCGGTCATGGGGAAGGTATTGAACGTGGAGAACGATTGAGCGCCGGCTCTGCTCACGCACCCGGTGGCCAGGTGGAGCAGGAACGAGAGGGGCTAGGCGAGGCTCAAGGGCCCGGCCCCTTTGGGAAGAGGATCGCCCGGCAGCGAGGCAAGAAAGCCGAGGCTCCCCCGGACTGCTAGGGCTGTTGTGAGCTGAGGGGGTGCTCCTCAAGTGGTGGTCGAGGGGCATTTACAGAGGCGCCTCTGCGCCCCTGGCAAAAAAAGTGTTCTGCGACCGCTTACTTCGCGTAATGGACGAGACGCCCCTGCCTACAACTCCCAGAAATCCCAGTGAGTTTACAAGTTGTTAGGATTTCTGGGAATTGAAGGCCAAAAGATCTGAGGACCCACCGGTTGAGAACCGTGGAAGCAGTCCGGGGTCTAAATGTGAAAAGCATTTTTGGATAGAGTCCAGATCCAGTCATAGTGGTCACCATGCAGAGAATGTGCTGAATTATAGAAATCCACAGAGAGAAATGTCAAACAAAGCCATACACAGAATTTGGAACTGTGGCTTGAGAAATGTCTTTTTGACTGTTTTCACCAACAGATAGTTGTAAATCAGCACACCTGTCCTATTAACTCAAAGTTCTCCTTTTATGCCAGGTAACTTGTGCGCCAGCTGCGCCCGTACCTTGGGAAGTCTGACTTGGCCACGGTGGTCCACGCTTTGGTTACATCCCGTTTAGATTACTGCAAGGCTCTCTACGTGGGGTTGCCTATGAAGACTACCCGGAAGCTCCAACTAGTCCAACGTGCGGCAGCCAGAATGCTAACACGAGCAGGGTACAGGTAGCATACTACTCCTCTGTTGCACCAGCTCCACTGGCTGCCAATTAGCTTCCGAGCACAATTCAAAGTGCTGGTGTTAACCTATAAAGCCCTAAACGACTCCGGCCCAGTTTACCTGTTCAAACATATTCTCCCCTATGAACCATCTAGCTTGTTAAGATCGTCTGGAGGGGCCCTGCTCTCGGTCCCACCGGCCTCTCAAGCGCGTCTGGTGGGGACGAGGGACAGGGCCTTCTCGGTGGTGGCCCCTCGACTCTGGAACTCTCTCCCACTGGAGATCAGAACTGCCCCCTCCATTCTGTCGTTCAGAAAACGGGTGAAAACCTGGCTATGGGGTTTGGCTTTCGACGAGTGAATCAATATTTCTGTGATCGGATAGATGACGATGAATGATGGACAACGAATTCACTATGACGACTGACCATTGTTATTATGTGATTGCATTTTGCTGTTATAACGTTTTAATTGAATATGTTATATGATGTTTTTAATGATTGTTTTGTGATTTTATTGTTGGAAACCGGCCCGAGTCCCCCGATAGAGGGGAGAAGACCGGTATACAAAATTGCTAAATAAATAAATAAGGACAGGTCCTCTTAATCTGCAACTGGATTTGAGTCTATGATGCTCCATAGGATAATGAGTGTCTATATCTGCTTTGTAATTTCCAAGACAGTCTGGAGGTGCGTCTACACTGCAGAATTGATGCAGGGGTTCTCAACCTGTGGGTCCCCAGATGCTTTGGCCCACAACTCCCAGAAATCCCAGCCAGTTTACCAGCTGTTAGGATTTCTGGGAGTTGAAGGCCAAAACATCTGGGAACCCACAGGTTGAGAACCACTGATTGATGGAATCATAGGCACTGTCGTTTTAGAAGATCTTGAGCCTTCTTTGTCAAATAGTGCTGGTGCCTTGCCAAACTACACCTAAAATTCCATAGCATTAAACCATGGCAGTCAAAAGAGTGTCAAACTGCATCGATGCTACTGAGTAGATGCATCCTGGGTTCCGCTGCTGCTAATTTATTATTATTATTTATTTATTTACGGCATTTATAGCCTGTCTTTCTCAACCATACGGCAGCTCAAAGCGGGTTACAGATTGGCACAATTAGGTGCCATGCATTAAGTGCGATTAAAAATAGTCAACATAACAATATAAAACATATATAAAACCATTAAAACATGTAGTCACCAAGGTCATCTTGTTAAAAAATTTTCTAGTAACATTGTCTCGCCATTCCATGTTCATCATTCATAGTTTCATGTTATCTCTTCCGCTGCATTCTCAAAAGCTTGCTCAAAGAGCCAAGTTTTTACATCCAGGAGGGAGGGGGATGATCTAATATCCCTGGGGAGGGAGTTCCATAGCTGGGGTCCACCACTGAGATGTCCTTGTCCCTCATCCCCGCCAGTTGTGCTTGCGACACAAGAGGGATCAAGAGCAGGGCCTTCCCAGATGATCTTAAGCTCCTTGTGCGCCAGCTGCGCCCGTACCTTGGGAAGTCTGACTTGGCCACGGTAGTCCACGCTCTGGTTACATCCCGCCTAGACTACTGCAACGCTCTCTATGTGGGGTTGCCCTTGAAGACGGCCCGGAAGCTTCAATTAGTCCAACGTGCGGCAGCCATGATTCTAACAGGAGCGGAACGCAGGGAGCATACAACCCCCCTGTTTGCGCCAGCTCCACTGGCTGCCGATCTGCTACCGGGCTCAATTCAAGGTGCTGGCATTGACCTATAAAGCCTTAAACAGTTCCGGCCCAAGCTATCTAGCCAACCGCATATCTGCCTATAAACCCACCAGGACTTTGAGATCTTCCGGGGAGGCCCTGCTCTCGATCCCTCCGGCTTCTCAAGCACGGCTGGCGGGGACGAGAGATAGGGCCTTCTCGGTGGTGGCTCCTCGGCTGTGGAACGCCCTTCCTACGGACATTAGACTAGCACCATCTCTAATGGTATTCCGCAAAAAAGTGAAGACCTGGCTGTTTGTGCAGGCGTTCGAATAACTAGTGCAATGATTGGTAATGAACATATGAATGGAACAATGGATGACGAATCTGGATTATGGTTTTTGATGATGAGACGATAGTGATTGGTTATTGTAGTAATTGTTTATTAATTGTGTAATGTGTTAAGTTGTTAACTGTTTATACACTGTTGCATTGAATTTTTGCTGTTCTTATTGGTTGTGAACTGCTGTGAGTCGCCTTCGGGCTGAGAACAGCGGTATATAAGTAAAGTAAATAATAATAATAATAAAATAATAAATAGATGATTCATAAGGAGATATACGTTTGGACAGGTAAGCTGGGTCAGAACCGTTAGGGCTTTATAGGCTAAAGCCAGCACTTTAAATTGTGCCTGGTAGCAAATTGGCAGCCACTGGAGTTGATGTAACAAAGGAGTAGTGTGCTCCCTGAGCGCCACTCCCGTTAGTAGCCTGGCTGCAGCCCACTGGACCATTTGAAGCTTCCAAACAGTTTTCAAAGGCAACCCCATGTAGAGTGTGTTGCAGTAGTCTATACGTGATGTAACCAGAGCATGGACCACAGTGGTCAAATCAGACTTTGCATGTACGACAGCTCCAACTGGAGCTTTTTACTGTGTTTTCCCTCTTTCATACCTGAGGGGGCCTTCTTCAGGTTGTTGTTCATTCGTTCAGTTGTTTCTGACTCTTCGTGACCTCATGGACCAGCCCACGCCAGAGCTCCCTGTCGGCCGTCACCATCCCCAGCTCTTTCAAGGTCAATCCAGTCACTTCAAGGATCCCATCCATCCATCTTGCCCTTGGTTGCCCCCTCTTCCTTTTTTCTTCCATTTTCCCCAGCATCATTGTCTTCTCTAAGCTTGCTTGTCTTCTCATGATGTGGCCAAAGTACTTCAGCTTTGCCTCTACTATCCTTCCCTCCAATGAGCAGTATGGACTGGTTGGATCTTCTGGCAGTCCAAGGCACTCTCAGAACTTTCCTCCAACACCACAGTTCAAAAGCATCTATCTTTCGTCGCTCAGCCTTCCCTATGGTCCAGCTCTCACATCCGTAGGCGACTATGGGGAATATCATTGCTTTAACTTCTTCAGGTAGGACATGTCTTTTTAAGGCTTTAGCAGGCCTTGCAGGTGCACTCCTTTTACATTTTTATAGCTTCCTAAAAGCAACTTTCCAAGTCTCTCAAGTTTTGCTTTCAGTACTTCTTGCCTTCCCTGGGTATGTCATTCCTACTGCTATTCCAAGAAACCTTTTCACCCCCAGGCCAGTTGGTTCTAAAAAGAGTACCAGAGAGTTGAGTGAAAGAGTGCTAAGATTGACAGAAGAGTTGTGACAGTATCTGGACCCATCTTTTATGCATGCCAATGCATGCCTTTGTATCTCAGCCCCAAGGGCCAGAAAAGAAAAGTGAAAAGAGGCTATTAATTATTAAGTTGTCTTCAGTATGCAGATTAGCTTGAGATTAGGCAGGTTCATCTCAAAAGCGAAGCAAGAAGAAGAATGAGCTGGTGGGACGGATAACAGCTGTCTCCTGCCTGCTCCCTGTCCATCATGACGGAGCAGGAAACACAGTTTGTGAACCTAGACCCATAAAAATTCATGGGCTTCACCCGAGCTGTCTATGAAAATTCAAGATCTGAAGTGTTGCTGGACAGAGAGAGAGATACAGAGATGTACAGCTTATTATTTAAAAATGCTAAAGAGATTTTCTTTCTGAAATCTCGGCTCATTTCCACTGGGAGATCTCCAGGTGTTGAGGATGACAGCAGTGCCTTTGCTCCCACGGTCCGCTACTCCCAAGGAAACTTTTGCAAACTTTGAATGAAACCTTTGCAAACTTTTTAACTTTTTAACCATTTCCAACTAGATCATGCATTATGGAAAGAATGCTGTAATAAAGATTAAAGAAACGAGGGGTGCCTTAACACAGGGAATGACTAATGATATGAGAGACCGATGATACTGGTAGATTTTTGCCGCCACCACCTCAATTTTATTGTTTGAGGAAACAAAGGTGTGAATGTATTTGAGGTAATATGCACCCAGGCTTCTGGTTCTTCTTTTTGGGCTCCTTTGCTTGCTGACTGGACGATAAAGAGATTTAGGTTGATTTGGTTTCACTAAGTATGACAGACCGAGGCAGACGCCAGTTAACGATGAACTAATAACAGGTTTATTGAACTTTAGGAAGATGACAACTCATAAAATGAGAGGTACACATGCGTAATTCTGTTACTGAGGCTTAGGCTTACTAGACATAAAGTTTTTACTTGAAATGAGTTACCTACTTCACACTATTCAACCCTTTGAAACAGTGTGTTTCTAAGATCAGTCCCCCTGACTGTCTTACAGAGTAACCAGACTTTCTCCAGTCTACTCTCCACTATAGGGCAATAAGCTCACTTGTACTCTCTATTAACACAAGTTGACAAGTCTTCTCACTGATTCTCCTAGTACAGTAATACTGAAGCCCTTGTCCCTTTCTTATTCCCTAACAGCTTGACTCACTCGAAAGCTTCCTTCTCCCTGTCTAAAATACTTCTTCTCTGTTGAAATCCTACTTCTCTCTGTCTCTGTTAGACCCTTCTCTCCTTCTGTCAGAAGTGACAGCCTTTTTCACTCACACCCAACTCCTCCCCTTGGTGCTTAAACCAATCAGGAGTCGGTTGACTCCTCCCCTGCCTCCTTGCCTATCCTAAGATGGAGACCCAGCCCACTGACTCTCAGGCTTCGGCCTAGCCGGCAAAGGTTAGAATCTATTACAAATGCCTTGAGATAGACCTATCTTTCCATGAGCAAACTGGGTAGGGGGTAAAGGACTATTAGACTGACTTTTTGTCACATTGGAAAAATAGAGAGCTGGAATTATTCAGAGACAAAGTGATACTTTGATTATTGCCTGTATTGTTGTGTTTGGGCTCGGCCTCATGTAAGCGGCACTGAGTCCCTTGGGGAGATGGTAGCGGGGTACAAATAAAGTGTTGTTGTTGTTGTTGTTGTTGTTGTTGTTGTTGTTATTATTTTTATTTTCTAATGGCGAAATCAACCCATAGTTGCTCCACCATAGTGTAATGTAATGTCCTGGAGGCTGTTGGTTAGTCCTAAGGACAGCAGACCACTGAAATGATTGCTGGATCACTGACAACATGTAGGTTAATCTCACTGATCCAATGGGTCCACTTTTTGTTTTGTTTTTTTCATGTCAGGAGTGACTTGAGAAACTGCAAGTTGCTTCTGGTGTGAAAGAATTGGCCATCTGCAAGGACATTGCATAGGGAACACCCGGATGTTTTGATGTTTTACCATCCTTGTGGGAGGCTTCTCTCATGTCCCCGCATGGGGAGCTGGAGCTGATGGAGGGAGCTCATCCGCACTCTCCCCAGATTCAAATTTCCGACCTGTCTTCAGTCCTGCTGGCACAAGAGTTTAATCCATTGCACCACTGGGAGCTCCTATGGGTCCACTGTAATTTAGACTATAAATGGGATTTAGATCTAAGACTTTTGTATTATTGTGCTTTGGCAATCCAGTGATGAAAACTACTCAAGTGGCACAAGCTAAGCCAAATGTATGCTCTTCAAAAGGAGTTGGGCTTGTCTTGTAAAGATTGTTAAAGATTTTGGACCCAATCCAGTGATACTTAAATACAACAGCTCTTTCTGTATCTGCTGTTAGAATCACTTTTTTTCCTCCAGTAAACTAAGATAAATATAACCTACAGCATTTGGCATTTGTTGGCAGCCTTCCAGCCAAGTACTAACCAGGGTTGACCATGCTCAACTTCCAAGATTGAACAGAATCTGGTACCTTTAAAGTATTTAGGCCAGAAGCAAGTAAGTTCTGGAAACAGATCAAAGAGGGGGAGCCAGGAAGACAGAGGGGTCATTGGTTGACACTCTGGAGCCTGAGTGAAGAAGGGCGTCAAGGAAGACAGAGTTCCACCATGTCTCCTGGGTCATCAGTTGGGCGCCTCTCCCCCCAGCAACTAATATTGTGTGTGTGTGTGTGTGTGTATATATATATATATAATACAATATATTATATACAATATAATATATTGTATATAATATATTGTGCACACATATAATATTGATAGTAATATTAAAAAGTAATACAATATAATACTAATAATAATACAATATCATAATTATATATTTTATATTGCATGTAATATTACTAATAATATTGCAGTATAGTGGTATAGTGCAATATAGTAATATATAATACCAATATTGTGGTGTGCTAATAATATAATATATTGTATACACGTATAATATTGATAATATTATAATGTAATACCCTATAATACTAATTATAGGGTATTTTATATTTCATATTACATGTAATATTACTAATATTTTTACAGTATAGTGGTATAGTACAATATAGTAATTATTCTCCATCTTCATCGCTATGATACTTCACCTTGTTGATGGGAAGCTTCCCATCGGAGTGGAAATCATCTGTCGAACAGATGGCAAGCTATTTAACCTCAGCAGACTGAAAGCCAAAACCAAAGTTACAACAACATCTATTATAGAACTCCAGTATGCTGATGACAACGCCGTCTGTGCGCATTCAGAAGAAGACCTACAAGCCACTCTAAACACCTTCGCAGAAACATACGAGAAGCTCAGCCTGTAACTGAACATCGAGAAAACCAAAGTGCTCTTCCAGCAGTCACCGGCCAACCCCTCTCTAATACCAGAAATACAGCTTAATGGTGTAACATTGGAAAACGTTGACCATTTCCACTACCTTGGCAGCCACCTCTCCACAAAAGTCAACACTGAGACTGAAATACAACGCCGCCTGAGCTCTGCGAGCGCAGCATTTTTCCGAATGAAGCAGAGAGTGTTTTAGGATCGGGACATCTGTAGGGATACCAAGGTGCTTGTTCATAAAGCTATTGTCCTCCCAACTCTGCTATATGCCTGCAAGACGTGGACAGTCTACAGAAGTCACATGCAACTCCTAGAATGATTCCATCAGTGCTGCCTCCGAAAAATCCTGCAAATCTCTTGGGAAGACATGCGGAAAAATGTAAGCCTGCTGGAAGAAGCAAAGACCACCAGCACTGAGGTGATGGTCCTCTGCCATCAACTCCGCTGGACTGGCCATGTTGTCCGGATGCCCAACCACCGTCTCCCAAAGCAGTTGCTCTATTCCAAACTCAAAAATGGAAAATGGAATGTTGGAGGGTAGGAAAAGAGATTGAAAGATGGGCTCAAAGCCAACTTTAAAAACTCTGGCATAGACACTGAGAACTGGGAAGCCCTGGCCCTTGAGCGCTCCAGTTGGAGGTCAGCTGTGACCAGAAGTGCTGTAGAATTTGAAGAGGCACGAATGGAGGGCGAAAGAGAGAAATGTGCCAAGGGGAAGGTGCATCAAGCCAACCCTGACCGGGACCACCTCCCACCTGGAAACTAATGCCCTCACTGTGGGATAACATGCAGATCAAGAATAGGGCTCCACAGTCATTTATGGACCCACCGCCAGAATACCGACCTTGGAGGACCATCATCCTTTGAGTACGAGGGATCACCTAAGTAAGTAAGTAAATAAATAATATATATTACTAATATTGTGCTATGCTAATAACTTAATATATTGTATGTACATATAACTTGTAATCCACTCTGAGTCCCCTTCGGGGTGAGAAGGGTGGCATATAAATGTCATAAACAAATAAATAAGTTGCACTAAATGTCCCTGATCCCATTTCCCCAAGGAAAAGGAATAATCTTATTTCATGTTGATCTGGGAACAGACCCTTTAGCTAGGAATTCCGTCTAACTTTCTAAACAGGAAAATATGGTTTGTGTATTATCCTTGAATGACAAACAGCGAACACCTCTATTTAGCACTTGATACATAGAGCTTAATAACATCAAAAGGAGGTATTCCAAAGTGTCAGAGGGTTTTGGCCCAAAATCCCAGTATTTGCTGTAATCCTGACCTTACAATTCTAGAGAATTACTCAAATGCAGAGGAGATGGGAGCCATCTTTCCCCGCTTTCCCTATTTGAAGGGCCTAATGGACTTATTTTAAAAAATGGTTAGGAAGTCTAGCTTTCTTACTCGCTTCCCCCATTCATCAGCTCACTGAAAATATTCAGATCGATGCCACAGGCAACGTTAGCATCTGATAAATTGCCACCCGCCTTATGCCTACAAGTGCGGAGAACAAGTGTATCGAAAATGAGCAGATGTGCGATAACCCAAGAACTGTGTGAGACATTCCAGTCAGTTCCCATGTTTAATTTCATAACCCACCTGCTATCATTACAAAGAAAATAAAACATTTAACAGGGTTGCTATCAGATTCCATAATTCTGCAGGTTTTATGGGGTGGCAGCACTCTTAAAGCCTTCTAAATCCTATCTGCACTTGTCATGGCAACATATTATTCTGTCCACATCCTCATCACAGCTTAAGGTTGTGTCTATGTGGTCTTTCTTGGATGTGTTTAGTTCTGTCTCTCTCCATTGGTAATGGTAAAAAAAGGCCACATTATAGCCTTCAAACCTTACCTGGGATTCCAGGCTCAGTGATGAGTCCAGGAGGACCCCCAAGCTGTGAACCTGTGCCTTCAAGGGGAGTGTAACCCCATCCAGCACAGGCTGTGACCCTATGCCCTGTTTGGCCTTGCGACTGATCAGAAGATTGTTATTTCAATTAGGGTCACTAATGTCCATAGTTCTGTATGTGATGTCTTAGCATTAGCTATGCTGTCCTTGCCATTGGAGCTAAAAGATCCAAGAGATCCTCCACCAACATCATCAGCATAGTCTCTTGCTTCATAGAAGGACTCCATCCCACCACCATGAAAAGGTAGTGCCATCTAGTATATAACTTTTAGAAACTCACCCTTGCCATGCAAAAGTTAGAATGAAAAAACAAAAAGACAGCATCCCATCATGAAATATACTACACAGTCAAGTCAAAAAAATGAAATTTCCATATGTGCCTTGATTACTAAGAGTGTTTTTTATTTCTTTCAAGACTTTAAAAATATACTTCAAAATGTACTTATTAATCAGTATAGCTTCACATCTGCAATAATCTTATGTCGAGGTGGGCGGGAATACAAGCCTCTTTGCATAAAAAGATCTTTTAGGTGGAAAATAGATTTTTGAGAATTTTTCTTTCTGTTAATAGAAAACAAGATTGTGTTAACTGATGGGAATCAGAGCTGTTAGGCTCAAATATAACCCTCATTTGGGGGTGATTCCACAAAAATATAGCAGAGTGCCAGAAGCACAGTTCATAACCAGTAGAAGCTTACGTGAAGTGAGCAAGGATTAGTCTCCATTCAACAGGATGGGACAGGGTTGCAGGAGCCACAACTTCATAGGTTCAAAAAATATATATTTATTGAAGTCAAAAGAAATCCATTCTGGATAGGAAAGGTTCTCGGAGCTAACTAGCTTCACTGAACTATCGTCTAAAAAAAGTAAAAGAGGATAAAAATAAGAAAATATGCATACAACTACATCTTGCCTGGAGAAAGGTAAGATGCGTCCTTACTCAAAGGAAGCAAAGGAAGAGAGAGGCCAAAATGGAGAATGACCACATGGGCAAAACAGGGCAATCAAAATACCTTCAAAGAGGAACTAACCTGATCCCTCACAGATACCACATTGCTGAATATTCAAAGGGGTAGGAGATCGTGGCAAGCAGGAAGAATAAAACAAAGCCCCATAGGAATTTGGATGAGAGCAAACAAGGGGTCCTTCTGGTCAGTCGGAAGGCCAAACGGGGTATAAGGTTACAGCCTGTGCTTCAAATGTCATCATGCTGGAAGAAGCAAAGACCACCAGCATTGAAGCGATGGTCTTCTGCCATCAACTCTGCTGGACCGACCATGTTGTCCGGATGCCTGACCGCTATCTCTCAAAGCAGTTGCTCTACTCCGAACTCAAGAATGGAAAATGGAATGTTAGTGGACAGGAAAAGAGATTTAAAGATGGGCTCAAAGCCAACCTTAAAAACTCTGGCATAAACACTGAGAACTGGGAAGCCCTGGCCCTTGAGTGCTCCAGCTGGAGGTCAGCTGTGACCAGCAGTGCTGTAGAATTTGAAGAGGCACGAATGGAGGGCGAAGGAGAGAAACGTGCCAAGAGGAAGGCGCATCAAGCCAACCCTGACTGGGACCGCCTTCCACCTGGAAACCAATGTCCTCACTACGGGAGAAGATGCAGATCAAGAATAGAGCTCCACAGTCACCTCCGGACCCACCAGTACACTGATCTTGAAAGACTATCCTACTCGGACACCAGGGATCGCTTAACCCCAGGTCTCAGCAGTGGCCAGGGGAGCTTTCACACAATCAAAACTTGTGCACCAATTGCGCCCATATCTTGGGAGGTCAGACTTGGCCACGGTGGTCCATGCTCTGGTTACATCCCGAATAGACTATTGCAATGCACTCTACATGGGGTTGCCTCTGAAGACTGTTCAGAAGCTTCAGCTAGTCCAATGCTTGGCAGCCAGGTTGCTTATAGGAGCGGGATATTGAGAGCGCACAACGCCCTTGCTGCGCCAACTCCACTGGCTGCCTATTAGTTTCCGAGCACTATTTATTTATTTATCTATTTACCATATTTATATACCGTCATTCTCAGCCCGAGGGCAACTCAGGGCGGTTTACAAATGGCACAATTCGATGCCCACAATAACATAAAAACAATTTAAACATTTAGCCTAAATAACATTCAATAAAACAATATAACCGATAAAAGTATAAATCCTCAGCATCTCATAACTAAAATCATTACCCAATCGCATTGTCCAGTCATTCCGAAGATCAGAGTTTGTCTGCTACACTGCATTTGGGAAAGCTTGCTCAAAAAGCCTTTTTAAAAAAAATCAATTCAAAGTGCTGGCTTTAACCTATTAAGCCCTTAACGGTTCTGGCTCAGTTTACCTGTCCGAATGTATCTCCCTCTACAAACCACCTAGGACCTTAAGATCATCTGGGGAGGCCCTGTTCTCAGTCCTTCCACTATCGCAATCGCGTTTGATGTGAACGAGAGACAGAGCCTTTTCCGTGGTGGCCCCTCAGCTATGGAATTCCCTTCCAAACAAGATCAGATCTACTCCATTGCTCCTTACCTCCTGGAAAAAAGTGAAATCCTGGCTAAGGGATCAAGCGTTTGTGGATTAGACTGACTTGCTAGCAAAGATACTGTTTTAATGGACTATGATGGACTACTTTTTAAGATGACGGTTTTTTATATTGTTTTATTATAATATGTATATTTATAATATGTATATTTATGCTTGTTTTACTCTGTTGTTGGCACTGTGCTGTGCCAGTTGGTAGACGCCCTGAGTTCCTCTGCGGAGGTTGAGATAGGACAGGTATACAATCCCAAATAAATATAAATAAATAAAATAAATAAATTTGGGGAAGGAATACTTCACTCTAATTCTTTCTAGACTAACTGCTCATCGAGGGATGGAGACCTGTGCAGTCAGGGATGAAGCCCAACATGAATGCATTGTCTCAAAGTCTTGGGGGGGGGGGAGGTTTAAAAGATATTCACCCATAGGCCCTGATCTATATATTAACAGTTTTCAAATACCCCCACCTTTATCAAATCCCAGGTGTTTTGAAGCAAGAAAGAGTTAGAGTTGTCTCTATATTCAGCTTAATACACAAGAGAAAGAGCTTGGGGTCCCCATTCCAGGAAGCGGCGTGAGCTGTGTTGGAGCTGTTTGCAATTTATAATGTAGATTTCAAAGTATGTATGTATGTTTAAAATGCAGTAGCTATGTGCCGAGTGCATTCCTGTGTGGAAAGAGTTAACTGAACCATGGAGGGAACAGCATTCCTAGAGAGGTCATAAATCAAGTTTATAGAGCAAATGGACGCAGCATTGTGCATCGTACATTATATGTCACTCTGGAATGCAAGAGGTGTGGACTAGTGCTGATAACAGTGTTTGTGTGTTCGCAATGCTACGATCGGATGGGAAGAAGCAAGTTTTTATGATGTGCTGAGTGTTAAGTCGCTTCTAATGTATATAGCTGTAAAAATAAAGTAGTTTATAGCCTAAGGTGGCTGTGATCGATCTGATCCTGCCTTGCTGTGCTGATGCCACTGACAAGCTCCTGTCTTAGCTCCAGCTTCTCATGCAGGACATGAGAGAAGCCTCCCACAGGGTGGTAAAACATCCAGGCGTCCCTGGGCAACGTCTTTCATTTTATGAGAGCCTGGAAATGTTACCTTTTGGGCATATGCATCTTCTGCATTCTCTAGGGACCAAAATCTCCAGGATAAAATATTTCCCCCAACAGAAGAACGGCCTAGGCTTTGCAAAGGAATTCCTGTAGCATCAGCTTGCTTCTCAGTACTCTTTTCCGTCTGTCACTGTCAAATTAAGCAGCTCTAGCTAACCTAGAGCAAAACAGATGGAACACAGGGATGGAGAAGAAAAATCAATTGGCTTCAACCTATTTGAGCGATATGTATGGATGAGGCGGCCTGATCTACAGCAATATTTGCTTTATCGGCAGGTGCACAACACATTCTTACAGCAAAGAACAATTTTTTAAAGGATGACTTCTCCAATTAGCATATAAACACCCTGTAACTTATAGCAGAGAATAGGAAAAACGCCTTTAGAAGAATACAACTCCAAGAATGAAAATACTAAAAAAAGTAGTTTTCCAAAATTCTTATTTTTTCAATGCTGGATCGAAACCTCTGCTTTTTCTCCCCCCGTCCTGCATTTTGGGAGGTTGGAATGACAATTTGGTATTAGTGCAATTTTTTGTTGATATTGGATGAGTTTTAATGCTTTTTGCTATTAGGCACCCTTGTTTGTCCTTCTTTGAGAAAGGGACAAACCCCCCTCTTTTTAAGCTACAAAA
>NW_026847882.1:35239750-35354685 GCF_025583915.1 Anolis sagrei ordinatus | reverse complement strand
AGGTGCGGAAACTGAGAGTAGATTTGGAGGCAACTGTAATATCCTTGCATGTAGCAAAGCTGTCACGGTGGTCCATTAATCTCTTTAAGGGTTAACTGCCAAAACAAAAGCTGGTGGTTGTTGCTGAAACACAGGCACACGGCTCAGCCCGGCAAAGCTTCAGCTGCTTTTCACACTAGGACCCAGTGGTAATAATCCTTCCTGATCTCATTTTTGCAAGGGTGAATGAAAAAAAATCATTTTTTTCTCTCTTCTCTGCCAGGCGAGATGAAAAGAGACATCCCCCTGCCTATGGATTTTTACTAAGTATTTACATTTGTGCAGGACATTTTTGCACAGGGTGTGATTGCTGCTACCTTAATGCACAATCGGGTTGTTTTTTTGATCCCTAACACTATGCATGTGCCAATGGGTGAATCCAGATAGTACAAATCTTAACAACTTCAATCGCATCTCAACTACCATGGCTCCATCTTGCACAATCCTGGGATCTCTAGTTTGGTGAAAGTAAAGGTAAAGGTTTCCCCTGACATTAAGTCTAGTAGTGTCGGACTCTGGGGGGTGGTGATCATCTCCATTTATAAGCCAAAGAGCCGGTGTTGCCCATAGATACTTCCAAGGTCATGTGATCAGTATGACTGAATCGAGCACCATTACCTTCCCACACTCGCTGCAACACCTCAGCAAGCAAGAGTCCAAAAGTGGTAGGCTAAACCTTAATCAATGGCTGATACCAAATGAGAGACTCCATCCTGGGCACACAGAAAACTGGGTGACCTGACTCTGGGAGTTGGTGATCATCTCCTTTTCTAAGCCAAAGAGCTGGTGTTGCCCATAGACACCTTCAAAGTCATGTGGCCAGCATGACTGAATGGAGCACCATTACCTTCCCGCACTCGCAGGAACACCTCAGCAAGTGAGAGTCCAAAAGTGGCAGGCTAAGCCTTAATCAATGGCTGATACCAAATGAGAGACTCTCTTCTGGGCACATAGAAAATTGGATGACTTGGAAGGCACTGAACAGAATGCGCTCTGGCACCATGAGATGCAGATCCAACCTTAAGAAAGGGGCTACAAAGTGGAATCCGCGACATGCGAGTGTGGAGAAGAACAAACCACAGACCACCTACTACAATGCAGCCTGAGCCCTGCTACATGCACAGTGGAGGACCTCCTTGCAGCAACACCAGAGGCACTCCAAGTGGCCAGCTACTTGTCAAAGGACATTTAATAAAATGCCAAGTCTGCAAATTTTGTGTTTTTTAAAAAATACAATACAACTTTTGGGCCACTCCTGACACAATAAATAAAACCTTCCTGCAAAAGCAGTACCTATTGATCTACTCACAATTGCATGTTTTCAGACTGCTAGGTTGGTAGAAGCTGGGCCTAACAGTGGGAGCTCACCCCACTGCTCAGATTCAAACTGCCAAACTTTCAATCAGCAAGTTCAGCAGCTCAGCGGTTTAACCCGTTGCATCACCAAGGGACCAGTTTGGTGAAGCTCTTATCATTCTCTTGTGCATACCTTTCAGTAATAGCACTTCATAACACAACATTCCCAAGGTTCCACAAGGATGGAGCCGTTGGCAGTTTAGTGTGGTATAAAACCGATAGAGCTGTATAGTATGGATGGGATGCACCCAAAGAAGATTAGTTTACTAAGAGTTTATACAAATTGCTGGGGGAATATGCTTGCCGTGTAGGTTTGATCTCCACTGTGATTGCTGTCTTAGGAAGGTGCTTTCTGATTGAGGTCAGTTTTATTTGGTGATATTCTTTCATACACTGAACCTGTTTTGTATGGCTGAGGCATTTTTCTCTCTCTCTCACTTAGTCAACTAAATGGAACTGTTACAAGTATATGCATGTATGCCATGAACCCACAGCCCTCCTCACAGAGACAGGGGAGCCAGAGAGAAAGCAAGCAAGAAAGCCTCATTTCCAGAGTAATGACTCTGCCTAGTTCCATACAAAGAGAGAGAAGAAGGAAATTACAAGAAGAACCCTGACATGTCATTGCTTTACCTTGTTTCCTAGAAGATAAAAAAGAACCACCACCTTGTGACAAAGCAAAACAATATGCTTTGAGGAGAGTCTGGATTAAATCTGTGTCCACATTTTAGTATTTGTGAAGCTGGTTTGAAAAAGTTTTCTTATAGCATATTTTAGCCCATTGGTTTACAGAGGATAAGCACACTGTGCGGACACCTCTAAGGAGAAGGAGACAGGCTGGCCAGTTTCATTCTTTTTGCTTTCACTGGTTTTTAGAGATAGCTATCAAGGGGCTAATCTACATTGGTTAATTAATCCATGACTATTTTGCAGCAGTAATACTCCAAATTGGTCCCAGACATAGTTACACAATCCAAGCTTAGTCAATGACAGCAGAAGCAGACCAGAGTCTTGAGCAACGTTTCTCAACCTGGGGGTCGGGACCTCTAATGGGATCATGAGGGGTTTTCAGAGGGGTCACCAAAGACCATCAGAAAACACATATTTCTGATGGTCTTAGGAACCCCTTTGGCAGAGAAGACCGAAGATCTTTCCACCTGTCCTCTTCCTTTTTGGAAAAAGATGGCAAATCCTCCCACCAACAGCCTTCCTCCTGCTGTCATTGGCCAGCCCCCCCCCCCACGCCAAAGCCCCATCAGTATTCAATGTTGGCCATGTAAGTAGTGGGCCAAGTTTGGTGCAGATCCATTGTTGGCTGGGTTCAAAACTCAAGGTCAATGCTTACCAACCCTTCCAGTAATTTCTGTTGGTCATGGGAATTCTATGTGGCAAGTTTGGCTCAATTCCATTTTTGGTGGAGCTCAAAATGCTCTTTGAATGTCGGTGAACTATAAATCCCAGCAACTACAACTCCCAAATGTCAAGGTCTTTTTTCCCCAATCTCCACCAGTTTTCACATTTGGGCATATTGAGTATTTGTGCCAAGTTTGGTCCAGATCCATCATTGTTTGATTACAAAGTGCTCTCTGGATGTAGGTGAACTACAGTTCCAAAACCCGATGTCAACGCCCACCAAATCCTTCCAGTATTTTCTGTTAGTCATTGGAGTTATGTGTGCTAAGTTTGGTGCTAAGTTCCATTGTTGGTGGAGTTCAGAATGCTCTTTGATTGCAGATGGACTATAAATCCCAGCAACTACAACTCCCAAATGACAAAGTCAACTCCACCCCCCCCCCCCCCCTCCAACCCCATCAGTATTGAAATTGTGGCATATTGGGTATTTGTGCCAAATTTGGTCCAGTGAATGAAAATACATCCTGCATATCTGATATTTACATTATGATCCATAAGAGTAGCAACATTACAGTTACGAAGTAGCAACGGAAATAATGTTATGGTTGGGGGTCATCACAACTTGAGGAACTCTATTAAGGGGTCGTGGCATTAGGAAGGTTGAGAAGCACTGGTGTAGAGAATCCAGCTGGACTGAAATCAGTTCAGTCACACTGGACCATCACCTTTTCTTCCCTGTGGCTAGTGCCACTGCTCGATGTCTAGATAGTTCCAGGGGAGCTTCTGGTCATCATGATGGTCCATGCTGACATCAGCAGGGCCCTTCATACAATTGAGGAGAAGGAGGCTAGGAATCCCTGTTTCTTTTCCCCAGTTCCCTACAAATATCGGCAAATGGTGCCTGGAGCTCTCCCAGACCTGTAGAAACCCAGGAGTAATCTCTCAGCCACTATGGGTTGTTGGTCCCACAGTTCACAAATTGTTCTCAATTTTTTATCAAAGTTGTCATGAAGAATCGGATCAAAATATTTTTCCATCTTGCCTCCTTGGCACCAGCCTCTGCGGTGAGATTACATCCCTTGAAAGAGCCCGGCACAGGATAACCATTCACATAGCACACTTAAAGCTGCTGATCAAAGTTTCCTCCCCACCCACCAGTATCAGAGAATGGCACGGTTTTAGAGAAGGGTCTGAAAGGATCTTTTGAAAGGTAGGCACCACTCTGAAAAACATTCGGCAGCCCAGCTGCTGCAGAATGCACTTGATGGGCACTTGAGACGGAGATGAATTAACTCTATTACTCAAAATACAGCCGATGTGACACGCATACATTTCCCTTGAATCAGACAGAGATAAAGGAGGCTTATTGGGAGGGGAAATGCTTTGTGTCTGGCATCTCTGCTTTCTTTCAAAACTGTCCAGACTTTAGGCCAGTGGGTAGAAGGAGATGAGCAAAAGGAAAATGGCAGAGAAGGTCTGCTTATCTTAGGCAAGGGAGTTGAAAGGCACATTTCCTGCCGCTTAACAAACAAGCGCCATATTCTACAGTGCTCTTTGCTCCTTGAATTCTGTAGCAGAGAAAAAACCCAGAATTTGCACTGGCACAGAGCTGAAATAAATGTCCCTCTTTTCCCTGCAGATGTTTTTTATGATGACTGGGATCACTGAGTTACTTTGAGTCTTTGGAGAAAAACAGGATATACTTTTTATCCAATTACTTCATATGACACTTTTCTCCCAGAGTGAGACCCAAGTACACAAAAGTAATTGATTAATTGGTGTAAAATAGTCATTGGAGTCCCTGCTGAACTTGCTGATTGAAAGATCGCCTGTTCGAATCCGGGGAGCCGGGTGAGCTCCTGCCATTAGCCCCAGCTTCTGCCAACCTAGCAGTTTGAAAACATGCAAATGTCAGAAGATCAATAGGTACCACTCCGGCAGGAAGGTAACGGCACTCCATGCAGTCATGCCAGCCACATGACCTTGGAGGTGTCTATGGAGAACAGCAGCTCTTTGGCTTAGTAATGGAGATGAGCACCAACCCCTAGAGTCAGACATGACTGGACTTAATGTCAGGGGAAAACCTTTACCTTTACCTATGTCACTCCAGATTTAAAAACTAATGATAATTGAATCTGATTTACCTATTCCAGTTGCCAAATACTAGAAACAATCTTTGATAGATGATCATTACATTTGGACAGCATTTGATAGATGTTGTGAGCTGCCGAGGATGGAAGGAGAGTGGAGACCATGTCAATGAATTTCCCTATTAATAGCGCAACTCTCCTGCTGGTAATATTTTAGTTGTGTATACTATTTTCTTTTACCACCCCATTTTTAAAACAGCCTCAAAGCAATTTACAGTAAAAACAGAAATGCTGAAATGCAATAAAATGAAAAATAATGTCATAAAATGTAGGATAAAAAAAGACAGTGGGAGTGGTGAGTAGTCCAGATATTAAATATAGAATGAATCACAATTTAAAGGGAATCGGCTATCATTAAAACCCATTTATATAATACAATAAAATGAGATGCACTTTTTCTGGTCCAAAAATATTAGTTTGGTTACTTATTTATATATTGGTTATTCATATAACAGAGAAAATGTCAGGAAAATATGCCTATGAGTTCTTCATATTCATTTAAGTGGAGTCCTGCAGCAATAAGGTCTTGTGTTAAAAAAAAAAAAGACAAATGAAAACTAAGATTCAGAGCAGCAGGGATTAGGTATCTAAAGACTCTATTCCAAGAAAGAATTTGTGTTCTTCTTCTGGTAAAGGTCACCTTTATGTACCACCTTCCTCGATTTAAAGAAACTGTGCATGTTTATGTGACTTCAGGCCATCTGTTAACTTACTCTAACTCAATGAATTCCATAAGGTTTTTAGGCAAGGGATATTCAGAGGTGGTTTTGATGGTTCCTGCCTTTGAAATGCAACCTACAATAGCTGTATCTGATTGCAATCTCCAATCCAATGATTAACCAGGAATAATACTGTTTAACCTCCAAGATTAGACAGGATCTGATACCTTTAGAGCAGTGGTTCCCAACCTTTTTTTGACCAGGGACCACTTTGACCAGGGACCACGCTCTAATATTAATACCAAAAAGGTTACAAATCAGTTTTTGGTCAACTTTAGGTTTGATTATTTAGGTTGCTGATTCAGAAAATTGCATTGGCTATGGATAGACTTAAATAGATAGATAGAATTAAAACTTGTACGCCAGCTGTGCCCATACCTTGGGAAGTCTGACTTGGCCACGGTGTTCCACACTCTTGTTACATCCTGAATAGACTACTGCAATGCACACTACGTGGGGCTGCCTCTGAAGACTGTTCAATGGTCGGCAGCCAGGTTGCTCACTGGAGCGGTGTACAGGGAGCACACAACCCCTCTGTTATGCCAGCTCCAGTGGCTCCTGATTAGCATCCGAGCACAATTCAAAGTGCTGGTTTTAACCTTTAAAGCCCTAGATCAGTGGTTCTTCACCTGGGGTCCCCAGATGTTTTTGGCCTTCAACTCCCAGAAATCCTTACAACTGGTAAACTGGCTGGGATTTCTGGGAGTTTTAGGCCAAAAACATCTGGGGACCCCAGGTTGAGAACCACTGCCCTAGATGGTTCTGGGTCAGACTACATGACGAACATATCTCCTGTTATGAACCATCACAAAGCTTAAGATCAACTGGTGAGGTGGGAGCCCCCAGTGGCACAGTGGGTCAAACCCCTGTACCGGCAGGACTGAAGACCGACAGGTTGCAGGTTCAAATCTGGGGAGAGGCGGATGAGCTCCCTCTATCAGCTCCAGCTCCTCATGCGGGGACATGAGAGAAGCCTCCCACAAGGATGATAAAAAACATCAAATGATCCGGGTATCCCCTGGGCAACATCCTTGCAGACCACCAATTCTCTCACACCAGAAGTGACTTGCAGTTTCTCAACCCTTAAAAACACTCTGCTCCAGCTTATTCATTTATTTACCGTATCAGAAGCAAACCAAGGGTCCGGTTATAATATATTAAAAACACAAAGTTTAAAAAGCTTGGCTTTATACTAAATGTCCTTTGACCAGTTACTGACCACTTGGAGTGCCTCTGGTGTTGCTATAAGGAGGTCCTCCATTGTGCATGTGGCAGGGCTCACACTGAATTGTAGTCAATGGTCTGTGGTATGCTCTTCTCCACACTCGCATGTCGTAGATTCCACTTTGCAGCCCCATTTCTTAACGTTGACTCTACATTTTGTGGTGCCAGAGTGCAGTCTGTTCAGTGCCTTCCAAGTTGCCCAGTCTTTTGTGTGCACAGGAGGGAGTCTCTTGTTTGGTATTTATTTATCGTGTCAGGAGCAAACCAAACAGTTGTATTGCATTTTTAAAAAACAAACAAAACACAAAGTTTGAAAGTTTGGTAGTTGATTAAATGTCCTTTGACCAGTATCTTGCCACTTGGAGTGCCTCTGGTGTTTGGTATCAGCCATTGATTGAGGTTCTGGGTTTCAGCCTGCCACTTTTGGACTCTTGCTTGCTGATGTGTTCCTGCGAGTATCTCTGTAGATCTTATAAAAGCAACCAGAATCACTTTTCTAAGCAACCAGAAGTGACCAGAAGCTAAATAGCTGCTTAAGGGGGACAAAAGGTTTTCCCCCTTTGTCTGCAGATTGGATGCAGTCAGACATGACTAACTGCCATGGCTTAATGTTATAGAATCCTTGGATTTGTAGTTTTGGTGAGGCACCCATACTTTTTATCAGAGAAGGCTAAACATCTTGAAAACTATAACCCTAATGATTCCATAGCATTGAGCCGCAGCAGTTAAATTAGTATAAAAAAGCATTCATTCTACAGTGTGCATTTCAGAAATAAATCAGCGATACAGTAATCCTGGGAGTCAGCCACAGTGGGACTTCCTTCCAAACACAGACACATCACAATGCACTGTGAACCATTAGATATTCTCTGTTCTGCAAACTGCTATAGATTTACCTTCCTGCAAATGTGGAAGGAAACTGCAGACGATGAATGCGAAGGAGAGAGGGAGAACATGAACACATGCTGTGATCATTTTTGTATGAGATGCCTCACATGGGATTTCATCCTATTCTTTTCCTCACCTGCCACCCCTGCAAATGAGGACCCAAGCCTGAGTGACAGCACGGCGAATTAAAGCGAGGTAGCTACCTATAATGTCAACGCATTTGCTTCATTTCCTGAAGCTCCATGCAATATTATTTGTCAACAAGGAATTGACATGATCTAAACCATTCCCTCTCTTTCCTCTCTTTTACCTCTTCAGATAAAATCTGTTATCATTTTGAAAAGTAATGAATCTGCCAGCTTGGGATATTCCAGAAGGTTTTGATAACATCAACTTTTTGATTCGTATCTAACCTTCCCACATCTTTGAGGAGCCAAAACTTCTCTTGCTTTGGATCTGAGACAGAAGGAGCACATTAAACATGTAAGGCGATATATCCAATTTGGCATAAGAAAGGAGAAATGTATTCGCTTCTGGTTAACATGAGAGTCATTAGAAGATAGTTTTAATAGTAGGAATATGTCTTTATTTATGAAAAAATGTAACACCTCTGAATATCTGCCTCTCCCTCCCTGTTCTCCTATTTTCTGGCAGGTAAACAGACATTTGAGAGAGGGGAGCAGGAGGACAGTTCCATCTTGTCTCCTGCATGTGTCATCAGTTGGGGACCCCTCCCCCCAGCACCAACTGCTTCTCTGGGTCTGAGTGAAGAGAGAGGGAGCCAGGAGGATAGTTCCATTTGTCTCCTGCATATGTAATCAGTTGGGGAACGTTCCTTCAGCACCAACTGCTTCTCTGGGTCTGAGTGAAGAGAGAGGGAGGCAGGAGGATAGTTCCATCTTGTCTCCTGCATATGTAATCAGTTGGAGACCCCTCCCCACAGCACCAACTGCTTCTCTGGGTCAGAGTGAGGAGAGAGGGAGCCAGGAGGACAGTTCCATCTCATCTCCTGCATGTGTCATCAGATGGGGACTTGTCCCTTCAGCACCAACTGCCATTCTGGGTCAGAGTGAAGAGAGGGGGGGTCAGGGGACAGTTCAATCTTGTTTCCTGCATATGTCATCAGTTGGAGACCCCTCCCTCCAGCACCAACTGCTTCTCTGGATCAGAGTGAAGAGAGAGGGAGCCAGGAGGACAGTTCCATCTCATCTCCTGCATATGTCATCAGTTGGGGACCCCTCCCCCCACACCAACTGCTTCTCTGGGTCAGAGTGAAGAGAGAGGGAGCCAGGAGGACAGTTCCATCTCGTGTCCTGTATATGTCATCAGTGGGGGATCCACCCCCTCACCACCACCAACTGCTTCTCTGAGTCAGAGTGAAGAGAGAGGGGGCCAGGGGACAGTTCAATCTTGTCTCCTGCAGATGTAATGCATTGGGGAACATTCCTTCAGCACCAACTGCTTCTCTGGGTCTGGGTGAAGATAGGGAGCCAGAAGGATAGTTCCATCTTGACTCCTGCATATGTAATCAGTTGTGGACCTGTCCCTTCAGCACCAACTGTTTCTCTAGGTCAGAGTGAAGAGACAGGGAGCCAGGAGGACAGTTCTATCTTGTACCCTGCATATGTCTTCAGTTGGAAACCCCTCCCCCCAGCACCAACTGCTCATCTGGGTCAGAGTGAAGAGAGAGGGAGCCAGGAGGACAGTTCCATTTTGTCTCCTGCATGTGTCATCAGTTGGGGACCCCTCTCCCCAGCACCAACTGCTTCTCTGGGTCAGAGTGAAGAGAGAGGGGGTGAGGGGACAGTTCCATCTTGTCTCCTGTGCAATGCTAGTAATATAATATATTGTATATACATTTGATATTCATAATATTATAATGGAATACAATATAATACTACTAATAATAATATGATTTTATAATTATATATTTATATTACATGCAATACTACTAATAATATTATAATATAATGGTATAGTACAATATAGTAATATATAATACTGATACTATGCTAATAATATAATATGTATATATATATCTTGTAAGCTGGTCTGAGTCCCCTTCGGGGTGAGAAGGGTGGCATATAAATGTCATAAATAAATAAATTTGGAGATGAACCATGTTGTGAAAAAGGGTTTAGATTTCACTTAGTAAGGTGTGAATGCTTCCTATTTATCTCTACTGCTGTGTCTTATAAATGATTTTACATTGTTGAAGGTTATTGTCATTTGAACACAAAAACTAATTTTTTTGCTAACTTTTGTATTGTCTGATTTTGAATTGTCTCTGATATTTATCTTTGTTGTATGCCACCTTGGCTCAATTTTTGGATCTCATCAGAAGATTGGAGATTGCTTTCCTTTCCATGGTTTGCATCACTTTAGGTGTGTACACTATTTACAATGATACATTGAGTTAAGAGATTAATTTGTTCCATGACAGCTCTTCATTCAAATTGTTCTTATCTCAAAGCAAAATTTCCCATTGAAATGCTCTTAATCTGTTCCGGACCCCCAACACTCCCCTCCCATTTTTTGTTATGTGTTTTTAAATAAGAAATGTACATTATAAATAATAAATAATGTATAAATGCACATTCACATGGAACAATAAAAAAGAGAGCTCAGCTTTAAAATGGCAGAAGCAAAAAAATTGTGGCACAATGGTAAAAGCACAAAGTTATGGGAAGGAAGCCCAAATTACGAAGTGAAGAGGCAGAAGCATCACATTTTTTTGCTGTACTCATTCCAGCCTCTCACTCTCTCTCCCTCTCACTCTTCAAGAAGCCAAACATACCAGGAATAAAAACCAAACAAAATCATCTAACTCAAAGTTCCTCAAAGCAGACAAGAGCAAAGCAGACAGCAATCTACCAAAGCAGACAAGAGATCAAATCATGGAGGCTACTTGTTTGGAGCCCTAAAGACCTAGTGTTCCCTCTGGTACTAGCTCTTAACTCAAAATCCCCTCGTATGTCAAAGCAAAACTGGACCAAGCATCAGCTCTTAACTCAAAATGTTCATAAGTTGGGATGCTCTTAAGTCGAGGTTCCACTATATAAATAATACTATGAAAAAGCCATCAAAAAGTCACAACAGCCTGTTCTGATAGCTTCAGAAGTGTAACTGCACATATAACATGTTCATCTGTGCCTTGTCTTGTAAGTTGTACACTGTACATTACATTTGTTCACTGTGAATTAGAGCTCTCCATCTTACACTTTGCATTAATGTGTGGCATAGTATTGTTATTCTTAATTGGATATTTGCACTAAGGATGTTGGATTGCAGTCCACATATCATTTCTACATTAGGTTTCCCAGTGTCTCTATGAACACTTATCTCTTCCTCCATAATGTCCTCCTTTCCAACTCTGAGAATACTCACTGACTACTTCATCACACTAGAGAATGAATCCACTTTAAATCCAATTTCTGCCTCCTTTCTCTGCTCTCTTCTTTTCTTAGCCTTCTGTTTCTCATTGCCAAGAAGATCCAAAACCTTCTGGTGCTTGACAATAGAGCCATCCTCATTACAAACCCTCAGACTATATCTCCCTCTCCTGCACATGCCTCCTTCTAATGCATTGGCTGTTTGGCTTTAACGTTCTCCCCATGACGTCTGTTCTGCTCGGCAGGGTCCTGTACTCCATTTGGTGGGGAAATGGATGGAATGATACACAACTAATTAGAGCTGAATAAAGACATAGGTAGAGATTCGTCTGATTGTACACTGATTGATTGATTTACATATACCCTGCTGATTTATTGCACATCCATTTTATAGTCTGCTTCATTGTTGTCATACAGTGTGGTTATTTTAGTTCATTTTAATTTTCCTTGCTTTGGTGTGGAACAGGCATACATTCATTTTTCACAGATTGCAATCCTCATAGCCCGGACTGGAACTTTTGCCTTAGCTTTAATCTACAACAGAGGTCCCCAATTTGTGGTCTTTGGATCACCAGTAGTCTGCAAAAACTAAAATATGGTCTGAGATCTCACCGTTACTATACCGTTGCAATGAGAGTGGCTGGTCACATGAAATTGCAAAAGACACACAAGCAAGAGGGAAAAGGAACAGAAAAACTTTACTCTTATCAGCAGAAGTAATAAACTTGCAGTGTTGCATACAAAATCAAACAGTGCAACAAACTTACATAGTCCTTGTAAGTAAGACAGAATAAGGCTTCTTCATCTTCATTCAAATGAGAGAGCAAAACATAAACCTTGAGTAAATAGCCATTCCACCATAGCCAAGGGCATCACTGTTAGAGCATAACAACATCTCCTTCAGAGCAGCATATCGCTTCTCCAAACTGTATTCTAAAATCCATATAGTTATACCCCACCAGGTGTGGCTCAAACATGCTGGCTGACCTACATTACCAGCTGCACATAATAATTAACATCATAAGCTTTTTCTTTAACACATACACACTTGATCCTGTTACAACTTACTGTAACAAAACCCTTTTATAGTGCCGAGGCTTATTAAATATGGTTTTCTGTGGGTGAGCAGATGGCAACTACTGGATAGTATATGTTCAGTATCAGAAACTAGAGATGATGCGGTCTATCCAATGCTATTATCTGAATCAGTACCCCAAATAAACTAACTGAATCTAAAGTTGACCAAAACCATTTTGTAATCCTTTTGGTATTAATGTTGGAGAGTGGTCCCTGATAAAAGTAGTCCCTGGTCAAGTGGTTCCTGGTCAAAAAAGAGTGGGAACCACTTGTCTACAATAACAAGTAGTGTCTTGTCTATTGAATGTCCTAAGCACTGGGTACTTATGGTCTTAATGGAAAGGATAAATCCCTTGATCAGGTCAAGGATCACTAAGATAACGTTTATCAAACTGCATTTGTCCCACCTCTGTGGAGCAAACTTTTCTAAGCCACCTTGCACTTAAAAAACAAACAAAACACAGAATGGGATAAATTTACAACTCCTATACAGTATTTGCATGCCTGGGAAAAAAACAGAATTTGACACAAAAATTATAATTCTTCTGATTCATTTCGGATGGGGGGGGGGGGTCTTGTATGGAACAGTGCACACTGCCAAAAATGTAATGAACTTGTGAATCTATATAAATAAAAATGTAATGTTTGTTTATGGGATTAACAGAACTCAGAAACCACTGGATGAATTGACACCAAATTTGGACACAAAGCACCTAACAACCCAATATATGTCCTTCACTCAAAAAACCATGATTTTGTCATTTGGGAGTTGTAGTTGCTGGGATTTATAGTTTACCTACATCACCAACGATGGAATTGAACTAAACTTGGCACACAGTTCTCCCATGACCAACAGAAAATACTGGAAGGGTTTGGTGGCAGTGTCCTTTGGTTTTGGAGTTGTAGTTCACCTACATCCAGAGATCACTGTGGACTCAAACAATGATGGATCTGGACCAAACTCTACATGAATACTCAATATGCCCAAATGTGAACACTGGTGGAGTTTGGGGAAAATAGAATCTTGACATTTTGGAGTTGTAGTTGCTGGGATTTATAGTTCACCTACAATCACAGAGCATTCTGAACCCCACCAACGATAGAATTGGGCCAAACCTCCCACACAGAACCATGTGGGCCACAGCAACGTGTGGCAGGGGACGGCTAGTAATCCATAAATATTCAAGGGAAAGTCTAATGCTTTGGCAGCAAGGGGACATGGCAGACTGGAAATGATTTACTCCTTTCAGCAAACTCCATTTTGACCATTCACTTGTTTGTTTTTTCAATCACAGTGAAGATGGTCGAGTGCTGGAAACAAATCTACTGTATATATATCCTAGAAGAGCAACTTTTCAATCATTTCGATTCTAAGTACCATGGATAGCTCCTTCAGCTCAGTCCATGCTTTACCTAGCCATTAGTGAGATAGAGTTGATACCACACAATCAGAAACAGCTGCTGGTCTCTAAGCCAGTATCATTCTCCCAACTCACTTCTCCAAATCTCATTACAAAGCACTCTCGTTTGCTCAGTGTCATCAAACAACTCTGTCTACTGTTTGATTTTGGAGTATGATGCTGTCTTTCTAATCAGGAAAAACAATGACATTGTCAATGGGTGCTCATTGTCCAAACAAAGTGTGTAGACACTTGTAGACCCTTCCTAAATATGGCCCTTTGTGTTGATGTATCATCTATTATTTTCAAATCCATTTTTTAGTTCAAGCCAATGATGCTGTCCCTTATAAGACCGTAGATGTAAGGCTCTGCCAAAATCTCCACTGTCACCAAATGCGGGGACTTCCAGAAATGTCTCTTTAGTCACCAAAAGTAAGGGATTTACCTAAATTGCACCTCAACCACCCATGTAAGGACTTCCTCAACAGCAGCCTTTTTTATGTCTTTTTTATGCGTGGGATATAATACAAGTCCTATCTCCTCTAGACACCAATTCTTTATCTTTTCTGCTTGTTATCACAAACAGTGTCTCAACACAAAAACAGTACTTTATTTTCAGAGGTTGAACATAGCAACACAGAACAATTATTCAATACATCTAAAATAACGTTCTTGCTATCTCACACAGATCTCCTAGCTAACTCAGACTCTAAAACCCAACTTATTTATCCCTAAACCTAACTGACACTCTAAACCATAATCCTCACCCTTTCACTCACACTACAACTCTCTGTTCTGTTGTTGGTTCTAGTGTGTGCCTTCAAGTAATATCCAATGTATGGCAACTGTAAGGAGAACCTATGAGAAATTGTGAAAACAAATGTGCAAATCAAAAAAAGGTGTGTACAGATGTGAAGGCAGGAAGATAATGTAAGTGGGATTTGGAGAAAATCAATGGATTCCCTATTTCTAATACTCAGTAACAACTATTAGAAACCTATTGTTCTATACAAAGAATGGAGAACAGGATGGTGATTCAAATTGGAAGTTTTAATTGGTAAATAGTGGTTGGGAAGGAAAAATTGTTGGAATACTCAGCTGTCTTTCTGACACTGACAACACTGTACCATTTAGAACTACAAATATAAACCTTTGGAGGCTCTTCTTGAGGCGTCCAAAGTTGGGCATTGCGTGTAGTGAAGGGGAGAGGATCATTTTTTGTATAGGAGCCCCAGTTGTGGAATACTTTCCCTGGGGACACTCCCTTGGCAGCACAATTTTATTTGTCTACACTTTTAATGCTTGCCGATTATTTTCCCTGCTATGTGGGTTTTATGTTAATTGTATTGTTGTTTCCTGCTGCTTTTATTGATCTGCTGTTTTATTAATATGATATTGGATTTTATTTGTTCTTTTATGATGTCTGTATTGTTTATTTTAAATTGGAAAGCATCTTATAATTCTTTCCTTTTAATTGTTTTCATTCTTTGCCAAAAGGTAAGAGGTAAGTGTTCTACATAAGTAAACAAACAGGGTGGAGAAGGAGGGCTGCCTTACCAATGTACTTTTCTGTGGTCTTTTCTTTCATTCTCACCTTCAGAATGGTGACTGAATGCTTTCATCCGAGTGCAATGCTGACTCTTTTCTGAGTTTTAGTCTCAGCTTAAAATAGGCTGAAACTATTTAGAACAGTGGTTCTCAATCTTCCTAATGCTGCAACCCCTTAATGCAGTTCCTCATACTATGGTGACCCCCAAACATAAAATTATTTTTGTTGTTACTCCATAACTGTAATTTGCTTCTGTTCTGAATTGCAATGTAAACATCTTATATGCAGTATGTATTTTCACTCACTGGACCAAATTTGGCACAAATAGCCAATACTCCCAAATTTGAATACTGGTGGGGTTGGGGGGGATTGATTTTGTCATCATTGCTGCCTTTAAATGTCTGAATGGAAGTCATGTAAAAGATAAGTCTCCAGAAACAAAAACATAATACAATAGATTTAAATTAAAAGAAATATGTTTCTGCCTAAACATTAAGAATTATTTTTTCCCTGTAGGAGCTGTTCAATGGTGGAATAGATTATCTCAGACAGTGGTGGACTCTCCACTTTTGAATACCTTTAAAAACAGTTTTGATAGGCATATTTCAGATGTATTTGCAATTGCACATTGCCGCATGGCAAATGGGTGGACTAGATGTGTTTAGAGATCACTTCCAAACCGAAGGTTTGATGCTTCTTTGATTCTGTGAAGGGAAGCTACTAATATTTCTTTCATCTCAAATTAGTCACTAAAAGTCTAGAGTCAAAGTCCTACACAATCGCCATAAACTCAAAAGGTCATGAGTTCGAAGCCAGCCCGGGTTGGAGTGGGTTTCCAAGCAATTATGTAGCCTGTTGTCGACCTTTGCAACCCGAAAGACAGTTGCATCTGTCAAGTAGGAAAATTAGGTACCACCTTGTGTGGGGAGGCTAAATTAACTAATTTATGAGGCCATAAAAAAAGACTCCAGCAAAGCACTCCAGCAAAAAGCATGCGGGGAATGCGGAAGTACTTCATCAGTGTCGCAGATGGACGATGAAAGCGACAGCTCCCCTGGCGGCCAGAAAAAGTTAAATAGCCTCTGTTTATGTCTGTATATGTTATGTCAAATTGGCATTGAATGTTTGCCATATATGTGTACACTGTAATCCGCCCTGAGTCCCCTGCGGGGTGAGAAGGGCGGAATATAAAACTGTAAATAAATAAATAAATAAATAAACAGCTTGCATTCTCTGATGAATCTCCTTTGGGGAGACACCTTCTGCTGTCAAGAATTTAATGGCTGCACGTTAAGTTGCATTGACCGAGTGTCTGCACAGGGTTCCATACTTCACATTTTAACAACACAACCATTCAATCCTAAGGCTTCACGCCAAAATTGAACTGTAGATGAGAGTCTACTGAACAAGCCAGTACCTGCAGCATACCAGTACTGCCAGCAGTTAAGGAGTTACAAAGGTGGAGGCATTACTTTTCATTCAACCCTCGCATTTACTCTTAGCTGTAAAAGATTCATTGAGTCAGGGGAATTGCCTAGAAACCACACAACACCCCAGAATTGCCTATGTTTTGATCCAGCGGTCAACAATTGTTTCAATAAGTCAACTCTGGTTAGCACTAACACAGTGTTTCTCAACCTTCCTAATGCCGCGACCCCTTAATACATTGCCTCATGTTGTGGTGACCCCAAACCATACAATTATTTTGCTACTTCATAACTGTAATTTTGCTCCTGTTATTAATTGTAATGTATTATCTGATAAGCAGGATGTATTTCCATTCACTGGACCAAATTTGGCACAAATACCCGATATACCCAAATTTGAATAGTGGTGGGGTTGGGGGGGGGATTGATTTTGTCATTTGGGAGTTGTAGTTGCTGGGATTTATAGTTCACCTCCAATCAAAGAGCATTCTGAACTCTATCAACGATGGAATTGAACCAAACTTGGCACACAGAACTCCCATGACCAACAGAAAATACTGGAAGGGTTTGGTGGGCATTGACCTTGAGTTTTGGAGTTGTAGTTCACCTACATCCAGAGAGCACTGTGGACTCAAACAATGATGGATCTGGACCAAACTTGGCATGAATACTCAATATGCCCAAATGTGAACACTGGTGGAGTTTGGGGAAAATATACCTTGACATTTGGGAGTTGTAGTTGCTGGGATTTATAGTTCACCTACAATCAAAGAGCATTCTGAACTCCACCAACAATGAATTGGGCCAAACTTCCACACAGAACCCCCATGACCAACAGAAAATACTGTGTTTTCTGATGGTCTTTGGTGACCCCTCTGATACTCCCTGGTGACCCCTGCAGGGGTCCCGACCCCCAGGTTGAGAACCACTGCACTAAGAGATAATATGCATGCACAATATTTTCTTAGTTTCACTGCAGCATGGATAAATGGTGTCCCATCAAATACCAATTAAGCAGATGTTTACTATTTGCATCATCCAAATCTAAATATTCATCAAATGGGGAAAAAAATAAAAACTGTTTTTATTTGAACTCTGAATGTCATTTTGTCATGGTTTCCTGCCGCTAAGACCAAATGTTAATATTTAAAACACAGTGAAAGATTCTTGTAGCCTGCCTGACCCCCCAACAGACATTCATGTTCGGTGTGACACAAGCAAGACGACCTTTGCTACAAGGTGTCTGCTCAGCAAGCTCAATCTTTCCAGCAAAGCTTTTGCAACACCAGTGAAACACTGAAGGTACCAGATGGCTCTTCTGACAGCTTGACATAAGAGAACACAGAGCGAGGGCAAGGAGAAATCATGCAGAGCTCACCACCAAAGAAAAGGAGCTAAGGGAGAGAAATACAAACCTACACTTCCCCCCTTTATATCATCCTCAGATTTCCACTCCATTCACTTTCTGGTTTGTTGCTCCTTTCCTGAAGTAGCTACTTTCTATTTTTCAAGCCATAGTCCTCTAAAACTCATTCTGGGAGATGTATGCAGATGCAATACAATTGGCACTCGGTGCCCACAGGTTCTGCATGCACAGATTCAACCATATACAGCTTGAAAATAGACCTCAAAAAGTAAATCTTTATTTTTGCTACTATATACAATGAACATTCATATCCTATTGTATATAATGAGGCTTGAGCATCCATGGATTTTGTTGGCCATAGGAGTCCAGGAACCAAACCCCAACTGATATCAAATACCCACCATACACAATCCCAGTTGATGGTTGTAAAATGTAAAAAATGCAACTCATAATTGCAGTAACAACTTGGTAACCTAGTTACACATCCATAATGGATTCATATTCACAATTTCTATGTATTAAACAAGGTAGAGAATGCACAGGGATCATAAAAATCTTCTCATATTGATTTAATGGGTGGCAGCTGTGTTAAAGAACTTACATATGAGATATCTAATCCTAAGACCATATTAAAGTGCATTATGAGGGCATATTGCTGAGAGATTCTCCTTATTCTGGGAAGGCACACTGGAACAACCACGTTTTCAGGCTCCTCCTAAAGACTGCCAGAGTTGGGGCATGTCTGATGTCCTTGGGGAGTGAGTTCCAGAGTCGAGGGGCCACCACCGAGAAGGCCCTCTCCCTCGTCCCCACCAATCGCACCTGTGATGGAGGTGGGTGAGTAGGGCCTCTCCAGATGATCGAAGAGATCGTGTGGGTTTGTACACAGAAATGCGGTCACGCAGGTAGGCAGGTCCCAAACCATTCAGGGCTTTGTAGGTAAGAACCTACACTTTGATTGGGACCGAAAATGAACGGCAGCCAATGGAGCTCCTTGAACTGAGGGAACACTGTATTCACTTTCACTGTAGAACTCAACAAGAAGGCTCAAAAAAGTTCCTAATCACTCAGGATGGCTACACCATATTTTTAGGTTTAAAGACAGCAAGCTTTGCTGTAGAACAATGAGAAAAGGCAGCTATAACTCTTTTGTCTTGCTTGTTGGCATCTGCAGACCACTGTGAGAAATAGAAAGATATAGTAGATAGAGCATGATGTTCTCTCCTTACCTCCAAACAGCCATGCCCAGCCCAATTTTAAGAAATGTTATCTCTCAACTGGTAAGCATGATGGAGGAAGGATACTTCAAAAACAGAAGGGCTGCTGCTATTAAAGGCTCAGTTGACCACCTAAAAGCTATTGCCTCACTTGCTGGACATTTCTCACTGCTTCTGACCGGTTGCAGGTAGAGCCATTCAACTATGTTGGAGGATGTCAGCTCAGTGTCTATGATTGACTTTGCCTTGTCTGAAGCAGCCTAGTGGCCTGTCAGATAGACCAGATTAATATCTCCAAGAATGCAGTGCAATCCCAATGAATCAATGCAAGCTCTGACACAGAGCAGCATGCTGAATTAAGCAGAGCTGACAGTATGTTGTAAGCACATATTGTCTAACAATCGAATGGGACTTTTGCCTCCCTCTTCCTCTAACAAGAAGACTGTATTCATTCAGATGGCCTCAAACCTTTGACAGACAACTCCCTATATCAACGAATAGTCCAACCACCTACTAGTTACTGAGAAACTTGAAGAATGAGCAGCTTGGGAGCAGGAGCTGACAGAAGGACGGCCCACCCACAAATTTTCAGTGGGAGTTGGAACATAGTTGAAGTTCTTCTGTGAACTGATGAAGACATAAAGATATGTTCTTCATTGCTTCAGGCTCATGGTCTATCTTAGCACCACAATATCTTCTCTCACTGGTTATAATTAGGCTTGTGCATTTTGGCTGAACTTCAATCAGTATCTGTTGGTCCTCATATCCATTTTTACATGCCTCCCAAAAATGGGTGGGTAGCTGGATAGCCATTTTCAGTGGCTAGATCCAACCCATTGGCAGCAATGGGGAACTTATGAGGCTCCCCCTTTCAATTCCTATGACCCTTTCACTTTTTCCCCTTCAAGGGAGCCTGGGTTTCAGCAACAGGGTTAAGGAAGCAGACACAGCTCAGATAAAACATATCATGGCGTTCTTCAATTCTGATGGGCCCAACTGGCAGGGCTCACCTTCTCGGTGGTGGCCCCTTGTCTCTGGAACTCCCTCCCCAAGGAGATTAGGCCGGCACCCTCCCTATCCACATTCCATAAAGAACCAAAGATGTGGATGTTTCATTGTGCATTCAATTGACAATTCCTGTGAAAGATGGTCCCTAACCATGACCTGAATTCAAGTTCCTATTTTTGATTACTATACTTTTAAGTTAAGCTGAAATGATCCTGTTATAATTGCTCTATTTCTATGCTACTATATGTTCTAAAAATAATATAATAATAATAAACTTTATTTATACCCCGCTACCATCTCCCAAGGGACTCGGTGCAGCTTACATGAGGCCGAGCCCACAATACATCAATACAAGCAATAACAACCACAATACGAAGCAAAACACAACTACTAATACAAAGCAATTAAAAATAAAACTCATATATAATTAGCGTAAACACTGAACAATAGCACAAAACACATTTAAAATCTATGGCTGGGCCAAATGTAATTAAAGTTCAAAAATAATGCTGGGCATGAACAAGATAGAAGAGGTAGGGCGTTGGTGGAAACGTACAAGCAGTCCTAAATCAGTATAAAGTGCTTTTAGAGGACATAATGCTAAGGGTTCATTATTCTGGGAAGGCACACTGGAACAACCATGTTTTCAAGCTCCTCCTGAAGACTGCCAGAGTTGGGGCATGCCTGATGTCCTTAGGAAGTGAGTTCCAGAGTCGAGGGGCCACCACCAAGAAGGCCCTCTCTCTCGTCCCCACCAATCGTGCCTGCGATGGAGGTGGGAGCATGAGTAGGACCTGATTGAAGAGATCGTGTGGGTTCTATCCACCCTTTTGACCAGCCTATTTATTTTATTTACTGTATTTGTATACCGCCCTTCTCAGCCCTCAGGCAACTCAGGGCGGTTTACAATCGCAATGATTTGATGCCCAAAAACACCATAAAACATTTTTTTAAAATAACACACAATATAAAACCATAACAAGAATATTAAAACATAGATCATTTGTGTCTCTTAATAAAAAAAACATTGTCTCATCTCGTCATCCAGTCATGCCAATTCCTATGTCTTTTACCTTTCATTTTCAAACACTTGCTCAAACAATCAAGTCTTGACTCTTTTCCGAAATGTTAAGAGGGAGGGAGCTAATCTAATGTCCCCAGAAAGGGCGTTCCATAGCCAAGGGGCCACCACTGAGAAGGCCCTGTCTCTTGTCCCCACCAAACATGTTTGTGATGCAGGTGGGATTGAGAGCAGGGCCTCCCCGGATGATCTTAAAGTCCTAGCAGGTTCATAAGGGAAGATGCGTTCAGACGGATAAGTTGAGCCAGAACCGTTTAACCTATCCTTTCACCAGACTGGGCCACAGCAACACGTGGCAGGGGATGGCTAGTGTTTTATATATGTGTGTATGTGTGGAGAAAGTAAGTGAAGGCAAATGTCAAAAACATTCGATACTTGTATGAAGAAAGTTCACATTTTTTGGTAGAATGAGTGACATTTACTGGTTACTTTCACAAGATACTCTTAAAAGGCACTTTGGAACATTTTTAGGGCCATTTTGACATTTTTTTTCAAACTATAAATTTTATTTTCCATATTTAATTTTCCCAAGAAAAGGAACAGAAAATTAACAGGATTGTAACAAGGATATCAATCAACTGTGGCTTCATACTCTGGGTTACAAATCCATCATCGCAATACTGAATTCCAGCTCATATTCTTAAAATCTCATTTGTCCCATTGTATTTCTAAAATAAATTGCAAATGTTGGAAGATTCTGTAATCATAAAATGAACCAAAGAGAATTCTCACCCGGCCTCCCCATACTAATAGGGACAGAAGTGAAATCTACAATCACTGCATTTGCAAATGAATGCATTCCATTTGCATTCTGCAAGTTGATTAACAAAAGCAGGCATGCATCTTTCCATTTCTCATCATTGGAAAGAAACCAACTGTGAATGTAAGAGTCTTCTTCCCTACTTCTACAATCTCAAAAGATATGGGAACAAATATGCGTAACTTGAAAAATGTATACTTTTGAAAAACTCTCGAGCACACTTTAGCATATGGGGAAAGTGCATCCAAAATGCAAATATTGAAAAAAATATATATGCTAAGTGTGACATTAGGAAAAGTGTGCATGGACATAGATTTCTATAAGTGTGGAAATAGTAATATAGCAGGAGACACTTCACTACAAGGGGAAAACTTGAGCGATGCAGGGCACCTCCAAGACAGTGCTTTTTGTCCCATTTTCTTTGTCTGCTGCTTGCTAAGCCCCAACTTGGCCGTTGTATGACGTCCTTGCTGTTTTCTATTCCTCTAAGTGTGTTTAATCTGCTGTGACATTGTTTCCATGGCTTTAACTGTTTTACAATGAACATTATCTCCCGAGTGTGAAGGTGTCTGCCTCTTGTATGCAAAGCAGCAACTTACCTGCTGCTGTTCCACAAAGGTGTGTTCTTTGGAGTAGCCGAACTCTCGGTGATTGCAGGGCTAATGATGGGGAAAGATGTGGATTTATGTTATGGAAATGGATAGATTTCATTAGGTTCAGTTCTCCCGTAATTGTCCTGATATATAAAGCATACCAAATACATCTACAGTGTTACCTGTCTACCTGTGGGACCAGTATCTGTAGATTCTTTTGCCAGAATTTAAATAGGAATTTTCAGTGTCTTCCAAGTGGTTCTATGGTGTGCTTCCACTAGAAGTTATAATAGTTGCCCTAGAGGACCTAGAAAAATTCTAGACAGATGGTTTTATAGCAGTGGTTCTCAACCTGTGGGTCCCCAGATATTTTTGCCTTCATGTCTCAGAAATCCTAACAGCTGGTGAACTGGCTGGGATTTCTGGGAGTTGTAGGCCAAAACACCTGGGGACCTACAGGTTGAGAACCACTCTTCTATAGTATACTTCAACTGGATCATAGAATCATAAAGTTGGAAGATACCTTGTGAGCCATTCAGTCCAACCTGCAGCCAAGAAGCAGGAAAATTGCATTCAAACCACCCCCAACAGATGGTCATCCAGCCTCTGTTTAAAAGCCTCCAAAGGAGGAACCTCCACCACACTCCGGGGCAGAGAGTTCCACTGCTGAACAGCTCTCACAGTCAAGAAGTTCTTCCACATGTTCAAGTGGAATCTCCTCCCCTGTAGTTTGAAGCCATTGTTCCACATTCTAGTCACCAGGGCAGCAGAAAACAGGCTTGCTGCCTCCTCCCTATGACTTCCCTTACACAGCCATCATCATGTCTCCTCTCAGGGTTCCCTTCTGCAGGCTAAACATGCCAAGCTCTTTAAGTTGCTCCTCATAGGGCTTGTTCTACAGACCCTTGATCCTTTGAGTCATCCCCCTCTGGACACATTCCAGCTTGTTAACATCTCCCTTCAATTGTGATGCCCAGAATTGGACACAACATTCCAGGTGTGGTCTAACCAAAGCGGAATAGAGGGGTCGCATCACATTGTTGGCTCATGTTTAACTTGTTGTCCACAAGGACACCAAGATCTTTTTCACACGTACCTCTGTCGAGCTAAGCATCCCCCATTCTCCAGACCCTTGATCGTTTCATTTTTTTTCCGGCCTAAGTGGAGTATCTCGCATTTGTCCCTGTTGAACTTCATTTTATTAGTTTTTTCCAATCATCTCTCTAATCCGTTAAGAACATTTTGAATTCTGCTCCTGTCTTCTAGAGTATTGGCGCTCCCTCCCAATTTGGTGTCGTCTGCAAACTTAGTGATCCTGCCTTCTAACCCTTCATCTAAGTCATTAATAAGGATGTTGCACAGAAACAGGCCCTGGATGGAACCCTGTAGCACTCCGCTCATCACTTCTTTCCAGAATGAAGAGGAAGCATTGGTGAGTACCCTTTGGGTTCGTCCATTTAACCAATTACAGATCCACCTCACCGTAGTTTTGCCTAGTCCACATTTGACTAGTTTACTTGCCAGAAAGTTATGGGGACCTTGTCAAAGGCCTTACTGAAATCCAGATATGCTACATCCATGGCATTCTCTGCATCTACCAAGCTTATAACTCTATCAAAATAAAGAGATCAGATTAGTCTGGCATAACTTGTTTTTGCTAAATTCGTGTTGACTATTCGCGATAACCGCATTTGTTTCTAAGTGTTTGCAGACCACTTCCTTAATTATCTTTTTGAGAATCTTGCCTAGTATCGACATGAGGCTGACCAGATGGTTATTGTTTGGGCCATACTTTTTTCCCTTCTTGAAGATATCTAGGGACCACATTTGCCCTCCTCCAATCTGCTGGAACTTGTCCCATTCTCCAAGAACTCTCAAAGATAATTACAAGTGGTTCTAAAATGATTTCTGCTAGTTCCTTCAATACTCTTGTATGGAGGTGGTTACTATAGAAACATCCTGGAGGACCTAAAACATTTTAGCAGAGGTTGCCTCTTTGGAAAAGTTCTAGATTCTCCAACACTGCTCTTAAATGATTATAAGTATCTCTTAACCCGATGCCAAGGAAATCTTTCTGCTGACATAACTAGAGATCACACGATCATAATTCACTGAAAGACTTGCATTTTTAATTTGTCCAAGCAACACTTACATAGCAGATATTATGCAATATGGATCCAAATATTCCCGATGTGCATGTGTTTGTATTTAAAAGGTCAGAAATACTACATTCATTGTGCTACTACAATTGATACAAGAGGGTGTGCTGCAGAAATCTGCTTTCATGCTGTAAACTAACACGTAGTGATTGAAAAGGAGAAAAAATGTTAAGTTTGTGTATGTGTGTGGGAGCGTGTGGTGGTGGTAATGCTTCCCTTGGCTCTTTTGATATGTGCTTTGCCCATTTATAGCACATGAGCCTTATGGTCCCATAGTGGTACTCTGGAAAATAAACTGTTATTTCTTTATCATAGCTGCTGGCAAAGAGTTCTGGGCACCTTTAAAGAACATACCCAGGGCTACTGTTGATGAGAGAGGAGAGGAATATTAAGAGTCTAGACAGATGTAAGAGAACAAAAGAAGCACATGGGGCTAAATATTGTTGGGTTTTACCATTTTCCTCTTCAAGTGCTGGAGAATGCATGTTTGAATGCTATGTTTTTTAAGAATCCCTACATGGATTATAAATTGAGTTAGGGAGAACCATTCAGCTGGCTGGAGATCAATGAAGAAATATTACTGGTCAAACAGTATTTTTATTCAAGAAAGCACTTACATAATAGAAGGGCAATAGTAATACAAAGATATATAATACCATAACTACACAGCTGGATATTCCCTACTGCTGCCTAAAAACCTACATCAGAAAACAAACACAAAAACAAAGCACATACACAAACTAAGCTTTCAAGCAAAGAAAACAATCCTATGAACCTAGGTTTGTAATTATTCTGTTGTTCATTCATTCAGTTGCTTCCAACTCTTCGTGACCTCATGGACCAGCCTACGCTAGAGCTCCCTGTCGGCCGTCACCACCCCCAGCTCCTTCAAGGTCAAGCCAGTCACTTCAAGGATACTATCCATTCATTTTGCCCTTCGTCGGACCCTCTTCTTTTTTCCTTCCATTTTCCCCAGCATAATTATCTTCTCTAAGCTTTCCTGTCTTCTCATGATGTGGCCAAAGGACTTCATCTTGGCCTCTACTATTCTTCCCTCCAATGAGCAGTCAGGCTTTATTTCCTGAAGTATGGATTGGTTGGATCTTCTCATGGTCCAAGGCACTCTAAGAATTTTCTTCCAACACCACAGTTCAAAAGCATCTATCTTGCTTTGCTCAGCCTTCCTTATGGTCCAGCTCTCACATTCATAGGTTACTATGGGGAATACCATTGCTTTACCTATACGGATCTTGGTTGCCAGTGTGATGTCTCTACTCTTCACTATTTTATCAAGATTACACATTGCTCTCCTCCAAAGAAGTAAGCGTCTTCTGATTTCCTGGCTCCATTCTGCATCTGATCTTTGCAATTCTGCAATGATCTTTGCACCTAGAAGTACGAAGTCTGCCACTGCCTCCATGGTTTCTCCCTCTATTTCCCAATTATCAGTCAGTCTGGTTGCCATAATATTGGGGGGGGGGGGTATTATTCTACTCCCATTAAATCATCTGTGAGTATAACCTATCCTTGCTGGAGTTATCATATATTGTAATAATCTTCCAAATGCTCTCCCTAACTGGTCATCTGGCATTCCCAACAAATAAAACTCTAGTTTTGTGATAAATTTAACCATAACCATTTCTTTTAGCATCAAATGTTTTTGAGTCTAATATTTACAGAAATCCACCACATATGATAAAATGTCCCAACACTGTGCTCATATTTACATTTAGTAAAGTTGCCTTTATATATTTTAGACAGTGCCTCTGGGATTAAATAATCACTCAGACATTATGTTATGAAAGTTCAGAGTACGCTAATATTGAAAGAACTGGAACAATGAATAAGGGCAGTAAAATATTTTGGCAATATGTCACCTTTTCTGTGCCTGATCTCACAGTTAGCGTTGATTTAAAAACATACCTTATTATATTAGAGGCAAAGATGAAGTATTTTGGCCACATAATGAGAAGACAGGAAAGCTTGGAGAAGAGAATGATGCTGGGGAAAATTGAAGGGAAAAGGAAGAGGGGCCGACCAAGGGCAAGATGGATGGATGGCACCCTTGAAGTGACTGGCTTGATCTTGAAGGAACTGGGGACGGCCATGGCGGACAGGGAGCTCTGGTGTGGGCTGGTCCATGAGGTCACAAAGAGTTGGAAGCGACTGAATGAATAAACAACAACAAAAGTGGTGGTGCAGCGGGTTAAACCACTGAGCTGTTGAACTTGCTGACTGAAAAAACGGTGGTTCAAATCCAGGGACTGGGGTGAGCTCCTGCTGTTAGCCCCAGCTTCTGCCAACCTAACAGTTTGAAAATATGCAAATGTGAGTAGATCAATAGGTGCTGCCATGACAGGAAGGTAATGGTGCTCCATGCAGTCATGCCGGCCGCATGTCCTTGGAAGTGTCTACGGACAACGCCGGCTCTTTGGCTTAGAAATGGAGATGAGCACCAACCCCCAGAGCCAAACATGACTGGACTTAATGTCAGGGGAAAACCTTTACCTTTACATTATTGATTTTGTTCTTTGTGGATTCTGGGGATGGAGACAACTATACAGAACGAAAACAGTCCATCATGGTTCATGAGTGTTAAAGAGAATCAAGGCAGGTCAAGCCATAGCCACTGTTTTGGGCAACTCACATATCAACCTTGAAGGAAAGTTTCAGGTTTGCTCTCTGATGCTATTGTGATGCCCTGCTTGCTGCCCCACATTCCTTTGAATTTAAGTAAACCTTTCCATGTGGGTCTACCTTCTCTCCTGGGCCACTTAACAATTAACTGGAGGAGAGAGGAAGCTTGTGACACAATGCAAATGAGAAGTAGCTAAAGCTGTCACAGGAAGCAGCAGAACAATGTTAACTTAATGGTGGATCCAGAATAAAGAATCTTAGCAGAGGAAATCCATCCTCACAAAGGAATTCTTCCCTGCTATGGCCAATTTCCATCACTTTTGCTTCATTTTTGGATAACTGCCTGAGAAATAGCCGATACAACCCCACACCAGCTTATTACTAAGGAATGTGAGACTGCAAGTTAATGAAAGACCTGGATCAGACCTGAAAGTACATTTCTAGGATAATCATCTCCTTTTTTTGCATGTATCACATTGTCGCTACTTATTCTCTCACATTTGGATCTTGTCCATTCTACAAGAAATGAAGATGTGCATATTTCCTCTACTTTGGGGATTTCTTGAAACCGGGGGTTGGCTTTATAACATCCCTCTGATTAAGCTTGAAGATAGAAGACTGATCCAAACTATAAGGTGATATTGTACTTTATCGGAATCTATATAAATAAAAATGTAATGTTCGGGTTGTTGCAGGTTTTTTTGGGCTATATGGACATAGTCTAGAGGCATTCTCTCCTGACATTTCGCCTGCATCTATGACAAGCATCCTCAGAGGTAGTGAAGTCTGTTGGAACTAGGGAAAATGGTTTATATATCTGTGAAATGATCAGGGTGGGACAAAGGGCTCTTGTCTGCTGGAGCTAGGTGTTAATGTTTCAACTGACCAGCTTGATTAGCATATAATGGCCTGACAGTGCCTAGAGCAAACTTTTGTTGAGAGGTGATTAGATGTCCTTGTTTGTTTCCTCTCTGTTGTGCTGTTGTAATTTTAGAGTATTTTAATACTGAGCTTAAAAACAAAAGAACCAATGGACGAAATCACACCAAATTTGGCAACAAAACGTCTCACAACACAAGGAGTGACCATCACTCAAAAAATTAGGATTTTGTCATTTGGGAGTTGTGGTTGCTGGGATTTATAGTTCACCTACAATCAAAGAGCATTCTGAACCCCACCAAGGATGGAATTGCCAAACTATGAGATCTCCAGTTTGCGTTATAATAAAGATCCAATATTGTAATAAACTTTTGCTGGGGATGGGGGGTGGGATTGTCTCATGAAATGTAAGATATACGAAATCTATGTAATGGAATATTGTATGAAATGTACTCTGGTCCCCCTCCCTGCTTCTCCTCTCTGACCCTTCGCCCCAAAAAGAATGTGACCCGAGGATTACTGTAACAGGGAGGAAATCCTTTGTCCTCCCGAAACGGTCCATATTTACAATTACATGGGCCCGTGATTGATTCCTTCTCAAACTTACTTTCAGAGCAGACAGTAAGATGAGAGGAGGGTCAACAGAAACTTAGGAAGAACAGACTGGTTGACTCATTTTTAGGTATTTTGTTGATCCCCCTTTTGAGGTCCAAATGCCACCGAAAGCTTCTTTTCATACTTCCTCCCAAATCCCATCACAGACCAGGAAACTTATTGTTCCCCTATCAGACACCCCGCCAGGTGAGGACAAAAGCCTCACATTCCCCTTAAGGCTGTCATTTCCTCAGTCTTTGTCAAGCTTCGTCCCACCTCCTGGCTGCCGATTGGTCCATCTTCAGAGGCGCTAGGAAGGCACTGATTGGCCTCCCAGAGGCAGCGGAGCCCGCTGATTGGTCCAGAGGCGAGGCATGCTGCCAAGCCCCCTCCCAGCTGTTCCGCCGCCAGCCAATCAGCGCGAAGCCGGCCGGCAGAGGGCGGGCGGGAGTTTTGAAACTGTTTTCCTTTGTCTGTGTACTATAAAAATGCTTGGAAATTCTGTAAAACTGCTTGCAGTGGAATGATTCCTGTAATGCATCTGATCTCAGCTGAATCACAATAAACCTCGATTGCTGAAAAGAAACTTCTTCCACTTGGATGAGGCATTATTATTTATAATATTTTTACTCTTTGGATTGGCTCTCGCTGGCCTCACCAAGGGACCCAGAGCCCTTTAGGCGCGGTCCTCAGGTTTCTCTCTCTCTCAAGGAGACCCCGCTAAAAGCAGCTCGATATCAAAAGGGCATTCTGAACTCCACCAATGATAGAATTGAGTCAAACCTCCCAAACAGAATACCCATGACCTTCAGAAAATACTGTATTTTCTGGTGGTCTTTGGTGACCCTTCTGACAACCCCTCATGACCACCCCGCCCCCCGGGGTCCCGACCTACAGGTTGAGAAATGCTGCCTTAAGGCTATACAGTCCTACTCCCTTCACCAGGGCAAGAAAACAAAACCAAAACCCTCCTGACAAAGAGACATCCACCCATAGATGTAGATAGATAGATATGATTCACACACATGTATGTATGTATATGACAGATATAGCATCCAATATTTGAAAAGGACCCCTAAAGAAGGACAATTCTATGTTGCATATTCCAGAGTAGGCAAATCAGACATTCTCTATATCAACACTGACAAAGAAACAACAAGAAGTACTGTTTACCCACAAGCATAAAGACTTTACATATATTAGAAACCAACATTTTCTCATTACTTTATTTTCCAGATCATCAGACTGGGCCACAGCAATGCGTGGCAGGAGATGGCTAGTCCTAAATAAAATCAAAGGACATTTCAATAGGGATGCAGCCCTCCCTCCATACCTAATGGTTTAGCCTGGAGGATTCTGGGAGCTTTACTCCCCCAGCAAAGAAACTTTTCCAAACTCTGCTTGAGATCCAGTACCAAGGGGGGTCCTGCATTTATGTAAATGTGCAACGGATCAATTCATGCTTGGCAATATATTTCCAAAGGATACAATTGTGCATACGCTTAATTGGGAGTGAGTGCTATTGAAGATTTCTGGGCCTGAATTTGCTGTAATTGTGCAATGGATTGGGCTGCGTAATTGTTCCCATTAACCTCCCACAAATTGTAGAAAATAAGCAGTAATTGGTCAGTTGGCTTCCCTATGAATCACAGCCAGAGGCGTTTTGTGTGAGAACAATGCTTCTTTCCTCTCCTGTCTTGAGCAGCATTTCATGATCCAGCAAGCAAAATCTATATGAAGGGGTTGAGTGGTTGGAGAAAGGAAAAAGGGGGAAGGAACCAATGGGGAGGGGGGGCACCCAACACACGCCTGACCCTCCATCATTCACCCGCAACTGTGTCTCCCCTCTGCTTCTGCGCGGCGGACATTCCCATGGCAACCATGACACCTTTTGCTCAGGCTGATAGGGTGGCACATGGCGCAAGACTTGTCTCCTGTTTGTTAGCTGGGTAATTGGTTCTTGCTCTGTGGGGCCAGGAAGAGAGGTGGGTGGAAGGATAAAGAGGGGTGACAGCAGATGGCATTGGACATTATATAGGCGGACCATGCCAATTTGTCCATGGGGAAAGTCAATTGCAAAGCAGACAGAGATTGCTTGCATTGCCATGTTATTAGAATCTCTCAAGTTTTAAAGCAAAATTGAGACTGCACTATTAATCAGAGATGGTCAAAGTTGCATTTTTGGACTGCAGCTTTCAGAATACCCTATACGGCTCCAGTCCAGGGTACCTGTCCGAACGTATCTCCTTCTATGTCCCACCTTGGAGCTTAAGATCTTCTGGGGAGGCCCTGCTCTCAGCCCCACCTTTGTCTCAAACACGCTTGGCGGGGACGAGGGACAGGGCCTTCTCGCTGGAGCATCGCAGCACACCAAAATATCTGGGAGTTACCCTGGAACGTGCTCTGACCTATAAGAAGCACTGCTTGAATATCAAGCAAAAAGTGGGTGCTACAAACAATATCATACGAAAGCTGACTGGCACAACCTGGGGATCACAACCAGATACAGTGAAGACATCTGCCCTTGTGCTTTGCTACTCTGCTGCTGAGTATGCATGCCCAGTGTGGAACACATCTCACCACGCTAAAACAGTGGATGTGGCTCTTAATGAGACATGCTGCATTATCACGGGGTGTCTGCGCCCTACACCACTGGAGAAATTACACTGTTTAGCCGGTATTGCACCACCTGACATCCACCAGGAAGTAGCAGCCAATCGTGAAAGGACCAAGGCAGAGACATCTCCAGCTCATCCCTTGTTTGGATATCAGCCAGCACGTCAACGACTTAAATCTAGAAATAGTTTTCTAAGATCTACAGAGACACTCGCTGGAACACCTCAGCAAGCGAGAGTCCAAAAGTGGCAGGCTCAAACCCAGAACCTCAATCAATGGCTGATACCAAATGAGAGACTCCCCCTGGGCACACAGAAGACTGGGCGACTTGGAAGGCGCTGAACAGACTGCGCTCTGGCACCACGAGATGCAGAGCCAACCTCAAGAAAAGGGGCCACAAAGTGGAATCCTCGACCTGCGAGTGTGGAGAAGAGCAAACCACTGACCACCTGCTGCAATGCAACCTGAGCCCTGCCACATGCACAAGGGAGGACCTTCTTGCAGCAACACCAGAAGCACTCCAAGTGGCCAGATACTGGTCAAAGGACATTTAATCAACTACCAAACTCACAAATTTTGTATTTTGTCTGTTTGTTTGCTTTTTTCTGTTAGAAATGTAACATAATTGACTGTTTGCCCTGACATGAGAAATAAGTTATTGCGGGTGGTCCTGGAACGGAACACTCGCGATAATTGACCAGGCCTTCGGGCAATTAGGTTAAAGGACAATTGATAATGTTTGACTATGGCTTGGAAGTGGATTTGGATAAGTTAAGCGGAGTAATCATTAGTATATGGCTAGATAAATCGCCACCAGACTGGCAATAGCTAAATGGATCGTAAGTATACTGTTTAATCTTTATTTATTAATGTACATGTTTTTAATTGTTATATTTGCTATTTTGTATTTTATGATGTGACATTGAATTATTGCCAATTGGAAGCCGACCTGAGTCCCCCTAGGGGTTGAGAAGGGTGGGGTAAAAATGTTCGAAATAAATAAATAAATAAATAAAATACTCCAGTTGCTGTACTAGCATCTGAAACCAACCTTGTTGCAAAATCATGTCCAGAAGACTATCACATCTTAAAATCACAAACTTGTCCTCTATACCGCCTTTGTCACAAGTATGTTTGGTAGAGTTGAGACACAGGGCTTTCTCGGTGGTGGCCCTTCGGCTGTGGAATGCCCTTCCTATAGATATTAGATTGGCCACTTCCCTGTTAACATTCTGGGAAAAAAGTCAAGACATGGCTTTTTGAACAAGCGTTTGTAAATGCAGAGTAACTGACAGAGGAAAATGGAACGACTAGACAATGAGTCCAGACAACGTTTTTAATAAGCAGACACTATGAATTTATATTTTATTGATTTGTTTAGTTTTTATTATATGTTATGTTTGTAATTGTATTTAAGACATTGTGAGCTGCTGAGCTTGTTGATCGAAAGGTCGCAGGTTCGATTCCGGGGAGCGGCGTGAGCTTCCGCTGTCAGCCCTAGCTTCTGCCAACCTAGCAGTTCGAAAACATGCAAATGTGAGTAGATCAATAGGTACCGCTCCGGCGGGAAGGTAACGGTGCTCCATGCAGTCATGCTGGCCACAACACTGGCTCCTCGGCTTAGAAATGGAGATGAGCACCACACCCCAGAGTCAGACATGACTGGACTTTACCTTTAAGCATTGACTTTTGCCCTGTTAACCGCCTTGAGTCGCCTGCAGACTGAGAAAGGTGGTATACAAATACAGTAAATAAATAAAATAAAATAAATAAATAATATTTTTATGGTTGTGTAAATAATGGGGGTCCCCAGTGGTGCCGTGGGTTAATGCAATGAGCTGCAGAACTTGCTGACCGAAAGGTCACAGGTTCAAATCTGGGAGGTGCGGTGAGCTCCTGCTGATAATAATAATAATAATAATATTAATAATAATAATAATCCTTTATTTATACCCCGCTAACATCTCCCGAAGGACTCGGTGCAGCTTACAAGAGGCCGAGGCCCAACACATCGATAAAACAACAGCATAACAAATACAGCAATAAATAAACTCATAAAACAAAGCAATAAACATTAAAACAATAGCAATAAACATTAGACAATAACACCACGACACATTGAAAACTAAGGCCAGGCCAAATGTAATGATTAAAAATTAAAAATGCTGGACATGACAGGTGAAATAGATAAGTTTTTCGAGATAGGTGCGGTATGCAGACAATCTTAAATCTCTAGTAAAGTGCATTTGGGACATGATGCTTGGAGTTTCCTATTCTGGGAAGGCACACTGGAACAACCACGTCTTCAAGCTCTTCCTAAAGACTACCAATGTTGGGGCTTGTCTGATGTCCTTGGGGAGAGAGTTCCAAAGTTGGGGGGCCACCATGGAAAAGGTCCTGTCCCTCATCCCCACCAATTGTGCTTGTGACGCAGGTGGGATCGTGAGCAGGGCCTCTCCAGCTTCTGCCGACCTAGCAGTTCGAAAACATGTAAATGTGAGTAGATCAATAGTACTGCTCCAACAAGAAAGCAACAGCACTCCATGCAGTCATGCTGGTCACATGACCTTGGAGGTGTCTATGAACAATGCTGGCTCTTTGGCTTAGAAATGGAGATGAGCACCAACCCCGAGTTGGACACGACTGGACTCAAGGTCAGGGGAAAACCTTTACCTTTACCTAAACAATGTATATCATGTTCATATTTTGAACTACATTTTAGTTTTGTTATTAGAGGATGTGTTTTACTGACCAAGAACTGCAGTCTGCAGAAACTGACGTTGTCAAGTTCTGAATTAACCATGGCCTTGTTTAGACATCCACACACATTTACATACAGTTTGAGTATTCTTTATCTGTAATTCTTGGGACCAGAAGTGTTTTGGATTTGGGGTTTTGAAGGGTCTAGAAATGCCTATATTGGCACATCTGCATGCAATGAGATAGCTTAGAAGTGGAACCCAAACCTAAACTCAGATCTTTTTTCTATTTTCTTTCTCTTTAGGCAATCCCTGGTTGTCCGAGTAGGATTGTCTTCCAAGATCGGTGTGCTGGCAGTGGGTCTGTAGGTGATTGTGGAGCCCTATTCTTGATCTGCATGTTCTCCCACAGTGACGGCATCAGTTTCCAGGTGGAAGGCGGTCCCGGTCGGGGTTGGTTTGACACACCTTCCTCTTGGCATATTTCTCTCTTTTGCTCTCCATCTGTGCCTCTTCAAATTCTGCAGCACTGCTGGTTACAGCCGACCTCCAGCTGGAGCGCTCAAGGGCCAGGGCTTCCCAGTTCTCAGTGTCTATGCCAGAGTTTTTGAGGTTGGCTTTGAGCCCATCTTTAAATCTCTTTTCCTGCCCTCCAACATTCTGTTTTCTGTTCTTGAGTTCGGAGGAGAGCAACTGCTTTGGGAGATATCTGATATTTGATGTCTGGCAGTTGTGCCAGGGAGGGTGAGTTATTCTGGGAATGAAGCCAGAAGCACTGTTACTTCGACCCTAGATTGAGAAGACCCCTTAATGAGCCTGAAAATAAAAAGGGCAGAAAGGGTTTTGAATTCCCTGTTAAGTTCCAATTAGGGATGAAATTCCTTGCTAATTTCATTCTTAAAGGAAGCAAAGAGTAATTTCAGCCATTTTCTTCCTACTGAGAGAGTGTCTTTGAACACTGGGGAAAAAAAAACAGAATATTCACAGGCCCAGATTTGTTCTGTGCAAAATTCACAAATGAGTTTTGTTTTATTTAGTTTTGAGCCAAAAATGGCATTTTCCGTAAGTATTCTAGCATAAGCAGTGGTTTTTGCATTAAGATGGTGGAAACTCCCTAGTTTTTATTTGAACTTCATCTTTTTAAGGTCCCTTCCACACAGCTGAATGAAATCACACATTTTCTACATTGAACTGGAATATATGGCAGTGTGGACTCAGATAAGCAGATATTGTGGGATTGTCTGGGTTATATGGCTGTGTGGAAGGGCCCTAGGATGCATCACTACGTCCTCCAATTAGATTTAATACTTATATCTCTCTTAAAGTTTGAACTAAAATTCAGAACAGATTCATAACTTTGTTGACATGGAGGGCATCAGCTAGCAGTGTAATATTGTTTCACCAACAATGTCATTATTTGCTCACAACTTGGACACCTTTTTATTTACGTGGGCATTTCAGTTGTCTCACTAGGATTTTACTGCTTCTCTGTGTTTCAATTTGCTCTGGAGTTTTCCAATTTTTGAATTAACGTTTATGGTTTTTCTGTGGATGTACATTACTTTTGAAATCTATGTGGATGAAAGGTAATATAAAAGAGGGGCCAGAGGTTTAGCACAGCTCGTAAATCTTCAGCAGTTATAAGATCTATCAACCAAAAGGTTGCAAGTTCGAAGCCCCAGGTTGGCGTGAGCTGCCAACTGTCAGCCTAGCTCATTGTTTACCTAAGCAATTCAAAAACAGCTTTAGCTGTGATTAGAGGGTGGAGGACAGCATATACATGGCAAACATTCAATGCCGGGACACAAATTCACATACAATACATAAACATTAAAAAAACATTTATCAAAATATTAAAATACACTATTTAAAACCTTCCTAGTCAAATCTAATTGGCCTGGTAATTTTTCCTATTGATGCTTTATTACCCTGTCCCGAAAGCTTGGTCCCACAGCCAAGTTTTTACCATCCTTCTAAAGGACAGGAGGGAGGGTGCCATCCTGATCTCATCAGGAAGGGAGTTCCATAGCCGGAGAGCAATCACTGATAAGGCCCTGTTTCTCGTCCCCACCAATTGTGCCTGTGACAATGGTGGGACGGAAAGCAGGACCTCCCCAGAGGATCTTAATTTCCGTGATGGTTCATAGGGGGAGATGCGTTTGGACAGGTAATTTGGGCCGGGGCCGTTTAGGGCTTTATAGGTGAAAGCCAGCACTTTGAATTGTGCCCGGTAGCAAACTGGCAGCCAGTGGAGCTGGCATAACATGGGAGTTGTATGCTCCCTGTATGCCGCCCCAGTTATTAACCTGGCTGCCTCTCGTTGGACTATTTGAAGCTTCTGAGCAGTCTTCAAAGGCAACCCCACGTAGAGTGCGTTGCAATAGTCTATCCTAGATGTAATGAGAGTGTGGACCGCCATGGCCAAGTCTGACTTCCTAAGGTATGGGTGCAGCTTGCACACAAGTTTTAATTGTGCAAATGCTCCCCTGGCCACCATTACTATTATTATTATTATTATTATTATTATTATTATTATTATTATTTAACAAATTAATAAATAAATCATCACATGAATTCATTAATGAAATAGATGCAATGAACAAGGCACAAAAATGGAACATCTTGAAACGTTTACATGTTTTGGACAGCAATTGTCATGGGCTGCGCAAATGTTGCATGCAGTGAACACCTGAAGTGTGAAACGGAAGCTTGGGAAAACATATTGTTTGGATAGCTACTGGGGATCTGTGATTCCTTGGCACATGTCCATTGCGCATTTAGAGAAATATAGCTCTCTTTGCTGTTTTTTGTATTTACTACAGTATGTCTCGGTATTGATAGATTACTGCAACGCATAGATTACTGCAACGCACTCTACGTGGGGTTGCCCTTGAAGACAGCCCGGAAGCTTCAGATGGTCCAGCGTTCGGCAGCCAGGTTGCTAACGGGAGCGGCACTCAGGGAGCACACCACTCCGCTGCTGAGCCAGCTCCACTGGCTGCCAATTTGCTACCGAGCACAATTCAAGGTGCTGGCTTTAGCCTATAAAGCCCTAAACGGTTCCGGCCCCACTTACCTCTCCGAACGCATCTCCACCTATGAACCGGCGAGGATGTTAAGATCGTCCGGGGAGGCCCTGCTCTCGGTCCCGCCAGCGTCACAAGTGCGGGTTGGCGGGGACGAGGGACAGGGCCTTCTCGGTGGTGGCCCCTCGGCTATGGAATGCCCTACCCGTAGACATCAGGCAGGCCCCTTCGTTGCTGGCGTTCCGGAGGAAGGTCAAGACGTGGCTCTATGAACAAGCGTTCGGCTAACAATGCAACTGAACTCATGAAGACGGTATAAATGAACAAAGGAACGGTAGAAGGATTATGAGAACGGAATCTGATTTTTACTGAGGCGTTGATGACTATGTTGTGTTGCTTGTATTGTCTGTCGTGTATGTTGTGGTTTAACTAATTGTTATTGTTATATAAATTGTATTGTAAACCGCATTGAGTCGCCGAATTAGGCTGAAAAATGCAGTATAAAAATAAAGCAAATAATAATAATAAATAATAATAACCCTTAAACAAGTCTCCTGCTTAAGGATGATGCAAAGTGTGTTGATGTTTTGGCTCTGTGGAGAACTCAGCTCTTCTTGTGAAATCTGCATCTCATTGCTAAGCAAAATCCCATTCCTTGTTTGTCATTACATGAAGCCAAGGATGACTGTTCCAGCTTTAAAACCTCTACTTCCAACCTAGTGGTCTTCCATCATAAGTCTATGGTCACTTTCAAAATATGTTTTTCATTTCAACAAGGTTCACTATTTTCCACATTTTCCTGTTTTCACTGTAAGTTCAGGAGCATATCCCCCAGGATATGAGGGCTGAACCATAGAGATTACTCAAGATCTCAAATGCTGTTTCTGCCTTTTGGTTCTCTCTTTGATAAAAGGCTGAAATAATTTTGCTGCCTGAGACAAAATATAAAAGTGTGTCTTTTCTCTTTCTATATACACAACTTGATTGACAAGTCAACACTCCAGACGTCACAGACTAAAGGGTGCAGAATAAGTTGTGTTCAGGAGAAACAATTGTGTAGAGATGACTATTAATGGTAGGAGTGGCTTTCATCAAACATCATTGATGGCCTTCATGCCAAGCAGGCTCAAAATATGCCAGATAAGTAATATACAGTCCAGTGCTGTATATTTCATCCCATGAGCTCTCTGGTGCAACTTAATATTCTTTGCCACGTATTTCCCTTTAAAGGAAATATCTATATTATTGCTGTGGCCCAGTCTGGTGATTTGGAAAATAAAGTAATGAGAAAGTGTTGGTTTCTAATAATTTCTTTATGCTTGAGGGTAAACAGTATTTGCTGTTGTTTTTTGTCAGTGTTGATAGAGAGATTGTGGAGTTTGCCTACTCTGGAATATGCAACATATCATTGTCCTTCTTTAGGGGTCCCTTTCAAATCTATGATACTATATCTGTGTGTGTGAATCATATTTATCTATCTATATCTATGGCTGGATGGCTCTCTGTCAGGAGGGCTTTGATGATGTTTTCTTGCCCTGGTGGAGGGAGTATTTTCTGTTGATCATGGAGGTTCTGTGTGCTAAGTTTGGCTCAATTCTTTCATTGGCGGGGTTCAGAATGCTCTTTGATTGTAGGTGAACTATAAATCCCAGTAACTACAACTCCCAAGTGTCAAGGTCTATTTCCCCCAAACTCCATCTGTGTTCATATTTGGGCATAAGGGGTATTCGTGCCAAGTTTGGTCCAGATCCATCATTGTTGGAGTTCACAGTGCTCTCTGGATGTAGGTGAACTACAACCCCCAAACTCAAGGTCAATGCCCACCAAACCCTTCTAGTGTTTTCTTTTGGTCATGGGAGTCCCGTGTGCCATATTTGGTTCAATTTCATCATCGGTGGTTCAGAATGCTCTTTGATTGTAGGTTAACTATAAAACCCAGCAGCTACCACTCCCAAATGACAAAATCAATTTTTTGAGTGATGGTCACTCCTTGGGTTAGTTGGTGTCTTGTGTCCTAATTTGGTGTCAATTTGTCCAGTGGTTTCTGAGTTATGTTAATCCCACAAATGAACATTACATTTTTATTTATATAGATTTCTACTCCGCCTTCTCAACCCCCGAGGGACTCAGAGCGGCTAATACTGGCAACAATTTTATTGCCACAATATCACAATATACAATAATATAAAACCATACATACACAATAGATTAAAACAATAACATGAATTACAGCCATAGTAGCTGTTTCCATTATCATAACAATCATCATATGGTCCAATTCAATGTCCAAAGTGCCGTTGTATCTGCTAGCCAAAAGCCTGGTTCCAAAACCAGATTTTAATCTTTTCCTAAATGAAAGGAGGGAAGACACAGATCTAATCTCACTGGAGAGCTAGTTCCACAAGTGGGGGGTCACCACTGAGAAGGCCTTATCCCTCGTACCCACCAGACACATTTGTGAGGCCAGTGGGACCGAGAGCAGGGCCTCCCTGGTGGATCTTAAACTATGAGGCAGAGCATAGAGGGAGATACGTTTGGACAAGTAAGTTGGGCCGGAGTCATATAGGGCTTTATAGGCCAAGACCAACACTTTGGCCATTTCTGAAGGCTTCCAGAAATGGTGGTGTTTTGTGTTTTTATTTGTTTGTTTGTTTTGTCAATACAGGGCCTCTATCTTCTCTAAAACTTTAAAAAGCAAGGAAAATGCACTTCTTTTTCTGCAATTTCAAGCATTTCCTGGCTGTTTACAGCCTGTGATCAATGCTCAGGGTCGAAATTGGCCCAGCTCTTGAGAAGCTACTTATTCAGTGTAGCTGGTCTACAGGAGTTCTTGCCTCCAACCCTTCTGGTGATATAACCTTGGAGGAGAAATTGTTCTGCTCAAGACCTCTATTTAGCCAAGCTTGTCTCCTGTGTCTAATTTGAATGCAAGAACCATCTCCAGGGTTGGACATGAAAGAATGCAGATGCCAACTGGTTTACAGCCCAAATTAGTATCCAGGTTCTCCATTCAGTTTTGCCTTTTTCATTTTAATTTGCTGTGTTTTAATTTTGTTCAGACAAGCGATGTGACTCCTTGCCGAAATGTCTACTTACAATAAATGGATAAATAATGGTGGAGCAGCTGCTATGGAAATTATAAGTGTTGAATTCCCCAACCCTCCAATGAAGTTTTGTAACTGATTACAGATCACAAGAACAACAGCAATAGACATGGGTAAATATTTGCAATGTAGGCCTAAGCATGAAATCATGAAGTCCTTTGTTGAGATTCTAGATTGAACTGGTGTAAACCTCCATTAGATGTGACTCTGCTTCCTCCCCTTCACTCTCCACTTTCTAGTATGTTGCCAGAGGATAGTATATTCTATCCATGACAATTATCATAACTGGGGTGACCAGGCATACATTGTCATAACAATTTAGGGGGCTCACTGCTTTAACGTATGTTTGGGCATTAAGTTCTATCAGAGTCCCCATGCCAAGGCTGGGGGTCGTGATTTAAGAGAACCAACAAGACCTGAAGATCTTCCTTTATTTAGATATATAGGTGATATATAGATAGGTGGTAGATAGATGGATTGATGATTTTTAAAATCCCATCTTTCCATTCTCTGTGGTAGCTTGCTAAGATTGCAGCTTTGTCATTACATCATACTCCAGTCACCCATCTGAAGAGAAGCTCCATGTTCTTTCACATTTTGTCCTGGTGCTCAAGGAGGCAGGTAACAGTTTTGCTTTGAAGAACAAGCAAAGAAATTCTATGACATTTTGGTAGTGGTTGGCCATGTGGACAAGGTGGTGAATCTAGTTTGTGGCCCCTTCCACACAGCCATCTAACCCAGAATATCAAGGAAGAAAACCCCACAATACCTACTTTGAACTGGGGTATCTTAGTCCACACTTATTCCAGTTCAAAGAAGAAAATGTGGGATTTTCTGCCTAGATATACTGGGATATAGGGCTGTGTGGAAGGGCCCTTAGAGGAACTTTGAGGATTGGGTTCAGAACTTTAGACAGCTACTTGAATGTGTCTGTGCAAGCTGATGGCACCTCCTTGGAATCCATGCTGATTATGGATTGGCTGGCAGGATAGACCTTAAAGAGCTGGAACCAGAGCCTGGTAATGTCACTTCTGGGTTGTTGTAGATTTTTCGTGCTGTATGGCCATGTTCTGGAAGCATTCTCTCCTGATGTTTCACCTGCAGCTATGGCAGACATCCTCAGAGGTTGTGAGGTCAAGTATATATTTCAGATTTCAATATTAATTTCAAAAATACATAGTATGATTTTACATAGGATTTGTGCTACATCAGAACAGTAAAGACAAATATCACTTAAGTAAAATAAACATTAAATATTAAATAACCAGAAAAATAAAATAAGGTGTAAACAACCAAACTAATCTGGGAATCTACTATTGCAACACATCCAATGAAGTGGTTTAAAAAAGGTTAGGATTAAGTACATTGTGACCTCACAACCTCTGAGGATGCCTGCCATAGATTGTTTGTACTGGCATTGAATTTTGCCATTACTTATATGTAAACCACTTTGAGTCCCCCTCGGGGTGAGAAAAGCGGTATACAAATAATGTAAATAAATAAATAAATAAATAAATAAATAAATACAGGCAAAATGCCAGGATAGAATGCTTCTAGAACATGGCCATACAGTCCAAAAAAACCCACAACAATCCAGTGATTCCAGCCATGAAAGTCTTGGACAATACAATGTCACTTCTTTCTGACTATAGCTCATAATTTCCCATTTAACAGATTGGCTCAGGGATTCAGGGCACTGTATTCCAAAAAAATAGTTTTTTTTCCTGAGATCTGCTAAGTCCCAAATAAGTCTAAGGCCATTGTCTTCACTTAGCCTTTTTTTTTGTAAGTTTTTCTCCATGCACCATAAAGTGATATAATCATAATCTGGCAAAGAGAAGCTAAAAAGAATGCTGTTCAACCCAGAGCTAACTTTTCCATGTTCAGCTGAGTTCCTATCAAGCAAAATTTCCAATGCTTAATAAATAAAATCTGAGCAAACATTTGGCTCTTGACTTTTTTTTCCTCACCTAATTTGTTCTTCGTTCCCTTCCCGCACATCTTCCCCCTTCCTTTTTTCCCCCTGAAGGCGAGGAGTTGCAAGATGTCAGTTTCATAAAATTCTATTACGCCAAGGGTGGGAGAGCGCAGGAGGAGAAACCGCCTGATATTGTGAATGACCTCGATAAAATATACATGGCTGGGAGTAATGACATGTTTGCTGCAAACACAAGTGCTTGCACTTGCTACGCATTTCCTCTTATGAGAATGTTGTCTTCTTTGAGTTAAAAGTACAAGAGGGCCAAATTTCATCCATTTTATTCCATTTCTCTGTGGAAACGTGCCTTCCTCCTGTTTTCTGTAATACATTAAACACTCATCTTTCTATTAATATAATGTTTAGTTTTAATTAAAACTTTTAGCAATAAGACAAACAAAAATAAAAGCAACAATACTTATAAATACATAAACATAGACCTACTTAGAAAATGACAGCCCAACACAAAGTGAACAGTTTGCTGGATATAAAGTAGAAGAAAAAAAGTGTTATAGGGAATCTGACAAAAGATAAGATGGAAATCCACTTTTTAAAGTAATTTATGTACATTAGTAGGTTTAGAGTTGTGGGTAGAAATGTTTTAATCTAATGTTGATGAGTGCCAACTTGATGTAGTGGTTTGAGTGTTGGACTTTGCCTCTGGAGACCTGGCTTTGAATTCCTGCCCAGCCATAGAAACCCATTAGTTAAGCTTTGCACAAGCAAGTCACATTCTCTCACACTCAGAGAAAGTCAAAGACAGGGGTCCCCAAACTACGGCCCGTGGGCCGCATGCGGCCTGCCAAGGGCCTTTATCTGGCCCGCGCGGCCTGTCCTGGCCTGTCCAAAGCCCCTCGCCGCTGCCAATGGCGTCCGCTCTGCTGCGCTTCTCCCTCCACAGGCTTCTCCTTCCACACGGGATGGAGAAGCCTGTGGAGGGAGAAGCGCTCTCTGCTCTCCCACGGAGAACAGAGAGCGAAGCAGAGCGGACGCCATTGCTCTACCACAGAAGATCCCTGGTGGCGAGAATGGTGGAGGCGGTGCCGGGTGGGCGTGGCCAGGTTTCCGGGCCAGGGAAGCCAGCATCGCTCCTGACATAAAAAAATCATAAGTCAGAAATGACTTGAAGGCATTCAACAACAACCTCTTATCCCAGATTCACTGGATATTTCCACTTTAGGATAGGAAAAGATCTGGGAATCAGGGGATACACCAAACTCCAAGGAAGCCCTGAGGATACTGGACCAATGCCTGGCCGCTGTGACAATCTGGATGAGGATGAACAAGCTGAAAATTAATCCTGACAAGACAGAGGTCCTCCAGGTCAGTTGTTCATCTGGGTGGCAACCTGTGCTGGATGGGGTTGCACTCCCCCTGAAGTCACAGGTCCGCAGTTTGGGAGTCCTCCTGGATTCAGCGTTGATGCTTGATGTGCAGGTGGGCCTTCACACAATTAAAACTTGTGCGCCAACTGCAACCATACCTTGTGAAGTCTGACTTAACCATGGTGATCCATGCCTTAGTTACCTCTAGATTGGGTTACTACAATGTGGGTCTACCCTTGAAGACAGCCCAGAAACTACAACTGGTCCAACGCTAGGCAGCCAGATTAATAACTGGGGTGAATTACAGGGAGCGGCCAACCGTCCTGTTCAAGGAACTCCACTGGCTGTCTTTTATTTTCCGGTCCCAATTCGAGGTACAGGTCATCACCTATAAAGCCCTAAAAAGTTTGGGACCCGCCTACCTTCATGACCGCATCTCCTTCCACGAACCTGCCCAATCTCTTCGATCCTCGGGGGAGCCTCTCCTTTGCCCCTGCCGATATCACAGGCTCAGCTTGTGGGAACAAAGGAGAGAGCCTTCTCCTCTGTGGCCCCCTGACTCTGGAACTCATTGCCTGGTGAGATTAGGCAAGCCCCCAGCAACATTTAAGAAGGATCTTAAAACCTAGCTTGTCCACTGCACTTTTGGAGAGTAACCATACACCGCCTTTAGTTGATCCCCCTCAATGTTTGTCCCTATACTATACTACACTTCCCTCCACCTGCCTGAAGGCCTATCCCTTCGACCCCGTTTTTATGAGCTTCTCCCTCACAAATAATCTGCTCCACTCCTATCTCACCCTGAATGTTTAACATTTCATCTTGTAAATGTGGCCCACTCATTGTCACTGTGATTGTGGATGATTTCTCATTGTATTAATTTATACTGTTTATTGTATTCTCATGTTTTATTTACTTTACTGTGTTGATTGCTTTGTATTCTGGTTTTATTTTATTGTAATGTTCTGTTGGGCTTGGCCTCATGTAAGCTGCCCCGAGTCCCCGTTGGGGAGATGGTGGCGGGGTATAAATAAAGATGATGATGATGATGATGATGATGATGATGATGATGATGATGATGATGATGATGATGATATAAGTCAGCAGGTTCACAAAAGATTTTTGGAGCAAAAAACTTGGAGTCCAAGAAGCAAAGAAATGAGTATTAATGTCATGCCACAAGCAAAGTTCAGGGAGGACATGGTGGGGGATATATTCCAGACGCAACAGTCAGATTCTTTCTGTGTACATATGCATGCTGATGCTTAAAGTGAAGCTTGTGAGTTGAAAAGTGAACAGTATCAAAGATTTAAAAATGTGTCAGACTGGGAGTGAGAGGGAAATGCTCCCTTGTTTCTCAGCTGCAGAGCTTCTTTCTCCTCTGCGAAGTCTCTTTACCAGGACTGAATGGGAGCGTTGACTGCTGAGCTTCCAGGTGGGCGATCCACCAAAAACACTTTCCTTTCTTCAAAGCTGGGGGAGGCATACAATGTCTCCCAAGACAGTCTAGCCTTATTCATATTTCTCATTTAATGTCTACTGTGATACATTCCTCCATCACGTTGCCTGATGTCGACTCATTCAATGCTTCCTACGACTCAAGAGCAAGGAGGTACGGAGTGATGTTTCTACTCACAGAAATAGATAGAAAGACCTTGTACACTAAAGTAAGTTTGCATCTTTTATTGCAGTGGTTGTCAACCTGTGGTTCCCCAGAAGTTTTGGCCTACTACTCCTAGAAATCTCAGCCAGTCAACCAGCTTTTGGGATTTCTGAGAGTTGAAGGCCAACGTATCTGGTGACCCACAGGTTGGGAACCACTGTTTTATTGTCACACGGGAGTGTGCATGTGGCCCCAAGCCTGTTTCTGCATTCCCCAATGGTCCCATTAAAAAGTTTCCAAAACCCTCCAAATTGCACTCCATTGGGACGTGGTTGTTCCAGTATGCCTTTCCAGAATAAATGAAACTCTCAGCAATATGTCCTCAAAATGCACTTCATTATTGATTTAGGATTGATTTGCACACTCTATCCCCTCCAAAATGTCTATCCCAGTTATCTCCTACCTTGCTCATGCCAGCATTATTTTTAAATTTTAATTTCACATTTGTCCCAGCCATAGGTTTTTAAATGCTTGTTGTGTTACTGTATTGCTTATTTTTATTTTTGCTTATGAGTTATACTTTAACTGTTTTGTATTGTTTGTTACTATTGCTTTATTATTGTTGTATTGTGGGCTCGGCCTCATGTAAGCCACACCGAGTCCCTTGGGGAGATGGCAGCGGGGTATAAATAATAATAATAATAATAATAATAATAATAATAATAATAATAATAATAATTGGTATAGTAGTGGGGCAATTTTGTTGTATTTTTGGCCCTGACTGTTTTTAACCAGAAAATAAAGCAAAAATTATTTTTTTCCTTGCTGATTTATCTTTTACAGAGTAAAACACCATAAATGAATGAATCGTTGATGAGAAAATAAATAAATGCTATTTAGGAGTACTTAAAAGCATTAATACCATGTTTAAAAGCCTTTTAATACCTCTAGGACAGTGGTTCTCAGCTTGTGGGTCCCCAGGTGGTTTGGCCTACAACTCCCAGAAATCCCAACCAGTTTACCAGCTGTTAGGATTTCTGGGAGTTGAAGGCCAAAACATCTGGAGACCCACAGGTTGAGAATCACTGCTCTAGGGTAAAAAAGCATACCCTTTTGTTCCCGAATGCCCTCTAGTTATTGTGGTGGACATTTCCAACACTTAGTGACTCTTCCATCTTGATAACCTCTAGGTTAGATCACTGTAAAACTTTCTGAGCAGAAGGTGAGATGAAAATTGTGGGTTGGAATCCAGACTACATTGGTGGACCCATTTATTAGTTCAATTTATATCCTGTCATTCCTCTAATCCAGGCATGGGCAAACTTTGACCCTCCAGGTGTTTTGGACTTCAACTCCCACAATTCCTAACAGCTAAAACACCTGGAGGGCTGAAGTCTACCCATGCCTGCTCTAACCTAGTGTTTCTCAAACTGCTTCTCCTAGTGCTTTTGGACTTCATCTCGCAGAAATCCAGCCAGCTTACCAGCTGTTAGGAAATGTGGGAGCTGACGTCCAAAACATCTGGAGGAGCACAGTTTGAGAAACCCTGCTTAACCCTATGATGTAGATTATTGGTTTCTAATGTATATGTGTTGTTTTGATAATTCTATGCTTATGTCTTGCTTACTCTATATATTTTTATGTTTTACTACATGAAAACTGCCATGAGTCTCCTAGGGAAGATAGGGCGGTATATAAAGAAAGATTATTATTATTTAAAACACAACAAGATGAGTCCACAACAGACAAGATCACTCTGCTGGCTATTATATTGGATCACGCGTCGGACACTTCCCAAGTGCTTAGGACTGTGTGATGTATCAGTGAATGATGTGTGCAGATCCCAGTAAGGTGGCCTTCTGCAGCTGGGAGATGGTAATTTTGGTAGTGTCCATTGTGTTTAAGTCCAGGCCAGGGTCTTTAGGCACTGCACCCAGTGTGCCGATCGAGTCTTTGCAGTTCAATCATTAAATCCTCATATCGTGTCCAGTTGTTTCTCATCAATCCTGCTGTCACCTGGGATTGCAACATCGACAATCCATATTTTGTTTTTTAACACGATTGTGAGGTCAGGAGTATTGTGCTCCAGAACTCTGTCTGTCTTTATTCGAAAGTCCCAGAGGTGTTTGACCTGTTCATTTTCTGTAAATTTTTTGGGCTTGTGATTCCCACCAGTTCTTTGTCACAGGCAGATGGTATTTGTGGCACAGGTTCCAATGAATCATCTGAGCAACGGTGTTGTGCTTCTGCTTGTAGTCTGTCTGCATGATCTTCTTGCAGCAGCTGAGGATGTGATCTATTATTCCATTATTATTATTATTATTATTATTATTATTATTATTATTATTATTATTATTCTGAGAAAGAAAGTGACTGCTCAAAGTAAAGGAAGCTACAGGAGCTAAAAACAAAACCATTGCACTCCCAGATGAGGATTCTGTCCCCAAATAAAATTTCTTTCAGTCCCCAATCTTCTAGCATTGCAGTAACTGAACATTTTTAAAATGGAGCTTAGGTATCTAAATAAAGAGCTGAAGTACCCTAAAAGCACCATATCCCTTCTGATCTTAAAAGCTAAGAGTATTTGGATGGGAGACCACCAGCAAATCGCATATGCCATAGACTATGTTTCAGAGGAAGGAACGAGCAAAGTCACCTCTGAGTCTCTTGCCACATAAAAACCTCTGAAAATCATTAGGTCACCATAAGTTCAAAGACAACTTGAAGGCACAGACATATACACATCTGGTCTCAAACAGACACCTTATTATTATTATTCTGGAACTGACTTTGATAGCAGACTCTATTTCATCTCTACACAGAAAGGCTTTATGATTGATTCGTTGGATTCATATTGGATACCAAAGACTGCGTTCTTTGCCTTTCTGATATAACTTTCCATGCCATTTTGCATGGATTTCCCCCACATGTCTTTACAAAAGGGAGGCCAAGTTCCCCATGAAAAAGATTTCAGCACACTCCCTACATTGCTTCTGCTAACTAAAACTCCCCATAAGCATCTTTTCCTCCATTGTGTTCCCATATCTTGAGCAGGTAAACAATGAGCAGGAGAGACATCACGCTCCAAACACCTGATGCTGTTAGTGACTGTGTTTTGCCATCATAACACAAAACTCAGCTGAGTTTTGTCATTTATAAGCAGAATATGCATATGTTTAGAAAGCTCCCTGCCTTTTGGAGAAATAAAGACGGAGCAGGAAGGAAAGAAGGAGGGAGGGATACACAAAGCACGCCTTTCCAGGGAAGAGGCAAGGAGAAAGGTACGCAGAGACAGCTTTCAGTCTTGGCACCTGCGTTGTGTGTGAGTGACAGAATGGGGACACAATTGCATATGGTAAACGGTTTGGGACAAGGAAGGAGGGAAGAAAGAGGAGAGAAAATTGCCTTAATATGGCGATGGGATTTAGATTCCTGCCGCATCTGCACGCTGACTGCAAACCTGATCTTGGCCTCTGATTCAGAGGTGCTTTTGTTTGGGATATTAGTATTTCTTTTAGGTGGGGGGACACTAATTTATATCTTCTGCCTCTAGCCAAGTCACAAATCATGGGATAATAAATAATACAAACACGAATAAATACCCAGCTATGCTATAAATACATGTTCATTCCCACTTCGGCATGCATATTAGGCATAATGAGGGTTTTCTCTCGTCCTCCCTCTTTCTCTCCCTCTCTCTCTCAAACCTTAAAATCCTCTGTTTTACAAGCCTTCATTTTGGCATAATGTGCCCATAAAACACAATGGCAGTGCAGTGTGGAGAGGGCTAAATTAAAAATTAATGGGCCCTGCCACTGTCTGGCAATCTCAGCGCCAGGCAAAGACAGAAGGGCAGAAGGGGACTGGCTTCGTGGTAGAGCATCGAGAAAGCATTATCAGCCAATAACTCAGAGTCATTCCTTGTAGAAGCATTGCTCAGATTCGAACATGTTTTCTTGGCTCAGATGCATGGAACGATTGGCAGTTCCTTCCTTCCTTTTATTTACATTTCCCCCTCGCCATTCTCGTGTTCAGAAATCATTTGACATGGAATCAAATAAAACTATAATTTCCAGGTGTCTTTTATTCTAAGAGATGTCCCTTGAAAGTTGGAAGGCTTGTGCTTTTATTGGTCTGGAAGGGGACTCTTATTGCAAGGAATGCCTTTTATTTTAGGCTTGGAAAATAAGTACCTTATAAATTAGTACTTTATTTCTTATAGAAGCACTAGCTGCACCCAACCTTCCCTCCCTCTTTCTCTCCTTTCTTTCTCTACTTCCTTCCTTCCCTTTTTTTTTTCATTCTCTCTTTCCCCTCCCCCTTTTCTTTCCCTTCCTATTTCTCTCCTTTCTTCCTTCTCTACCTATTCTTGGACTGCAACTCCCAGCAGTCCTCCTGATCAATCTATCTAACTACCTTTCTATCTCTATCTAATCTATCTATCTCATCTATCTGGAGGATTGCTGGGAATTGTAGTCCAGGAATAGGAAATTGGAAATATGCAGGGATTGGGATGCTTTCAAAGAAATCCAAGGAGAAGAAAGCTTGAATCTTGGAAGCAGTGCATTTGGATCATCCTCCTCTCCTAAAAGGCCTGGTCTACGGGATGCTGAAAGCTGTAGTCCAGAAAAGAGTGTGGACATGCTATTGTGTGTTTTGTTTGCCAAGGGGAGTCATTTTGCGCATGCGCTGTAGCATCTATTTGCTTTTTTGGTTTTTTTAAGTCCCTTCTGCTGTGTTTTTCAGTGTTTTTATGAGTATATTGTGTCCAAATTGGGTTTTTGAGTTATGCTAATCCCACAAATGAACATTACATTTTTATTTATATAGATTGGAAAGCTTGTTATTTTATAGAATGATCTAGATGCAAAAAAACCTCCCATATTTAGTCATGTGTGTCCTTCATAAAAACAAATGTGTTTGCCATATAATTTGTGAATGTGGATAACATTTACAAAGAAATACAGGGTGAGTTAACCAATAGTTTCCATTTGTATTGAGGTAGGTAAAGGTAAAGGTTTTCCTCTGGCATTAAGTCCAGCCGTCTCCGACTCTGGGGGTTGGTGCTCAACTCCATTTCTAAGCCGAAGAGCCAGCATTATCCATAGACACCTCCAAGGACATGTGGCCAGCATGACTGCTTGGAGCGCTGTTACCTTCCTGCCAAAGTGGTACCTATTGATCCACTCACATTTGCATGTTTTTGAACTGCTAGTTTGGCAGAAGCTGGGGCTAACAATGGGTGCTCACCCTGCTCCCTGGATTCAAACCTGCAATCTGTACTGCAAGCTTTCAGTCAACAAGTTCCATCACTCAACACTTTAACTCACTGAGCCACCAGTAGATCACAAAAAATGTAGTAGCTCCTTGGCTGCCGAATTTGTGTGCCTTCAAATTCTCTGTTGACTTGTGGCAACCCCATGAACTTCATAGGGTTTTCTTGGACCAGGTATACTCAGTTTGGCAGTCCCCTAATCTGAAATAGAGCCATCAGCACTTGGTATTCATTGGTGGTCTCCCATCCAAGCATGAATCAGAGGCAACCTTATTCAGCTTCCATGATCAGACAGGACCTAGGGTCAATGCTGCATGTCAAAAATCTCAACTGTCCCTCACTGCTATTTTGAAAACCTGACAACACTAAACAAACCAATCTAATTGATTAAAAAAACACTGCCAAACTGGCATTGCAAATTAATTGCAAATATTTATATTGAATGGCAATGTTATGCAGTGGAACCGAGATGCCAAAATATGCAACTGAATGAATAAACAAATGCGCACAGTTTCTCAGCTCTATATGGCAATGAAATAGTATTGGTGGCTGTTGCTTCCCATGTCAGTTGGGCACTCAATCCATTATGCTTTTTATTCCAGAGTTTACCAATACTATCCAAGGTTATGGAGAAGATAGGTTTAGCACCAAGGACAGCCCTTTAAAGTTTAGATTAAAACTCAGGGTGGATTCCCCACCGTATTGACCAATTAGCTATTACTAATTGTTTCCTTCATTTGGATAAGAGCAGGGGTCCTCAAACTAAGGCCTGGGGGCCCGGATACAGCCCTCCAAGATCATTTACCTGGCCCTCGCTCAGGGTCAACCTAAGTATGAAATGATTTGAAAGCACACAACAACAGCAACAACAATCTTATCTCATCAGCCAAAAGCAGGCCCACACTTCCAATTGAAATACTAATAAGTTTATATTTGTTAAAATTGTTCTTAATTTTAATTGTAGCATTGTTTTTAAGTGTTTTTTGCACTACAAATAAGATATGTGCAGTGTGCATAGGAATTCATTCATGCTTTTTTCAAATCACAATCAGGCCCTCCAACAGTTTGAGAGACTGTGACCTGGCCCTCCATTTAAAAACGTTGAAGACCCCTGGATAAGAGATTTCTGTTTTCACAAACTGACAGTACGTGGTATATTTTCTTTCATTCTTTCCCTCTTGTTTCATGACTTCTCTTTTTCTCTGGAGGCTGCAAAACTGTCACTGAACAAGGAGGAATGGGATATTTAAGACCAGGCAGAACAAGACAATAGGCTGAAATTGGGATAGTTTGATGGAAAACCTCAAGGGATCACACACACACACCCCATCCAAAGAGTCATGGGCAGCTCCATAGCCTGCACTCTGTTTTTGAATCCCTGTTAAATCAATAGCACAGCTTGAAGCCAGTAGGTGCCGCAAAGCTCTTGGTGCTTCCATCACTCTCCACTCTCCGATGAGTCACAAAGCAAATTCTTTGCCGTCATTCAACTCCCAGGTGTTCTGGCCGTCTTCCATCTCCAGGGCTTCTGCATTCAACCACCTTAAATTTTCCTGCTGGTTTCCTAATGGGAAAAAAGAAAGCAAAAGTCATATGCCAATGTTTGATATCTCTCAAGCAATCTGGAGCCTTCCGCAATAGTGCCGTGAGTTTCGTTGGATAAAAAAGGACAGAAAGGTTTTTCTCCCTTTCCCCAGGCCACCCACTGATGTGGAATGGGACGAAGGAGACTGAAGAAAGGATGTCCTTTTTTTACACAGTGCATAGTTAACCAGTGGAACTCACAACCATTGGATGTAAGGAAAGCTGTTGACTTGAATGGCTCTAAAGGGGTTTGGATAACTTGGGACATAGTTTTCAATGTGTTTGACACTAAGAAAACTGGCATTCTTAAGCTGGCATGTAGCTTTCATGTCAAAACTGACTAATTGAAAGACCTGTATCATCCAACACAACTCTTTGAACACTCTGGTCTCATTCTGCATCTTTCTGTATCTTGACACATTCTATATCCTTCCACTTCTGCATGTATTTGACATGTGCATTTAGGATAAACCTTGTCCTGTTTCATGTCACAGCTTTCATTGGGGACTCTGATCCTTTTTTGTAAGCCTCCCAAAATTGGGAGGGTTGTTTTTCGGTTCTTTCATTTTGGACCATTATTGGGGGGGGGAGGGGGGCTTCCAACCCACTGACTCCCCTTCTTCTTACCTGGCACCTGCTGTTTCTACTCAAGAGTAAGAGGCACTCAGCTGTAGGTAGTGGCAGGCGTGCACGCTTTCCGGGCCTGCCTGCACGCCTCGCCACATATGCACTAACRTTGGAAAGAGAGAGTGTGTGTGGCAGGACATGCAGGCAGGCAGACCTGGTGTTTGCCTGCAGGTGCACTCTGGGCCTACCTGCACGCTCCATCACACTCACACTTTTGGAGACTCTGATGGAACGTGTGTGGCGAGATGTCCAGGCAGGCCTGGAGCATGCCCGCAGCTGAGTGCCTCTTACTTTAGAGTAAGAGGCACTTGGCTGTAGACACTGGCAGGCACGTGTGCTTTCCAGGATTGCCTGCATGTCGTGCCACACACACACTCTCTTTCCAAAGATAGGGCATATGTGGCGGGGCATGCAGGCAGGCTCAGAAAGTGTGCATGCCTACCAGTACCTACAGCTGAGTGCCTCTTACTCTCGAGTGCCATGTGCCAGGTAAGAAGAAGGCATACTGCAAAGGGGAGTCAGTGGGTTGGAAGCCCCACCCCCCAATAATGCACTCTCTTTCCAAGGCAAGGATGTAAGTTCTGTTGCACATGAAAGCAAACTTTCATGTCGAGCAGATTTTCATGTGGGGATGGGGCTTCCCATTTCATGCTTCTGAAAAAACAGAAGACACAAAATAATGGTAGAAATGAAGGAACAGATTTTGTGCACATGTCTAGTATGTATAACCCTTATCATTAAATATCACTCCATCAGTGTATCTGAAGAAGTAGATTGATAGCCTCAAAGGCTTATGCTAAACCAAATCAATTTAGTTGAGGCTTTAATTTGGGGTCAGGGAGGGTGTTAACCAGCATGAGAATATGAAGAAAATAAGGACCATTTGAGTACATAACTGCTTATGTACAGATTGATGCTCAACAGACATACACACACATGTAACGTGGAGACAACTGACAATCTCAAACTGAAAGATTTCTACCTCAAATTACTCTGCATTTTCCACCTCCAAATTACCCCATTAAAATGTGTAGTTTAAGGAAGAAACAGCTTAAGAGGAACAACCTGATAAAATGTAATGTCAAAACAAGATTAAAATCATAGCCTCTGTGGGCATGCCCCCGCCCCACCCCCCAAACACACACACACAAAACAATATTTCCAAAGACATCTCTAATGTGGGTGGATGTGACTCAGTGCACAGAAATGGCACAAAGCATTGTTGTGCTATGATCGTAGCAATATGTGACAATTCCTGGTTTCCACCTCTTCGGAGCATTAGTATTCATCCCCTGTGAGATCAGTCTGGGCAATCCTTTTTCAGCTTGGCTCCATTCGCCATCTGCTTCCCATCCTATTACAATGGTCCAAATATAGCTCCAGAACCAATACAAAGAAAATAGTGGGTGATAATGTTCTTGTTCAGCATCATGACAACTGAAACCGCATTCTAGCACTAAGGGTGCCTCTACACTGCAGAATTAATGCAGTTTGTCACTACTTTCACTGTCACGGCGCAATGCTATGGAACCCTGGAAGCTGTGGTTTGTTGAGGCACCAGCACTCTTTGACAGAGAAGCTAAAGACTTTGTAAAACTGCAGCTTCCAGTATTCCATAGCATTGAGCCATAGTGGTGTCAAACCGCATTAATTCTATGGTATAGAATTATTATTATTATTATTATTACTATTTAGAACTTTTATAACCCAGTCTTCTCGACCTCTGAGGAAGGACTCAGGCCAGCTAACAACAAAGAATCAATATACAAATAAACTAAAACATAATAACATCATAGTACATAAATACATTAAAACACATTGAACTAGAATTACATAAAGCCAATTTGTCAAGGTAAATCACAAATTCACCACAATCTGCCTTGTGGTCAACAGTTATTGATTTAATGAGGAAGTACTTCATCAGTGTCACCAGTGTCACAAACAGACGGTGAAGCAACAGCTTCCCTGGTGGCCAGAAGCTGGAATGTTAAATAGCCTCTGAGTGTCTATCTATATATGTTATGTGTCTATGGCAGTGAAAGTTTGCCATGTATATGTACATTGTAATCCGCCCTGAGTCCCCTGCGGGGTGAGAAGGGTGGAATATAAATACTGCAAATAAATAAATAAATAAATAAATACACCCTCAGTATCTCTGCATGTTGTTTATTCATTCAGTCGCTTCTGACTTCGTGACCTCATGGACCAACCCAAGCCAGAGCTCCCTGTCAACCATCACTACCCCCAACTCATTCAGAATCAAGCCAGTCACTTCAAGGATACCATCCATCCATCTTGCCCTTGCTCGACCCCTCTTCCTTTTTCCTTCCCTTTTCCTCAGCATCATTATCTTCTCCAAGTTTTCCTGTGTTCTCAAGATGCGGCCAAAGTACTTCATTTTTGCCTCTAATATTCTTCCCTACAGTGAGCACTTGGACTTTATTTCCTGGAGTATGGACTGGTTGGATCTTCTTGCGGTCCAAGGCACTCTCAGAATTTTCCTCCAACACCACAGTTCCAAAAGCATCTATCTTCCTTCGCTCAGCCTTCCTTATGGTCCAGTTCTCACATTCATAGGTTACTATGGGGAAGATGCATCCTCAGTATCTCTGTATCTCTACTATTAATTGTTCCACTCAGTAATATATATCTTGTGGCTAAACTACAGCCGAAATCCTATTAGCTAATCTCAATGAAAAAAGACCCATTGAATCAACTATTAAATAAATAAACAACAAAGCAAATAAATAAATAAATAAATAACAAAAACCATGGAAAAACACATTCTCTTTGGCCTTTAAATACTTGGATGCATTGGTTTGCCTTTGAGACACACTAGTTCAGGTATGGGCAAACCCAGGCCCAGGGGTCAGATGCAGCCCCTTGGTCTCTTTTCTCAGCCCCTCCTCTCACCATCCTATTCTTCCTACCTTCTCTCTTTCCTTCCTTTCTTCTTCCCTCCCTCCCTCTTTCTCCCTCCCTCGTTCCTTCCCTTCCACCCCTTCATCCTTCTTTCCTTCCGTCTTTCTTCCCTCCTTCCCTCTCCATCTTTCTCCTTCCTTCCTTCCTTCCTTCCTTCCTTCCTTCCTTCCTTCCTTCCTTCCTTCCTTCCTTCCTTCCTTCCTTCTTTCCTTCCTTCCCTATTATCTTTCCTTCCTTCTCTATTTCCTCCCTCCCTCCCTCTTTCTTCCTTCTATTCTTCTCTTCCTTCCCTCTTTCCTTTATTCCTTCTCTTTTTCCTTCTCCTAAGGAATTATAAGCTGGGAAAAGAGACAGTTGAGAAAGGACATGAGAACCATGTATCAAGATTTCCCATTGGGGGTGGCTTTCTGCTGCTCTAGAGACCAGGATACAGGGGAGCAATGGGTTCAAATGGCAGGGAAAGATAGTCAACTGAAAATATTTGGAAGAACTTCCTGAGAGGAAGAGAGAAGCATAGCCTGTCGGGGAGTGTAGTGGAGTCTACTTCTCTGGAGGCTTTTCAGCAGAGGCTGTCTATTGGGTGTGCTTTGGTTGGTCCTTCTTGCATGCCAAGGGGTTAAACTGGATGGTCCTTGGGGGTCTCTTCCAGCACTAGAATTCTAGTATTCTATATCAGGAGTAGGCAATACAAGGGTCTCATGAATACACCTTTTCTCTCCCATCCACCACCTCATCCTGACCAAGGCCAACCCTTTTCGGATCCAAATGTTTCCTGTCTTTCCTTCATTTTCCATCTCTGAAAGAGAAGAATTTATTTGTCGTGTCAGGGCAACCAGTCAATTATATTACATTTCTAACAGAACAAAGCAAACAAAAAGACAAAATACAAAATTTGTGAGTTTGGTAGTTGATTAAATGTCCTTTGACCAGTATCTGGCCACTTGGAGTGCTTCTGGTGTTGCTGCAAGTAGGTCCTCCATTGTGCATGTGGCAGGGCTCAGGTTGCATTGCAGCAGGTGGTCAGTGGTTTGCTCTCTCCACACTCGCATGTCGAGGATTCCACTTTGTAGCCCCATTTCTGAAGGTTGGCTCTGCATCTCGTGGTGCCAGAGCGCAGTCTGTTCAGCGCCTTCCAAGTCGCCCAGTCCTCTGTGTGCCCTGGGGGGAGTCTCTCATTTGGTATCAGCCATTGGTTGAGGTTCTGGGTTTGAGCCTGCCACTTTTGGACTCTCGCTTGCTGAGGTGTTCCAGCGAGTGTCTCTGTAGATCTTAGAAAACTATTTCTAGATTTAAGTCATTGACGTGCTGGCTGATACCCAAACGGGATGAGCTGGAGATGTCTCTGCCTTGGTCCTTTCACTATTGGCTGCTACTTCCTGGCGGATGTCAGGTGGTGCAGTGGAGGAAAGGGCAGGGAGAAGGCTTGGGGAGAACCCCCTCCCAGCCCTCCCAGCCCTCCCATCCTGCTTTGGCTCACCATGAGGCCCTCAAGTTAGAAAGTTCAATGGTGTTGCTCAGTGTTGTCTATCTGCTTTGTTTTGCTAAATTATCTTTGGCATATTTCATTGTAAAGAAAGCTCTTCAGCATGTGACGAACCTATTTCAAATACACGAGAAATGCATTCCCATTTTTACAGATGGATCTGAATTTCACTTCTCTAGAAAGAGGAGCATTGTGCTATACGGGTCGTATTGAACTGGCTCTTCTTCTTGGCTAATGGAACATATTGTGGGATCTAAAGAGGAGGAGAAAAAAGTATCATTTGACTTTGAGGACCACTTGCATCTCATGCATTATGAACACAAGCAGCTTGAGGTCCACTCGAAAGCAAAGCAGTAATCCTTGATCAACCCCAGAGTTGATCTAAGGATGAATAAAAGGCTCCCGGGGTGACTTCAAATCATGAACAAATTTTTAATATTGGGAATCCGTGACTTAGCAGAAAGGAAAGAAGGTCGAAGTGCATCTAATAAATTATTTCCTGCAAACGTTTAGCCTGATTCTAGCTGCGAATGGCTTTTATGTGTTACTTTAGTGGAAAGAGTGAGTCAGAGACCAAAAAAAGAAAAAAGAAATAGATTTCCTCGAAAATAGCTACTTTTGTGGATATTTCCTTCAGAGTCTGATTATATGCCAACATGACAGGTAAAAATTTACAGGTATCAGAAATGGAAGATGGATGTGAATTATCTAGGTAGACCAGAAGAAGGCCAAAGCTAAAAGCAGAGCTTGAAATGAGAAGGAAAATTAGGAGAAACAACGGAGAGGAGAATCATTTTGATATGCAGAGATGTTGCAGATGTTGTTGTAGTTTTTTTCGGGCTATATGGCCTGCATCTATGGCAAGCATCCTCAGAGTTAGTGAGGTCTGTTGGAACTAGAAAAATCACCTCTTAACAAAAGTTTGCTCTAGGCACTGTCAGGCCATTATATGCTAATCAAGGTGGTCAGTTGAAACATTCACACCTAGCTCCAGCAGACAAGAGTCCTTTGTCCAACCCTGGTCATTCCACAGATATATAAATCCCTTTTCCTAGTTACAACAGACCTCACTACCTCTGAGGATGCTTGCCATAGATGCAGGCAAAATGTCAGGAGAGAATGCCTCTAGACCATGGCCATATAGCCCCCCCCAAAAAAACCCTACAACAACCCAGTGATTCCGGCCATGAAAGCCTTCGACAATGCAGAGATGTCACAGATGTAAACAGTGATATGCAAGCAATGTGTGCCTTCATTTTTGTATTTTATATGAATTTAGCCAATTCACATCCATTGGACCAATACAGGAATAGATAACATTTTCTTCCCGAAACACAAACATTTCTGACATTGTAATGCAAATCATTCAAGAAAAATAAAAGGGGTTGTCATGTGCACATTTGTAAAACACACCTATACATTTCTCCAATGCACCAAAATATTCCTCATTGATAGTACACATCCACTAACATTTGACAATGTGCACAAGAATATACACTGCTTGTTTGCTCTATATAGAAGAATAGCATCCTCACAAAAGCAGCTAAGTGGGAATGGAAAGAGAACCTAGGTGTAAAAAGGATTTTGTGGGTTTGTCCATCCACACATAAATGGACATGTTAGTGCCATGAATGGGTATTAAGTCTACTTTATGTCTGCCTATGTTTTTCCTAGCTTGTTGTGGAGGTTGGCTTTCTTTTCCACCCTACTCAATGATGAAAGTCAACACTTTCTCTAGGCTTAATGCTTAGCTTTAGTGCAAACAGGACCATGCTTTCCTCCATAGCCAGTGAGAAGAACTGGAGAAACATCTGGGTATGTCACCATGATCTGGTGTAGAATGATTATATCATCCACTGAGACCTCAGGAGAACCCCAGTAGAACTCAACAGCTGACTCTGAGAACATAGTCAGATGAATTTTCAGTCTCCCATCCAATTTTCCATCTAATCTCCATGAATGCCTATGGAGAGTGGGCTTCAACAGTAAGTCCATGTGGGAGTTGAGTGGCCTGCGGTAGCATAGCTCTGCATGCACAACTATGACATTAGTTTTGGAAATTGCTTAGAAATAAGCAGTCAAATACTGAACTTCAAGTCCCTGGGTGACCTTTATAAAGTAACAAGAATGCATCTTCCAAAGCTTCCTCCCTTGAGAAGTACAATATGACATGTCCACCTCCAGGGACCCAAGTATTTTGTTGTGATCATCTTGCTTATTTTGGATTTCATTTCTGGCAGCTAGGAGGTTGGAATGTGTAGCTCAGCTTTTCTAACATGCCCACTGATATCTGCTGTGTGGGGTGAATGGTCACCTAGGGAACCATTACCAGGATCTGCTGGTGTCTAGGGACATGGTTCAAAGGCATGCCAGTGCAGCATTTTATGAGGAGGCCTCCACAGCTTGCATCCTTGAGAGAACTTGCTGGAGATCTAACTGTTTCCATAGAAACCTGATGGAAGTCTTCCTGCCAAGCTTCCCCTCAGCTGATCCTCTTCCAAGAGCAAACAAAAAAGCCCAGAGATAGCAAATGAGGAAACAATTGATACAAATAGGCAACTGCTGGCTGCTGCCTTTGACATCATCAATGGAAATAGGAAAGATGTATCACTTTGGTACTTCCTCAATGTCCTTGATTAGGTAACATTTAGAAAAATTTGGACAAGACTTTCCTTAGAACCATGGCTGCTTGAATAATCTCCAAGCTATTATGATGGTTTCAGAACAACAATATAGTCTAATGATCCACGTTAAGCTTCTCCAGCAACCATTCTCAAAGGATTCATTTCCCTCTTGCAAAACACACATTTCCCTCTTGCAAAACATGTGGTCCTTCTATGAAGGTTTGGGTCATACAGTCTGGACTGTGGCAATGAATTTTTTGGAAGTTTCTACAATATCAATTTGGGACACCTGGGTCAATGACCTTTTGTTGCCTCAAAGGATCAAAAGTTCTGAATGAGGATTTTCTGATCCTTGGAACCAGTTGGCATGAATTGTATTGTCTTTGAATGTATCAAGTCAATACTAAGTTCCATTGAGTGGAGAGAAATTTTACAATTTAGTGGTTTGGATATTATACTAAGATTCTGGGAAAACTGAATCTGAATTCCTATTCAGCTCTGGAAACTCATTGGGCGATCTTGGGCAAATCACAAACTCTTGTCTTCAGAAGATGATAATGGTGAGCCTCGTCAGAAGAAATCTAGCCAACAAAGCCCCCTGATATGTTCTCCATAGGTCAGAAGCAAACTTGAAGGCATGCAATAACAACTATAGTTGAAATTACCAATAAGATCTAATCTATTTGCCTTTGGGGAGCTGTTCACTGATACTCTGAAGCCAGAGTGAAGAGGGGCAGCCAGGAAGACAGATTTCCACCATGTCTCCTGGGTCATCGGCTGGGAGCCCCTTCCCCCAGTAACAATACTACATCTGCCTGCCACCTCAGGAGGAGAAGGAGGAAATCCTGCTGCTTCTCCCCACCCCAAGCCAGCTAAGAGGAGGAAGGGGACTGAGGAAGAGACTTTAAAAACACCTGTCTCCTGGCTGTTGCTTACTACATCTGCCTGCCACCTCAGGAGGAGAACGAGGAAATCCTGCTGCTTCTCTCCCCCTCCCCCTCAAGCCAGCTAAGAGGAGGAAGCGGGCTGAGGAAGAGACTGGCTGTTGCTTACTACATCTGCCTGCCACCTCAGGAGGAGAAGGAAGAAATCCTGCTGCTTCTCCCCCCCCTCCCCACAAGCCAGCTAAGAGGAGGAAGGGGACTGAGGACGAGACTTTAAAAACACCTGTCTCCTGGCTGTTGCTTACTACATCTGCCTGCCACCTCAGGAGGAGAAGGAGGAAATCCTGCTGCTACTCTCCCCCTCCAAGCCAGCTAAGAGGAGGAAGGGGACTGAGGAAGAGACTTTAAAAACACCTGTCTCCTGGCTGTTGCTTACTACATCTGCCTGCCACCTCAGGAGGAGAAGGAGGAAATCCTGCTGCTTCTCCCCCCCCCACCCCCAAGCCAGCTAAGAGGAGGAAGGGGACTGAGGAAAAGACTTTAAAAACACCTGTCTCCTGGCTGTTGCTTACTACATCTGCCTGCCACCTCAGGAGGAGAAGGAGGAAATCCTGCTGCTTCTCTCCCCCTCCCAAACCAGCTAAGAGGAGGAAGGGGACTGAGGAAGAGACTTTAAAAACACCTGTCTCCTGGCTGTTGCTTACTCCTTCTGCCTGCCACCTCAGGAGGAGAAGGAGGAAATCCTGCTGCTACTCTTCTCCCCCGCCCCAAGCCAGCTAAGAGGAGGAAGGGGACTGAGGAAAAGACTTTAAAAACACCTGTCTCCTGGCTGTTGCTTACTACATCTGCCTGCCACCTCAGGAGGAGAAGGAGGAAATCCTGCTGCTTCTCCCCCCCCCACCCCCAAGCCAGCTAAGAGGAGGAAGGGGACTGAGGAAGAGACTTTAAAAACACCTGTCTCCTGGCTGTTGCTTACTACATCTGCCTGCCACCTCAGGAGGAGAAGGAAGAAATCCTGCTGCTTCTCCCCGCTTTTATACACTGTGCTTTTATATTGTATTTAATGTTTTTATATGCATTTTGATATTATGTATATTATTTGTTGCCTGTAAACCGCCTTGAGTTGAAAATTCAGGCTGAGAAAGGCGGTATACAAATACAGTAAATAAATAAAATAAATAAATATTCATGGTCCTGGTAGGTATCCTAGGAAAAATGTGTCCCCTTTCCTGCTTAGGTTCAATTATGGAGGTATCAATGAAAAATGTCTAAAGTTTATTTAATGACCATGTGTTCGTCCATATAGATGGGAGTCAGAAATGCTATATTTCCAAAGTTCTATAGAAATATAATCTGACTTATTTCTTCCTTTGCCTTTGGACCAATAATAATAATAATAATAATAATAATAATAATAATAATCCTTTATTTATACCCCGCTACCATCTCCCCAAGGGACTCGGTGCGGCTTACATGAGGCCAAACCCACAACACATCAATAATAAAAACAATAACCACAAGGTATTGTCGAAGGCTTTCATGGCCGGAATCACTGGGTTGTTGTAGGTTTGTTCGGGCTATATGGCCATGGTCTAGAGGCATTCTCTCCTGATGTTTCACCTGCATCTATGGCAAGCATCCTCAGAGGTAGTGAGGTCTGTTGGAACTAGGAAAAAGGGTTTATATATCTGTGGAATGACCAGGGTGGGACAAAGGACTCTTGTCTGCTGGAGCGAGGTGTGAATGTTTCATCTGACCACCTTGATTAGCATATAATGGCCTGACAATGCCTAGAGCAAACTTTTGTTGAGAGGTGATTAGATGTCCTTGTTTGTTTTCCTCTCTGTTGTTGTGCTGTTGTAATTTTAGAGTTTTTTAATACTGGTAGCCAGATTTTGTTCATTTTCATGGTTTCCTCCTTTCTGTTGAAATTGTCAACATGCTTGTGTATTTCAATGGCTTCTCTGTGTAGTCTGACATGGTGGTTGTGAGAGTGGTCCAGCATTTCTGTGTTCTCAGATAATATGCTGTGTCCAGGTTGGTTCATCAGGTGCTCTGCTATGGCTGACTTCTCTGGTTGAAGTAGTCTGCAGTGCCTTTCATGTTCCTTGATTCATGTTTGGGCAATCCTTTGTCTCACCCTGGTCATTCCACAGATATATGGACCCCTTTTCCTAGTTCCAACCGACCTCACTACCTCTGAGGATGCTTGCCATAGATGCAGGCGAAACGTCAGGAGAGAATGCCTCTAGACCAGTGGTTCTCAACCTGGGGTCCCCAGATGTTTTTGGCCTGCAACTCCCAGAAATCCTAATAGCTGGTAAACTGGCTAGGATTTCTGGGAGTTGTAGGCCAAAAACATCTGGGGACCCCAAGTTGAGAACCACTGCTCTAGACCATGGCCATATAGCCCAAAACAACCTACAACAACCCAATAACAACAAGCTGACCTTGCTTCAGGTATGTTGGCAGGGCAGGAGTCAAATGCTTATTTTCTCAAGCTTTGAATCATGTCCCGACATGCTTATTTGAGTGCCTAAACCAGATTTTCTAGTTTTGGTGCATCCCAAAGCCTCCCAGTATGCTTCTATGCACCTTTGACTAATCTCTGAACCACCTTCTTTGTGCTAAAAGTTCAATCAAGGTAAACAAGAGCCACTACAGATAACTGGAAGGTCTAGATTTCCACCATTGCTGCTCCTTTCCTTCCTCAAAGATATGGAACAGTGTTGTGCCCAAATCCTTTTCAACAAAGCTTTATTTATTTCCTTCTTCCCATGTAACAGAAGCTTCTGTTTTCCCTCTCTCATTCTCAAGGTGCTTTGCAATGTCTTTTGAATTGCTTTTAGTGGTGGTTTTTGAGCCGCTCTTATCATTGCAAGGTGGTAGGTGTGTTTTGCTTTCTACATACATCTTTCGTTTGCTTTTTAGAGATCCCCGCTGACCATGTTTGCTCATTTTCAAAATGCTGCATGGAAGGTGTTATTTTGTGATGTCTTCTATTTGACGTAAATTGAAACGTGGAAAGTGAGGGAGGTCATGGAGTTACAATGAGCAATGAAGGATGGGGTGTATGTGTGTATTTATGTGTGTGTATACATGCACGCACACAGACTCACACACACACACATATATGCCCCAATCATTTTATAACTATGGCACAAACAAGAACCACATTTTCTTGCCATTTTGTCTTCCCTGCTCAGCATCAACACCTTCTATTTATTTGGTTTGCAAAAAATATTAAAACATTTATATCATATTGCATAACAGCTCCAGAAAGGTCACAAATAGGTTTTAAAGACATTTAGAAGAATTTAAATTCAATAGAAGTAGAAAGAGTTTGCAGGAGTAGTCATGGTTATTGCTGTCACAGAGCTAAACCTATATTACAGAAATTAAAAACAGACAGAAAAATGATAATCCCCTAATGAAATTATAAACTTAAGAAAACATGAAGGTCTTTGCTGTTATTAACTGCCACCAAATTGACAAATTAAAGCAAATTAAAACAGTTTACAATCTGTATAAAACTAGGCCAAAATTAGATACCCAAAGGTCCAGATAAAAATCCATGTTTTAATCCGAAGCCACAGAGAAAACAACATTGGATCCAACTACAGTGCCTCAAAGGGAAGGATTTTCTCAGCTGATTTCCTTGCCATAACAAAGAATAAACTTTTCCAGATTCTTGCAAAATGAATTAATCTAACCGGTGGGACTAAAGAGAAGTAACTCCAACCTACCTCAGTCCTTCAGAAGGTGAATATGTGGAGAAATAACTGGAGGTTGTTATGTAGAAGGTGAAGTGAGATTGCTTCTGGCTGCTGCACAAATTAGAATATGAATCAAAGGATTAAAAGTAATGGGACTCTGCCTAAACATTAAAAAGAACTTCTGGATGGTAAATACTGCTTGGGAATAGAGGAGCCAACCCCAGAAAGTGGTAGGCTCTATTTCTTTGGATGTCTTTATGTAGTCATTAGATGGCCATTTCTTAGGCATATTTAGTTGTGCATTCCTTCCTTCCTTAGGCAATCTTTGTAATCCAAGGATGATAGTCCTCCAAGGTCGGTGTTCTGGAGGTGGGTCCATAGGTGACTGTGGAGCCCTATTCTTGATCTGCATGTTCTCCTGCAGTGAGGACATCGGTTTCCAGGTGGAAGGCAGTCCCGGTCAGAGTTGGCTTGATGTGCCTTCCTCTTGGCACATTTCTCTCTTTTGCCCTCCATCTCGCACACGTATAGCAGGGTTAGGAGGGCAATAGCTTTATGAACAAGCACTTTGGTATCCCTATGGATGTCCCAGTCCTCAACACTCTCTGCTTCATTCGGAAAAGTGCTGCACTCGCAAAGCTCAGGCGGTGTTAAATTTCAGTGTCAATGTTGACTTTGGTGGAGAGGTGGCTGCCAAGGTAGTGGAAATTGTCAACATTTCCTAATGTTACCCTATTAAGCTGTATTTCTGGCATTGTAGACTGCTTGGCTGGTGACTGCCGGAAGAGCGCTTTGGTTTTCTCAATGTTTAATGACAGGCCGAGCTTCTTGTATGCTTCTGCAAAGGTGTATTTAGAGTGGCTTGTAGGCCTTCTTACATTCCTACATGGCATGGGATTAGGCTATATGACTCTTACCATGCCTGATGGCTCCACAATTCCACAATTCCAAGCATTCCTTCAAACACTGAGGTCACAAAACACATAGGGTTGTAAACATCAGCAGCAGTACCATGAATGAGAATTGTTGAAAAATAGTGGGATAAATTTTTGATGCAGCAATAAAAGAGTTTAGTGGTGGAAAGTTGAGAAACAGAGATATTCTTCAGTCTTATCCTTGGATATAAAACTCCCCAATTTATCAACAAAAAATTATGCCATGCAGTTGTGGACAAGTTTACAAAGGGACCACCAAACGTAGCTCCCAAACACGAATCAAGGAACATGAAAGGCACTGTAGACTAATTCAACACAGCACATTATTTGAGAACACAGAAGTGCTGGACCACTCTAACAACCACCATGTCAGACTACAAGACTACAACTCATTATCCATATGAAGATTTCTTCCAAAGCCTAGCTTATTGAAGTAGTGGAGCCATTTTTCATTCAGATAATCGATGAGAGATTACATCTTACAGGTGGAATGTAGAATCACTCCACACAGCTATTTGGTGGATGAGGAAGGCAAAGGGCAACTGGGCAGTATTTGGGTTTGCTTCTCTAGCCAGACAAATCAGAATTAGCTAATCATCATAGATCTGTCAAGGTCCTCTGGAAAGTACAGGAAGATGCATCCTCCTTGACTGCAAGAGCACAGCTGAATATTGCCTGGCCATCCTTATCCTCACCACAAAATAGCTGCGAAGACCTGCAGTTATTGTAAACTCCAGAAGTTATAAGTTGGAAGTAAGGTGTTGGAAGGTCACTGCAGATAGAGCTACTGGATGACTCCCTATTGCATCAAAATGACATCAAAGTGTGTCATTAACAACATAGATGCCGATACGACTTCAACATTATGCTTCTGTTGGAGAAGTTTCCTAAATGCAATCTCAAATGCAAAGTCCTCACCACATTCACTCTGTTGTTGGGAAAGACCATAGCCATAACAATACATTTGAATGGAAATAGCCTCATCTTCAATATCTGGTCTCTCTATTTAAATCAGCATCGGTTAGCAAGTAATTTAGTTCCATACTGTGAAGGAATTTTCACCTTCTCTCCACTATGAAAGTAGTCATTTTATTGATTGGGAATCATTTTATTGATCAAGAATCATGCTTCTGCAAGTACACAACCTTGTCCTGTTTATTATTATTATTATTATTCTTATTATTATTATTATTATTGTTGTTGTTAATTATTATTATTATTAAACTTTATTTATACCCTGCCACCATCTCTCCTCAGGGACTCATGGCGGTTAACATGAGACCAAGCCCAACAAATACAGTAAACAAATGAAATACATACACCAAAAATAATTAAAATTAAAATAAAGCACAGCAGTAAAAAATAATAATGTGCAGACAGTAAAAGAAAATTAACACAAAGGGGCATAACACCAGGTATGAGATAAAATAAAAATTATGGACAAGGAGTTAATCAAAATGTGCTGGGCCAAGTGCAAAGATAAAAACAGGACATAGGGTGGGATAGGAAAACTTAAGTGATTTGTCTGGTGGTGGGGGGGGACAGGAGGGACACGCTATGGGGTTTAATTAAATGCTAGGAATCAGGTGAGGTGCATCAAGAGGACGAGTGTATGCAGGGACAGTCATGGTATGGGGGATGTTATTCATTCATCAAAAGCAAGACAGAACAGCCAGGTTTTCAAGCTTTTCCTTAAAGCTGACAAGGTGTGAGCTAGCCTAATCTCCCCAGGTAATGAGTTCCAAAGCCCGGGGGGGGGGCTACCTCCGAGAAGACTCTCTCCTTCATCCCCACAAGCCGTGCCTGCAACAGAGGAGCGAGAGAGAGCCTCCCCAGAAGATTGAAGAAAATGTGGTTGCAAAGGTAGGCAGGTCCCAAACCGTTCAATGCTTTGTAGGTGATAACCTGCACCTTGAATTGTGACTGGAAAATGAAAGGCAGCCAGTGAAGCTCCTTAAACAGAGGAGAAGACCACTACCTGTAATTCGCTCCAGTTAGCAATCTGGCTGCTGATCGTTGAACTAATTGAAGTTTCTGGGCTGTCTTCAGTGGCAGCCCCACATAGAGTGTGTTGCAATAGTCCAATCTAGAGGTAACTAAGGCATGGACCACCATGGCCAAGTTGGACTTCACGAGGTATGGTCGCAGCTGGCGCACAAGTTTTAGTTGTGCAAAAGCCCTCCCAGCCACTGCTGACACTTGAGCATCAAGTGTCGGTGCTGAGTCCAGAAGGACCCCCAGACTGCAGATCTGTGTCTTCAGGGGGAGTGCAATACCATCAAGGTTGCCACCCTATACCCTGATCCAACCAACGATTGACCTGGAGGACCGCTGTCTTGTCAGGATTGATCTTCAACCTGTTCGCCCTCATCCAGACCATCACAGCAGTCCAGTAACCAAGGAGCTTCCTTGGATTCCAGTAGAAAAGAGTAGTAGAGTGGGTGTCATCTGCGTAGAGATAGCACTGAACTCCAAAACTCTGAATGAGTTTTGATCACACCAAACTCTATTTGAGAACTAACCAGAGAAATTCTGGCTGTTTTAAACTCAAATATTGATATGATATAATGTTTGTTTTTCTGCCCCATTCCTATCCCACATGATGAACACAAGTCCCTTCTTGATACACATGCCATTTTATGATACCTCTAAAAGGGGTCTGCCCCAAATTACTCCTTATATTACTTATTTCCAATGTTATGAAGTTTATTATGTAAATAATATGGCTTAAGAATGACTTCTCTGGTGGGCTGGTAGGAAAAATATGGGTTTCCTGCTATGGTTCATACCTTTTTTGAAACGATTCCTTTATGTAACTCTTCTAAAGTCACTCCACTGCCACAAGGGTTGTATTTGGCCTGTGGAATCTACAACTGACTCTATTTATTAATAAGAGGGAAAGGGAAACAAACCTTCTATATGGATGAGTTATGCCTGCAAATGTCCCCACCACCACCCAAGAATTCATTTTGCTGTTCCCTCTGCTGATATATCGGTTGGATTAGGCGGGAGGTATTCTGCATTCTTGCTGTAAATTCCATCTCTTGGCTTTTTCCCTAGAGAGAAACATGGAGGAGAATAGCTTTCTGGAGGATCACATTTTAAAAGAAAGGTGTATAGGCTAGATGTACAAAAAAACAATAAAATGGAGAGTAAGTGAGAGTAAAAAAAGATGCTTTCATCCAACTAAACATGGCTTCAGAAAGATCCCAAATGGATTCCCGATGGAGCAATTTTGTGTAATGTGCTCACAGGAAATATGCTATTTATGGATCAATTTTTAGAGATTGTTACCTCAAGAACCAAATACAAAACTTCTAACTATATATAATAAGTCCTTAGATAGATATCATTTGGTTGTAGCTTTTGGAAAACAATAGCTCTATTTCTGCAATTCAAATGTCCCCAATCTTCTTTTCTGGTTGTACAAATTAAGTTATTGCTATTATATCGAGAGTCTTAGAAAAGTTACCTTTTGGGTTTAAACTCCCAAAATGTAACTTTGCTATTATATCGAGAGTCTTAGAAAAGTTACATTTTGGGTTTAAACTCCCAAAACGTAACTTTGCTATTATATCGAGAGTCTTAGAAAAGTTACATTTTGGGTTTAAACTCCCAGAATTGCCTAGACAACATGGCTGTATAGCTGGGGGTTCTATGCAACTTTTCCAAGTTCTGGGATTCAACTTTATGGACACTGGAATTTTTCTTATAGGCCATCCAACATTGTGCTGTTGATATTGATTCACATCACTCCTTGTTTGTTTTTGTTTTTTCTTTCTTGGGTCAATAGCTTTCTTGGTCCTGCTCTATGACATCTTCTTCTGGGAAATTTTCAAAGACTGACTCTGGGACATTGTGCACACAAAGCATGTTCTCTGTCACTGCGCTTTGGCCTTTACATCTGACCTCTGAAGTGAAAGTAAAGTTTAGACACTGAGAGCCAACTAAATTGGTTGTAAAGCTAACTTGGCTGTAAACATTCAACTCACAAAAGATTCAGCATAAGCATTCCTCTTCCTTGTCAGTGGAAGGCTTGTACTCATGAAGCATGGTCTGTTTTCCTCCCTCACCTGTTACACTTTAAATGAACTTCTTGAATTGGGCAGAGCTGTCAATCACCTTCTTATTTAAGCAAGCCTTGAAGCTTTGTATTTGTTGGAGAGCAGAAAGTTCAATGGTGGTGCAGTGTTTTTAGAATACAAAATGTATTGCCTATAGCTGGATAATGCTTGGTTTCTCTGGTCTTCACTTCAAGTTGATGTCCTGTAGTAGACAGCATACTATAATGGTTCTGTATGTGAAACTATGCTACATATCTCATCTCAAAACCCTCTGACCATAGTTTAACTGCTTCAGCATAAACATAAACATAAACATAAACACAATAATAATAATAATAATAATAATAATAAGAAGAAGAAGAAGAAGAAGAAGAAGAAGAAGGCATTTGATCAAGAAGTGACGCCTGGCTCGAGAGCAGTACATGTGAAAAAGATCTTGGAGTTCTCGTGGACAACAAATGTTAAACATGAGCCAACAATGTGATGTGGCGGCAAAAAAAGCCAATGGGATTTTGGCCTGCATCAATAGGAGCATAGTGTCTAGATCTAAGGGAAGTAATGCTACCCCTCTATTCTGCTTTGGTTAGACCACACCTGGAATATTGTGTCCAATTCTGGGCACCACAATTCAAGAGAGATATTGACAAGCTGGAATGTGTCCAGAGGAGGGCAACTAAAATGATCAAGGGTCTGGAGAACAAGCCCTATGAGGAGCGGCTTAGGAAACTGGGCATGTTTAGCCTGAAGAAGAGAAGGCTGAGAGGAGATATGATAACCATGTATAAATATGTGAGAGGAAGCCACAGGGAGGAGGGAGCAAGCTTGTTTTCTGCTTCCTGGAGACTAGGACGCGGAACAATGGCTTCAAACTACAAGAGAGGAGATTCCATCTGAACATGAGGAAGAACTTCCTGACTGTGAGAGCTGTTCAGCAGTGGAACTCTCTGCCCGAGTGTGGTGGAGGCTCCTTCTTTGGAAGCTTTTAAACAGAGGCTGGATGGCCATTTGTCAGGGGTGATTTGAATGCAATATTCCTGCTTCTTGGCAGGGGGTTGGACTGGATGGCCCATGAGGTCTCTTCCAACTCTGATTCTTTGATTCTATGACTGGAGATTTGACCATAGGAATGGAACAACGGAAATGATATCGGATTGTGGGTTTGACGATGAGACGATTCGGAATGTAGTAGAAATTTTGTAGTATTGTTGATGTTTGATAAGATGTTTTTGATAATGATGATTGTGGATATCTTTCACTATGTCTTGTAATTTGCACCTGTTTTTATGTTGTACACCGCAATGAGTCGCCCTTGGGCTGAGAATTGCGGTATATAAGAGCAGTAAATAAATAAATAAATAAATAATAATACTAATCTTTATTTATACCCTTCCACCATCTCCCCCAATGGGGACTCGGATTGGCTTACGTGAGGCCAAGCCCGAACAACAAATTACAATACAATAAGATACAAATTGCAATAAAATAAACAACATAACATTAAAGTATAAAGCATAAAAGTATATAAACAATATACACAAAACATAAAAAGCAGTAAACCAAATGTAATGACAGTGAGCAGGCCGCATGTACATAAAATGATTTAAAAACTCAAGGTGAGATAAAGGGGCAGAACTATTTGTAAGGGGGAACTCATAGAGAGACAGGGAAATAAACAAACCTTTGTACATGGGGGAGGGGGTGTACTCCTAGGACAAGAATGTTGAGGAAGCAATAGCATAAGATTAAGTAACTACTCTCCGAAAGCGCAACAGCAGAGGCAGGTCTTGAGATTCTTTTTAAAGGTTTCTAAAGTAGGGGCTTTCCTAATCTCTCCGGGCAATGAGTTCCAGAGTCGGGGGGCCACAGAGGAGAAGGCTCTCTCCCTTGTATCCACAAGGCGAGCCTGAGAAACTGGTAAGGGCGAAAGGAGGGCCTCCCCCAAAGATCGAAGAGTTCAGGCTGGTTCATGGAGAGAGATATGATCACAAAGGTAGGCGGGTCCCAAACCTTTTAGGGCTTTATAGGTAAGAACCTGTACCTTGAATTGGGAAGATGGATGGTAGCCAATGGAGCTCCTTGAACAGTGGGGTTGACCACTCCCTGTAAGTCGCCCCTGTTATTAATCTGGCTGCCGACCGTTGGACAAGTTGTAATTTCCGGGCTGTCTTCAAGGGTAACCCCACGTACAATGCATTGCAATAATCCAGTCTAGAGGTAACTAAGGCATGGATCACCATGGTCAAGTCAGATTTCACGAGGTATGGTCGTAGTTGGCGCATGAGTTTTAATTGTGCGAAGGTTCTCCTGGCCACTGCTGACACCTGTGCTTCAAGCGTCAGCGCTGAGTCCAGGAGAACCCCTAAACTGCGGACCTGTGACTTAAGGGGGAGTGCAACCCCGTCCAGCACAGGTTGCCACCCAATACCCTGATCAGACGGGCGACTGACCTGGGGGACCTCTGTCTTGTCAGGATTGATTCTTGGCTTGTTCCTCCTCATCCAGCTCATCACAACAGCCAGGCATCACAGCAGCCAAAACATGGCCATTTTGTAGGTGGTGGGGAATAGGGATGTTTGGTAAAGATCTGGCTGTCTCCCTATAGCTAGAATTGAGAAGCAGTCTATCATCCACTAAGGTCTGCTGGGGTCTTTGGGAGGCTTCAAAGCAAGGTGTAATCATTCTACATTTAGCTATGGAGACATAGTCATATAGTTCTTATATTCCCACCCTCCATTTTCCAACAATCATGATATGGCTTTGCAGAAGTTTGAAGCAGAGTGTCTGAGGACTGGGACATCTGTAGGGATATCAAGGTGTTTGTTTATAAAGCTATTGTCCTCCCAACCCTGCTATATGCCTGCGAAACATGGACTGTCTACAGATATCACATGCAACTCCTAGAACGATTCCATCAGTCTTGCATCCGAAAAATCCTGCAAATCTCTTGGGAAGACAAGTGGACAAATGTAAGGGTGCTGGAAGAAGCAATGACCACCAGCACTGAAACGCGTGTCCTCCACCATCAACTCCGCTGGACTGGCCACATTGTCCGGATGCCCAACCACTGTCTCTACTCCGAACTCAAGAACGGAAAATGGAATGTTGGTGGGCAGGAAAAGAGATTTAAAGATAGGCTCAAAGCCGATCTTAAAACTTGTGGCATAGACACTGAGAACTAGGAAGCCCTGACCCTTGAGCACTCCAGCTGGAGGTCAACTGTGACCAGGAGTGCTGTAGAATTTGAAAAGGCACAAATGGAGGGTGAAAAGCAGAAACGTGCCAAGAGGAAGGCGTGTCAAGCCAACCCCGACCAGGACGGCCTTCCACCTGGAAACCAATGCCCTCACTGCAGGAGAAGATGCAGATCAAGAATAGGGTTCCACAGTCACCTACGGACACACCGCCAGTACACCGAGACAATCCTACTCGGACAATGAGGGATTGCCTAAGTAAGTAAGTAAGTGAAGTGGTTGAGCATTAAGTCTTTAGGGTGGGAAGGCCTTGGTCAGTTTAGAGAGTAGAAAGAAATATCAACTTATGTCACAACAACAACAACCACAGACATATATAGTCATCAGGTAGATTTATACCTATGTATGACATTCACAGTCTGGGTTTCATGGGTCATTGTACAAAGGAGGAGATAGATACTTCTTTCCCCAGTGTCCACAAGGATAGAAGTGGACATAATTCAACATCATGCCTGTATATGTCATTAACAAGATTCCAGGCAATGGTATACAAAGGCATTGGTTCCTGTGTTTACCATAAAATAAATTCAAACTATTTGTGGTAAATCATAATATGGCTATGATATTGTTCTAGCTGAAATTCAATTTAAGTCTGGAGGTTTTTCCAAAAGTAAAACATTTGAGGAACTTCATAAGAATGAGGAAATGACTCAATGAGTTTTGTACTTGGTCCATCTGTTTGCCTCTCCAAGGAGGAGAGCAAGCTTTATTTTGATATGAGAGGTACATATGACTCAACACATTGGCCAGGTGATATTTTCACCACCTTTTCTCCTTCCTCCTTTTTCCCTGACTGTCAAAAACTTGAAGAATGGGTCCAAATTACCTTCTGGAATTGGCACTGCTAGATCTTGAAATAGCTTCCTTTCCAGAGACTTTCTTTCAAAGATGGTTACCTCAGAGATCTTGCTCCATCTTTCATTGTAAGGAAAAGGTGTCATCTTCAATTACTCCTTAAAGGCTTGTTTATAAATACTGTTATGCAAACATGGACCAGGCTTAATTTGTCCTGTCAATGTGGCAGAAAAGGTGGACTCTGTATTGTCAACTCTTCTTACAAGAAGCATCTTTATCTGCAACTTTTAAGGAATAATAGCTGTGACAGGTCTTTTTGTTACAGGGAAGGAGACATGGAAATTGCCTTGCTGATGCTTCATGTTTATTCCTTTTCCACCTCACCTCCACCCCCAAACATGAGAACTTCCAATAAACGAAAGGCTTCAGAGAGCACAGGATAATTAAACATCACTGCCTTCGATTAGCCACGGGATGGAGATGCAGTGGCAATTATCACTGCTGTGTCAGAAGGCTTTGATGGAGGAACAACAGGGAGCTTTGTTGACAATCTTGTGGGACGACTATGGGTTGGGGAGCAAGCTATTTTTTCCTCACGTTGACAAGCAGAATCACCAAAATTACAGATCACATAGATATGTAATTTCTCCTTTCAAATGTTTTGAAGGCACATCACCAGCTTTTGAGTTTCTGAATTTCAATCCAAAGGTCTAAAACATGGCTTATTCAGGGAATGAGCTCCCAAGATTTATCATGATAGACTCACTATTCTTCTCTGAATACAGAGAGATAGATTTCATCCAGCACTGGCAGCCATTGGTGTGTTTCTTAGACCAGGACTAGATAAGAGTTTGGACAAGAGTAGAGCCCCACTTTCAGACAGAGGAATGACTTCGTATTCTAGCTTCATAGAGCTTTGAGGATTGGCTAATTCTTATATTCAAGTCAGGATCCAGAAGCTGCACGACACATGTGGAATTTATTTACAGTATTTATATGACTTTAGCCAATAAAGCCCTAAACGATTTCGGCCCAGCTTACCTATCCGAACGTATTTCTCCTTATGAACCATCTAGGACTTTAAGATCTTCTGGGGAAGCCCTGCTCTTGGTCCTTCCTCCTTCGCAGACATGTTTGGTGGGAACAAGAGACAGGGCCTTCTCAGTGGTGGCCCCTCAGTTGTGAAATGCCCTGTCTAGGGATATAAAATCAGCTCCTCCCTCCTGGCATTCCGATAAAAGGTTAAAACTTGGCTTTTTTAGCCAGCTTTCACTAATTCAGCATAATTATATGAAATCTTGGAACGGCTTGACAATGCAATTGGACAATGACTTTGGCAAGGAGATGCCATGACAATGTTTTTATGGCTTTGTACAGTTTTTATATTATATGTTAAATGTTTTAATATTATTTTATTATTGTTTTAATTGTTTCTAATTGTTGAGGCATGAAATGGTTGCCAACTGTGAACCGCCTTGAGTCGCCTCCAGGCTGAGAAAGGCAGTATACAAATTTGGCAAATAATAAATAAATAAATAAATAAATTCCATCCTTCTCATTCTGAAGGGGACTCAGATCGGATCACAGAACACATATAGGGCAAACATTTAATGCTAATTAGTTAGACGAAGACAGGACAGATGGATAGATAGATAGAGAGAGAGACTATCTATCTATCTATCTATCTATATCTATCTATCTATCTATCTATCTATCTTTTGGAGGCCGTGCTTGGTTCCAGCCACAGGGAGTGCTGATGCTCCATCTTCCCTGCCAAAGAGTGTTCATAACTTTCCTCCTTTTTTGGATGCAGTGCCTTATTTTAATACCTTCTCACTTTAACATGGTACTTATTTACATGCTTACATCACTGTTTTTGATCTGCTAGGTGGGCGGAAGCTGGCTGAATGGCCAGGTGCTTACCGCAACCCGGGCTTTGAACTGACAACCTTCCAGTTGGCAAGATTTAGAGCAATGCAGTATCCCAAATATAGAATTATATGCAATTTGACCTTGGAATAGCCTTAGACCTTGAACTGGATGGTGTGTTTTTAACTTTGTATTTTAATCATGTCTAATATGTTGTAATTTTAAACTATTTTTAGGTGAATTTGTTGTTTTCCAGTACTATGTATGTGCCATTGTAAGCCGCCATGTGTTCCCCTGTTGGGTAGAGAAAGGCAGGACATAAATATGGCAATTAAATAGATAAATAAGATTTGCTGCTGCTGACAGCTTGGAGATTAGCCTGCTGAGCTAAAGGCCAGATCATTCATAGGTGAAGGTCTATTCCTCTGTCCCATGGAATGCCATGCTCTGCTTCTTCGGAGTTCATCTTCCAATGAAGACAAAGCAGACTTTCCTTTGGAGGAGCCCCACCAGAAGCCTGATAGCCAGCCAAGTCCTCCTTCATTTCTGCAGATCAAGTCAGGTTCAGAACAAAAAGAAGACCTGGAGGAGAAGCCCCAGAGAAAGGTTGAGGTTATATGTACAAGGATTCAACCACCCATGGCTTGAAAATATATTTAAAAAAACAAAAATAAAACTTGATTTTGCTATTTTATGTAAGCGACACCTCAGTTTTCAAAACCCTGAAACCCAAAAAAGTATTTACCATATTACATGAATCTAATATGCACCCTAATTTGGGGAAGGTAATTTAGTCAAAAGAGGTGAGCGTTAGAATCAAGTAAATACGGCACTTTACTATAATGAGACTCAAGCATCCATGGATTTGGCATCCACGGGAGTACTAGAACCAAACCCCAGTGAATACTAAAAACCTAGTATATGTTGTAGGAGCTCCCAGTGGCACAATGGGTTAAACCCTTGTGACAGCAGGACTGCTGACTGAAAGGTCAATGGTTAGAATCCGGGGAGCAAGGTGAGCTCCTGTCTGTCAGCTCCAGCTTCTCATGTGGGGACATGAGAGAAGTCTCCCACAGGATGGCAAAACGTCTGGGTGTCCCTTGAGCAACATCTTTGCAGACATTCTCTAACAGCAGAAGCAACGGGATTGTGGCACAGCTGGCTGAGTGTCAGCTGCATTAAGATCACTCTGACCAAAAAGGTCATGAGTTCGAAGCCAGCCCGGGTTGGAGTGGGTTTCCAACCAATTGTGTGTAGCCTGTTGTCGACCTTTGCAACCCGAAAGACAGTTGCATCTGTCAAGTAGGAAAATAAGGTACCACCTTAAAGTGTGGGGAGGCTAAATTAATTGATTTATGAGGCCATAAAGAAGACTGCAGAAAAGCATTCCAGCGGGGAAGCATGTGGGAAATGCGGAAGTGCTTCATCAGCATCACAGATGGATGGTGAAAGCGACAGCTCCCCTGGCGGCCAGAAAAAGTTAAATAGCCTCTGTGTATGTCTGTATATGTTTGTATGTCAAAAATTGGCATTGAATGTTTGCCATATATGTGTACACTGTAATCCGCCCTGAGTCCTCTGTGGGGTGAGAAGGGCGGAATATAAAAGCTGTAAATAAATAAAATAAATAAACTTGCAGTTTCTCAAGTTGCTCCTAACACAAAAAAAATCTATATGTTGTTTGCCAAATACTGATGAGACCTGAAGCAAAGATATGGCAGGAAACCTAATGTCTCTTGACTGGATAGATACAGTTGAGTTAGTCATGGCTAACTTGGTCCTTTGGTTTCATTGGTTCTTGCTCTAAGTCGATTCAGACTAGAAACAGCTCCTTGAATTGTCAGTAGTAAAATATTATGTCTCAGTGCAATGGAAATCATTGTTTGATTCTGAATGGTATACTGAATGGTTTCAGCTCTGCACATTTGAAAGGATGAGAAACAAGTCCTGAAAAAGCAAAAGCATTGGTTCCTCCATCTCTAAAACAAAATACTTGTTTCTCTATCACTCCAAACACCTTACTTTTGCCATCAGCCCTAAACTCAGCAAACTAATAAGAAAAAAAGCAGTCGGTTCTTCCCTGTGTGCGACTGCTGAGCATTTTCATTTCTTCCTATTTCATTTCAGTATAAACTATTGTTAGCAGAATGTGGCAATTTCTCCAAGTATTTCTGCTGGTGCCTGCCGATAGTTACACAATGTTGAATACCATGATCGGCACCACAGATAGCAAAAGGATTATTGTGTGAATTTCAAACTGCAGTGTGTGCATGCGAGGTAATAGGTAGCGCATAATTCTTTATCATTCTTGCAGTCCTGCTTTTATTTGGGAGTTTTGACAGATTGAAACAATGAATACAGAATGTGGGAGGTAAAATGTATGTGCCGTGTCAAGAAATTAGTTGAATTTTCATTTCATTTTTTGGGGGGTGGAGCAGAAATCCAGTTGCTATTGACAGTTGTGTGCGTTTATGTGTGTGTGTGCTTCATACAGCTAACAGATGCTGAAAGAAAGGGAGAAGCAAACAACAAAAACACACATAAAATCAAAGCACTGCAATCTGCTCAACAGCTCCTGCTTGACAAGATGAAAATGATCAGGGACCTTCCCGAAAATAAGTGATTGATGTTTCTGACTCATCCAGAGCAGGCACACAGCACCCAGGAGTCATTTATACAGATGTCCCATGCATCCTAAAAGACGGTTCTCCATTTTTCTGCAATAAATGCTACCATTTGTGAATGCACAGAAAGGACTGAGCTTGCTTTTCTGTTCTATAGCCCCATTCTATAGTGTGGCTTCCATCTCTATGAAATGGTGAATTGATTCTGAATTTGAGTCTGTGAAACAGCTATCCAAGGTACCAAACCTATTTTGGTGTAAGTCCAGCACCTTAGACACCTTGTTTTAAAACTTGCCTCAGCCCCACTGATAGGGAAACCATCATCCTGCATTACACACAATAGGCTTGTGCACGGATCTGTTTTCCTTCGGTACCTTTGGTACCTTTGGGAGCCCATAATGGTAAGGTCTTTCCAGTACAAAAACTCGTCTGCAATGGAAACAAGCGGGAGCCAATCTCAGCTCCTCTTCTGCTTTTCAGCATCACAGTTTAATCTTTTTTATCAATCCCATCAAACAAAAAGAAACCTAGAGAAAATGACTGATAGTAATATTCCCTGAAAACTACTATCCGTTACCTCTCCTCTAGAGCAGAGAATAGAAACAGCTGTAAGGAAGCAAACAGAAAGGAGATTGAATTGTGCCAGGAAAAAAGAGGGGTGGGTTTTTTTTTGGGGGGGGTTCAACATTTATCGGTGCAGCAACATCCAATTTAAAATCTGAGCTTTTGGCAAAACCACTTGTTCTTGCCTGTCTTGTATCTTTCCTCAAATTTCACTTTGGCCTTTCACCGTGCCTTACATTTCAGTGCAGGGTCCCAAAATACATCCTTGTTGACAATGGTTTTGTCCAGGGGAATGTCAACGGAGTATCTGGTTCGCATCAAGTGGTTGTAATTGTACACTTTCACAAAGGACTTAATCTTCGACCATTTGGCAATCTTCTTCTTGCCCATGCTGGCTGCCACTTTGTGAGGGTAGCGGTCAGTGCCTGCCATCAGGGCATGGCTGTATGGACGGTCGGACGTACCACCATCAATATTCTTAACAATAACAGCTTTGCAGCCTGAGTAATATCCAGCCAGCACAAAGACCACCTTCCCAGGTTTCATAAACTTGCCCATCTCGAAATCATCAAGCCAATGGCATCTGAGATGGAAAAGGGAAAAAGAAAAAAAAAGTTGTGTGTGTGGTTTTTTCTTTTTAGGAAACCCAGGGAGGATAGCCCCAGGAGGTTATTGTTCTTCCTTCCTGGAAGTGGGGAAGGCTCCTTAGAATGCCTTGGAAAGAGTGCATGGCATGGTGCAGGCCCAAGAGAGAAAGCATATGCACCTGCCTGCAGTGCCTGTCCTCTAGAGTAGAAACAGTTTTAAGAATCCCTCCTTTAAATGCCTTGGAAAGACTGCATGGCATGATCCAGGCCTGGGAGAGAAGAACATGTATGTGCCAGTGCCTGCAGCACCTCTCTTGTAGAGTAGAAACAGCTTTAAGAAGCCCTTCTTTAAATGCCTTGGAAAGAGTGTGTGGTGTGGCACAGACCTGGGAGAGCAAGCACATGCACCTGCCTTCAGCACCTCTCCTCTAGAGTAGAATCAGCTTAAATGCCTAAAATGATGGGAAAGGGAGCCTGGGAACCTCCTCCCCCCAATAATGGCCTGGATAGAAAACGAATATTTTGGCACCCCAGTGCAAAAACAGATATCTGCCCTCCTGAATTCAGGAGGCTCCCTAAAAATGGATTAGAGCCCATCTGGGACACAGAAACAGATCAGGGTTGCACAAGCCTACTACACAGTTCTTGATCCACCACAATTTCTCCCAGAGTTTTCAGTACATAGTATTACTTAGGTGATCCCTCATTTTCCGAGTAGGATTGTCTTCCAAGATCAGTGTACTGGCGGCGGGTCCGTAGGTGACTGTGGAGCCCTATTCTTGATCTGCATCTTCTCCCACAGTGAGGGCATTGGTTTCCAGGTGGAAGGCGGTCCCGGTCGGGGTTGGCTTGACATGTCTTCCTCTTGGCACGCTTCTCTCTTTTGCCTTCAATTCATGCCTCTTCAAATTCTACAGCACTGCTGGTCACAGCTGACTTCCAGCTGGATCACTCAATAGTATTACAGCATATGCAAACCGAATCCTTGAAGCCCAGATCATGGTTATTAGAAATGACTGCATTGTGGGTAAAAGGCCTCAACATGACAATGAAGCAGATGGTAGAGGAACAAGATGTGTTAATGACTGCCTGGTTGTGGTATGAAAAACATCTGCATATCTTTAAATGCCATATTGAAGCATGAGACGAAAAAGTCAGTTCTTGTCATCTATAGGGACATGCAACCACGAATAAGCTTCTATGATTATCATGGAAGGCTGAGAAAGAAATGAACAGAAGTAGTTCTAGCTATATATTCATTTCCTTGGAGAATTTCAAAAAAAGAATGCGCATTATGGGGTTTGCAAGTTTGCGAACTTAGATGTGACTTCCTATTAGGATAAATGGCAACCATAAGACCATTGTATCTGAAGTGGGATCCCAGTGTTCTGTTTCTAATGGGGTCAAACACACTCTCATTTTATCCACAAACAGAAACTTGGGACACATTTACGTTAATTTAATGGATGAAACATCCAAGGCTTCCAATAAAAATGTAATAAATGTATAGTTTTAGAAGGGATGCTGAAATAATGCTATTATTTTACACTTCACTGAATTTTATTTTCTGGTGTTATTGACACTTAAATGGGCTTAAAAGTATATGGACATATAGTGTAGACATGCCATAGGAAGAATTGTAGATCAATTTCTGGTCTATCAAGAAGGTTACGCCAACACTGCATCTACACTGTGAAATTAATGGAGTTTGATGCTACATTAACTGCTGTGCTTCCATGCTGTGGGAAACTGACAATCTTGAGCAGAGAAGGTGAAAGCCCTTGTAAAACTATGACTCCCATTATTCCATAGCACTGAGCCATGGCAGTTAAACTGGTATCAAACTGTGTCAGTTCTAAGTTTCACCACTGCAACCCAAGGCTCCCCAAAGCAATCTTCAGTTGTCACAGACTGCATAAAAGAAAACATACAATAACAATTCTGCTGGCCTCAGGATGCGATCAGGAATCCCATGTGAGAAAGGAGGAGCACCAGCAAAAGCCCTTTGAATTATTGTCTCATTGGATCTCTGTTTATTGAGGTCCAAATCATGTTTCCACCTTTAATTTGCAATTATGCCAGTGCACAATTGATGAGGCACTTTCAGCAAATGATTTCCATTAATGAGCTCCTTTCTGAGATAATGTTGGAGGCTGGAAAGAGCTGGAAAGGGAATGGTTCGCTAGGGCTATCCTGTATTACAGAAGGAGTGAAAAGCATAGCATTTTGACCTGGAAATGTGGACCCAGACCTCACAGAAGCTTCCAACTAGCTCTGGAAATTATAGTCTCAGTTCACCATTTGTTAAACAGGAACCTTAAGGAAGCATGAAGAAAGAATAGTAAGGGAACCCGCAAAATGAAATCTAATATGCTTCATGCATGTGGAATATAACAAAGACTGATTCAGCCCCATCTATATAAATAAAAATGTAATGTTAGTTTGTGGGATTAATAGAACTCAAAAACCAGTGGGCGAATTGACACCAAATTTAGACAGCATACACCTAACAACCCAATGTATGTCCTTCACTCAATTTTTTTTTGATTTTGTCATTTGGGAGTTGTAGTTCTTGGGATTTATAGTTCACCTACAATCAAAGAGCATTCTGAACTCCACCAATGATGGAATTGAACCATCTGTTGGTCATGGATTCCCATGACCAACAGAAAAAACTAGAAGGGTTTGGTGGGCATTGACCTTGACTTTGGGAGTTGTAGTTCACTTACATCCAGAGAGCACTGTGGACTCAAACAATGATGGATCTAGACCAAACTTGGCACAAATATTCCATATGCCCAACTAGGAACACAGATGGAGCTTGGGGGAAATAGACCTTGACATTTGGGAGTTGCAGTTACTGGGATTTATATTTAAACTTGGCAAACAGAGCCCCCATGACCCACTCTACATCCTGGTGCAGTTTGGAGGAGAAAGGACCATGGATGGTGTGGCTTTCATATGGGAGTTGTAGTTCACCCACACCCACTAAACCCAGCTGACATTGGATCTTGATTCAATTTGGATCACATACAAACAGAGCCTCTTTCAAATAACCCAGGCACCACCGGGTCCCCAACTTAGTATTAAAATAAATATAGCATCTCTACTTCACAGATTTTCACTTTTTGTGGGTGGTCCTGGAATGTAACACCCATGATAAGTGAGGGAACACTGTAATAGCATTTTCAGAGAGCACCAGTATGTTGTGGTTTGAGTAGGACTCTAGGGACCATAACTCAAATCCGTGTTTAGCTATGAAAATGTGCTTGGTGTTCTTGAGCAAGTTTCCCACTCTCAGCCCCAGAAAACTCCATAATAGATTCATATACTAGGGTTTCCATAAATTGGATATGACTTGAAGGCATGCAACAACAGCAGCTGCAGCAAGAACAAACCAACAACGACAATAGCAAATGAATGAAATAGGACTGTTTTCAGACTCCCCCGAAAATACAGGGCTCTTGAAAATCCTATAAGCATGTTTTGAACTTGCTAAGGCATCATTATGAAGCATTATTCTCTCAATCAATAGAAAATCAATCAAACTAATATAATATTACAAGTGCATTAGTATTTTTCTTGCAGAAACCTAATTGTCACCCGATAGTAAATTCTAGTTTATGAGGTTGCTGAGGCCATTTATTCTAATTGTGGGGCTGGCCATGAAACTTGGGAACAATGTTAACATACTTAGTAAAACAGGGGATGTTTTTGTCTGAGCAGCAGGCTATATATGTCAAATCTGAAATATGAATGATGGGGCCATGGTATTTTCTATGTTGTTATATAATCTCTGAAGCCCATAACTGATTATGAGGTTCTGTTTTATGAGCTCGCGCTCACAAAGTAAGTCATATACTCTGCCTTGACAAATCTCTCCATGGGTAGGCCAATAATTTCATTTCACTTTGCTTTGGACAAGAATTTATCAAAACTCACATTTCGGTTTTGCACATTCAAGATGATAAATACTCAAGATTAAACATTTCAGTGTGAGGGACACTGAAACTGATGGATTTTCCCATCAAACCAGATGGTTTGGAGTGCTTAGCTCTTAAATGTTGAACTTTGACTCCCCTGCATTCATTAAGGAAGGAAAAAATATTGTAATCATAGATTAATAATGTATTTGCTATGGGTCATGAAGCTCTAATGAGAATCTTTAGCTGGAAGCCGTGCACTGAGCAAGGAGCTGGACCAGATCCCTATGATCCTATGACACATTGACCTGATTCTGCACAAAATAAATTTTGATCAGGATCCTGCCTTGATGTGTAAAATGATCAAATTGTTCACTGACATGATATGCAACCATGTTAGACAATTGTGGCAATGTATACAGGGCCCCGTGAATGGTATACCATTGCACAAGCGAGTCACTCACCATATAATAGGCACCATGCAATGTTGTGGTACCCTCACACAGTAAGGCACCACAACAGTGAAGACATTTTTTACAGTTGTGTACATGACTTTTGAATAATGTCCATTCTAGATCTTAAGTGTCCCACAGCTCTGTTGGAGGCATTGCTATCTTATGTCATCACAAAGTTTTCTAAGATCAACAGAGACACTCGCAGGAACACCTCAGCAAGCAAGAGTCCAAAAGTGGCAGGCTAAAACCCAGAACCTCAATCTATGGCTAATACCAAATGAGAGATTCCCTCCTGGGCACACAGAAGACTGGGTGACTTGGAAGGCGCTGGATAGACTGTGGTCTGGCACCACGAGATGCAGAGCCAACCTTAAGAAATGGGGCCACAAAGTGAAGTCCATGTCATGTGAGTGTGGAAAAGAGCAAACCACAGATCACCTATTATAATGCAGCCTGAGCCCTGATACATGCACAACAGAGGACCGTCTTATAGAGGCACTCCAAGTGGCCAGCTACTGGTCAAAGGACAATTAATTATAATGCCAAGTTTTCAAACTTTGTGGGTCTTTTTCTTGGTTTTTAAAAATACATTACAACTGTACTCTTGGTTCACTCCTGATACAATAAATAATACATAAGGGCAACCTGTCCCACAAATAATAATACATTTTATTTATATCTCACTCTTCTCCCCTAAGGGACTCAGAGCAGATTGCAGTATTTACATACCTAGGAAAACATTCAATGCTTTTACAATCATATACAATGAGACATAAACAAAGGCAGAGGCTTCTCCTTTTAATTTCTAGCTTCTGGAGGCAGTGCTCATCTCTGGCTCTGGGGAAGTGCTTTCTCCATTTTCAAGTTGAGGAGCCTGCATTCTCACCTCCTGGTCGTGTCTCTGGAAAGACTGCTCGGAGCATCCCTTTTCTTGCCAAAGCAGTAGCTATTTATCTATTTACATTTGCATGTTTTTCAACTGCTAATTTGGTAGGAACTGGAGCTGACAGATGGGAGCTCACCCCGTCTCGCGGATTCGAACTGCCGATCTTCAGGTCAGCAGTTCAGCAACACAAGAGTTTAACCCATTGCAGTTACATCATGATTGGTTCCATAATAGTCATAGTGCTGGCACCATTTATGCAGCGGTTCTGGTGGCATAATGGTGACAATGTTCCACTCATGGGAATACAACTGTTGTGCAATTCTAAAGCATGCTACTGTACATTGTTTCCAAGGCCATACATTTTCAACACAATGACAGCTATTTTGTATTTGAGTGAACTCAAAAAATCTCTAGGTCCTCCAATGCACCTCAATGGTCAACCTGGGAGTTGACCATTCATCCTGTTTTTCTGTTACCCCAGAGACCAAGGGGGAAAAAATCCAACTAAACATTAGGAAAAAATATCTTGACAATAAGAGCTGTCCAAGAGTGGATTATGCTGTCTAGTAGGGCTGGGCGGTTTCGTTTCGTTAATTCGTAATTCGTTAAAAATTCGTTTTTTGTTAACGAAGCGATAACGAACCATTCTGGAGCAACTTAAAAACGAAACGAATTTTTCAATTCGTTTCGTAAATGCTTCGTATTTCGTTATGTATTCGTTTCGTTATTGGTTTGAGGTCGTTTCGTTATTATTTCCGCATGTCTGGGGCAAGTTTTATAGTTGTTTTTTGTTTAATTAGTGAAAAAAAATTATAATATCACACCAATAGTCAACAACAGAGGGAGAGGGAAGCTTCAGAAGTTTTTTTAGCGTATTGCGCGATCGCGGCCGCCATTAACGAATCGATTCGTTATTGTTTCGTTATTGTTTTGTAATTTTTTTACCATTTACGAAATTTCGTAAATATCGAACTTTTTTTAAGGAAAATTTCAGAATTCTTTTAAATATCGAAACGCAAAAAACCCCAAAAAACGAATCGATTTTAGAAACAAATTTTTCCGTTGTTACCCAGGCCTACTGTCTAGGAGTGTGTTGGAGGCTGAATGGTAATCAGTTAAGAGTGCTTGGTTTGTTGATTCCTGCATAGCAGAATGAGGTTGGATTGGATAGTCCTTGGGGTGTCTTCCAACACTATTATATACACCCCATCCAATGAACACAAAAAGAACATTTATCTCCAGTGTGGATATGAGTTACCAAAGCCCAGAGAAATACCTGTTTCATATTTCCTCCCTCACTTTTCCACTTCCCTTAAACTTTACACTAATATCTCTAGACAGACAGAAAGCCAGTGGATAGGAGAGAAGCTAGAACCCTGACTGATGCTCTCTTGTCAGCACCAAAATAATTAAATTGGTCCCCAAAGGACTGTTAGATTCTTTCATTGTCTCTGTACTTCTGTTAAGATGTTTAGGTGGCTTTGAAGCAGTTTTATTTGTTTTAAGGGAAATGATATATGAATCAAGACTGCTGCAAATTTCTCTTTTCTTTCGACATTTTCTAGGCTGTAGACATATCTAGAAATAGCTCTCCATAAATCCATGCAAATATGCCTACATTTCCACCATCTCTCCTCTGCAGCATAACTATGAAGTGCAGCGGTGTCCTAATACATAAAATATTACATTTGGCATGATTTTGTAGATGCAAAAGAGAAGGGATTAGCTTGGATAGGTCCAAAATTAAACATCCTGTTTAAGTCTTGGATGCTGCCAACTCACTGTTACAGGTATAGGGCTGGATGCTGATTAATCACAATGCTATGATTTACCCATAAACAATCACTCAATGTTCACGAATCTCTTGAATAACATGGAGAACATAAGGTGCACCTTGAACTACACTTAGTATTCCAGGAACCAGCCATGGCTAATGCTTTAGTGTCTATAGTAAAGGTAAAGGTTTCACATTGACATTAAGCCTAGTAGTGTCCGACTCTGGGGGTTGGTGCTCAGCTCCATTTCTAAACCAAAAAGCAAGTGTTGTCCATAGACACCCCCAAGGTCTTGCAGCCAGCATGACTGCATGGAGTGCTGTTACCTTCACGTTTAAGCGGTACCTATTGATCTACTCACATTTGCATGTTTTCAAACTGCTAGGTTGACAGAAGCTGGGGCTAACAATGGGAGCTCATCCCACACCTTGAATTCAAATTGCCAACTTTTCAGTCAGCAAGTTCAGCAGATCAGTGGTTTAACCCACTGCAGCCACCTCTCCACAAAAGTCAACATTGACACTGAAATACAACAGTGCCTGAGCTCTGCGAGTGCAGCTTTTTTCCAAATGAAGCACAGAGTGTTTGAGGACCGGGACATTCGTAGGGAGACCAAGGTGCTTGTTTATAAAGCTATTGTCCTACCAATCCTGCTATATGCCTGCAAGATGTGGACTATCTACCGATGTCACATGCAACTCCTGGAACGATTCCATCAGTGCTGCCTCTGAAAAATCCTGCAAATCACTTGTCAGCGTGTTGGAAGAAGCAAAGACTACCAGCATTGGAACGATGGTCCTCCACCATCAATTCCACTGGACCGGCCACGTTGTCTGAATGCCCAATCATCATCTCCCAAAAAAGTTGCTCTACTCCAAAAGCAAGAATGGAAAACCGAATGCAAAAAAGATTTAAAGATGGGCTCAAAGCCAACCTCAAAAACTATGGCATAGACACCAAAAACTGGGAAGCGCTCCACCTTGAGCACTTCAGCTGGAGGTCAGCTGTGACCAGCAGTGCTGTAGAATTTGAAGAGGCACAAATGGAGAGTGAAAGAGAGAAACATGCCAAGAGGAAGATGCATCAAGCCAACCCCGACCGGGACTGCCTTCCACCTGGAAACCAATGCCTTCACTACAGGAGAACATGCAGGTCAAGAATAGGGCTCCACGGTTACTTATTTACCTACTGCCAGGACACCCAACTTGGAGGACAATCTTACTCAGACAACGAGGGATTGCATAAGTAAAGTAAGCCTTGGCAAGATCCTTTCAAGGTCAGAATAAACATGGATTTCTTACCACATCGACCTTATAATTTTAGTACAAAAACACTATTGATTTAGGACATTGAAATCACATAAACAATAGCAAATGCAGCACAATCAATTAAGAGCCCTTTCTTCAACAGTCAGACAGCTCTCGTATGTCTCCCTGAATTTAAAGTGCCTCATGGATCAGGTGGATGAAGGGAAATAGTTCATCCATCACCAGTCCTGAGGAGTCAGTGGATCCTGGTGATTTTGAGACAAGAGGACACTGATTCCACTTGACATTTTAGCCTGAGTTTTCCTCTTGTTTGGTTGCTTATTTATATATTTATTTACATAGCATCATCACAGTACATGCCCCTTGGTAAGCCAATTATACTGGAGAGATGATGCAAAAGGGAAAAGGAGTGGAAGCTTGGAAGATTAAGTCTAACAGATACAGATTCTTCTCTCCCGCCAAGACTAAGGCAGTGGCAGTTGGGATAGATGAAGGTTGTCTCATCTGCTTTTGGATATGGGTATAAGACAGCTTCTTATCTCCCTCTGGTGCCTGGGAAGTGGGAGTGAGATAGAAGGAGGATCCTTCATCTGCTTCTGGACCTTGGCATGATGGAACTGTGACTGCCTCTTCTCTCCTTAAGGCCAGGGCAGTGGCAGTTGGGATGGAGAGAAAGTCTTCCATCTGCTTCTGGGACTGTGCATGACTGGGCTGGGCTTTAAAGGAGTTATTTAATGGATTTGGCTTGGATAGTTCATATTGAAAGCTGTGCACTGCCTTTTTAAAAGATCTTTCTTGTGTTTCCATTGGCCCAAGATGGGAAAAAAGAGTGAAAATACTGCACAGATACAAATACATAAATAAATAACTTAGAACCTGCCCTGCCCTCCCTCCCATTAGGGACTTCCCAAAGGCCATTGCAGGGCAATATTTTTTTTTTTAAAAAAAAACAAATTGTAAAATGCCCTCAAATTACCAAAAAATGACCCCACAGCTCACATGAGGCTCATGGTCCACACTTTACCCACTCTTAATATAAATATGCATGCACATACAATCATAGAATCATAGAATCATAGAATCAAAAAGTTGGAAGAGACCTCATGGGCCATCCAGTCTAACCCCCTGCCAAGAAGCAGGAATATTGCATTCAAATCACCCCTGACAGATGGCCATCCAGCCTCTGTTTAAAAGCTTCCAAAGAAGGAGCCTCCACCACACTCCGGGGCAGAGAGTTCCACTGCTGAATGGCTCTCACAGTCAGGAAGTTCTTCCTCGTGTTCAGATGGAATCTCCTTTCTTGTAGTTTGAAGCCATTGTTCCACTGCGTCCTAGTCTCCAGGGAAGCAGAAAACAAGCTTGCTCCCTCCTCCCTGTGGCTTCCTCTCACATATTTATACATGGCTATCATATTTCCTCTCAGCCTTCTCTTCTTCAGGCTAAACATGCCCAGCTCCTTAAGCCGCTCCTCATAGGGCTTGTTCTCCAGACCCTTGATCATTCCTGTACGGAGTCCCTGGTAGTGCAATGGGTTAAACGGCTGAGCTGCTGAATTTGGTAACCAAAAAGTCCCAGGTTCAAATCCAGGGAGTGGGGTGAGCTTCCACTGCTAGCCCCAGCTTCTGCCAACCCAGCATTTCAAAAACATGCAAAGTGAGTAGGTCAATAGGTACCACTCTGGCAGGAAGGTAATGGTGCTCCATGCAGTCATGCTGACCACTTGACCTTGGAGTTGTTTACGGACAATGGTTTAGAAATGGAGCAACACCCCCAGAGTTGAACATGACTGGACTTAATACCAGGGGAAAACCTTTACCTTTGCCTTATCCTAAACAGGTTCAATGAGACATTTTCTCTTAGCATTCCTATGGGTATCACAACTCTAAGACCGCACAGATTATTTCCATGAAAATGATCCCTCTGACATCTTTGCTCCCAATGAACTAGTGAGTAAATGAATCACCAGTTGTCTTCCCCCTTTCTTTTTCTGCTTTGAAAGGGATTTTAAATTAAACATCTCAACCGAAACCATCTGGGTCCTTGAAATAAAGAGTTTCTCTTCTTGATTGTTAAGTTAAACTTATTCTTTTTCTACTGCTGCTATGATCTGAGTAATTGGGGCTATATAAAGTTTTTCCCCCCTTCTTGCCTGGTAACTAATGTGCCATTCTTCTCTCAATTACTTTGCTATTTAATTTGCGTAAATAATCTTAAAATTGCAGAAATGCTTCTGATAGTATGTATATATCTTTGCACATATAAGTACATGTTATGCACAGTGTTTCTAGAGTGCTAGATTCCTATGAAATGAAAACGAGGATAGGAAAATAATTTATAATGCTTTATTTGCTCAGAGGAACTGAGCAATCTGAGATGTAATCAAACTGCACAATCTGAAGAGTCTGAGACCACTGTAATTGCCATAGTTCCAAAACTCAGGAATATTTGGATTTGTAGGTTTTATGAGGTTATTTAGATTCTGTATTGGAATGCTCCAATGCCGCAGGTCAGAGGAATTTGCTAGATTAATCCAAGGGTGCATATATGTTGTTGTTTATTCATTCAGTCACTTCGGATTCTTCGTGACCTCCTGGACCAGCCCACGCCAGAGCTCCCTGTTGGCTGTGGCCACCTCCAGCTCCTTCAAAGTCAAGCTGGTCCCTTCAAGTATACTATCTATCCATCTTGCCCTTGGTTGGTCCCTTTTCCTTTTTTTTCTTCCATTTTCCCCAGCATCATTGTCTTTTCCAAGCTTTCCTGTCTTCTCATTATGTGGCCAAAGTACTTCATCTTTGACTCTAGTAACCTTCCCTCCAGTGAGCAGCTGGCATTATTTCCTGGAGTATGGACTATATGAGCACATCTATACTGCAGAATTAATACCTCTCCAATGCCAGAAATACAGCTTAATGGTGTAACATTAGAAATGTTGACCATTTCCACTACCTTGGCAGCCACCTTTCCACAAAAGTCAACATTGACACTGAAATACAACACCACCTGAGCTCTGCGAGTGTAGCATTCTTCCAAATGAAGCACAGAGTGTTTGTGGACCAGGACATCTGTAGGGAGACCAAGGTGCTGTTTATAAAGCTATTGTCTTCCCAACCCTTCTATATGCCTGCAAGACGTGGACTGTCTACAGATGACACATGCAACTCCTGGAATGATTCCATCAGCATTGCCTCTGGAAAATCCTGCAAATCTCTTGGGAAGACAGGAGGACAAATGTCAGCATGCTGGAAGAAGCAAAGACCACTAGCATTGAAGCGATGCTTCTCCATCATCAACTCCGCTGGACTGGCCACATTGTCCAGATGCCCAAACATCATCTCCCAAAGCAGTTGCTCTACTCTGAACTCAAGAATGGAAAACAGAATTTTTGAGGTCAGGAAAAGATATTCAAAGATGGGCTCAAAGCCAACCTTAAAAACTCTGGCATAGACACAGAGAACTGGGAAGCCCTGGCCCTTGAGCACTCCAGCTGGAGGTCAACTGTGACCAGCAGTGCTGTAGAATTTGAAGAGGCACAAATGGAGGGCAAAAGAGAGAAATGTGCCAAGAGGAAGGCACATCAAGCCAACCCTGACCGGGACTGCCTTCCACCTGGAAACCAATGCCCTCACTGCGAGAGAACATTCAGAGCAAGAATAGGGCTCCACAGTCACCTACGGACCCACAGCCAGGACACAGATTTTGGAAGACAATCTTACTCGGACTATGAGGAATCGCCTAAGTAAAGTAAGTAATACCCGATACCACTTTAACAGCCATGGGTCAATGCTGGGGAATCCAGGGATTTGTAATTTAGTGTATCACCTTGGCTGCTTAACAAAGAAGACTAATCACCTTGTAAAACTACAACTCCCATTATTCCATCACATTCAAACATCATAGTGTCAAGTTACATTAATTCTGCAATGTAGGTGCACCCTATTTTCCTGAGTCTACTAAAGAAAAAGAAGAGATGGGAAAATAAGGAAGGAAGAGAATGGAAAGAAATAAGGTGGGAGAAAGGTATATGAAGGAAGGGAAGGGAAAGGAAAGGAAAGGAAAGGAAAGGAAAGGAAAGGAAAGGAAAGGAAAGGAAAGGAAAGGAAAGGAAAGGAAGGGAAGGGAAGGGAAGGGAAGGGAAGGGAAGGGAAGGGAAGGGGAGAGAAAGGGGAAAGGGGAAGGAAGGAAGGAAGGAAGGAAGGAAGGAAGGAAGGAAGGAAGGAAGGAAGGAAGGAAGGGGAATATGATGGAAACAGAGGAAAGAAAGAACCATAAAGAAGAGGCAACCCCAGGCAACACTGGGGATATATGCTAGTCAATATCTATTTAGTACTTCTGGATGAAGCAGCTTTATTGAGACCGAGGGTTACATCCGGATTCTCCTAACACATTTTGCACAATGAAAACCACAAGGGAGAAAGACCCAATGAATAAAGCAACAAGATAGATAGAGCCCCAGCAGTCTTTCTGCTGCCTATTCAGTATAATCACCTCTGCATACCAGTAGTTTTGCATTTGAATGCTGAGGAAAATATGGCCAAATAATTCACCTTGAGTTCTGCGGTTTCTGTTATCGAATTTCTGAATGCTGTTTTCATACACGCCAGAGACCATTTCTAAATGTCAGTGCATGGTGTTCCAATCCCACAATCGACACCTTGCTGGGGAGACTTCACAATTCTGTAGTACAGGTTGCAAAACACAAGGAATTCAGGCCACGGCAATGCAGAGCATTCAAACGCCAAAGAGAATCTAAAAAGGAATAAAACATGATTTGTTTGCGAATTTACTGAAGAAGTGAGGAAGGAGGAGAAATCATATTCCCTGCAGGCTGAATACCAATGCCTTTTACACTTTTGTAAGTCGCAGAGCTAAACCAACTTGCTTCGCTGGATCGGTTGTGGATTTATGGAAATGTTAACACTGCCGAATCTGGTCCCAGATCTGTAGAGATGCTTCCCTTTATCAACAAAGACACAGAATAAAGAGGAATCCTTTGAAAGAGCAGCTGACTCTTCAATTTGCTTTGCAATTGAGGAACTATTAGGAAATGGTTTGCTAAATGCCATTCATCCTATATATGATAGTGGTGCTCAGGGACCTGTTTTTTAAAAAAAAAACCCCAAGTTACTCACAGGAATGGGAATTGCTTGGAGCTGAAAATATTAAAAAGATGCTTCCCCAAGTGCACATGATGCAGATTGTTGGTTTTCTGCAATCTGTTTTGGAAGATTTCAAGATAGAGTTTTCTTTTATTAGAGGACTAATAATATATATATTTAAAAAAACTGGATCCTGATATCTTCAAGAGTCACAGGCAGATATTCAACAGGTTACCCTTATCCCGCAATATGGACACACTGATGGTGTAAAGTCCCAGAGATGTTAAAGGCATAGTAGCTTTGTTAGGAAAAAGCCTTGGCAATCCCATGATCATGTCAAAATTGTACATTTGCCAAATTGCTAAAAGTATATTCAAATATGTTAAAGGAAATCGATTATAATACACACTTTTCACTAAATTTGTTTCAATGGTGCTGTATGCTCAGGCTGAAATAATAAGCATAGACAGAGTATATACCATAACAGCGGCCTTGTACTACTGGTCTAGAGAGTGATAAGTAAAGGTAAAGGTTTTCCCCTGACATTAAGTCCAGTCGTGTCCAATTCTGGGGGGGGGGGTGCTCATCCCCATTTCTAAGCCAAAGAACCAGAGTTGTCCGTAGACACCTCTAAGGTCATGTGGCCAGCATGACTGCATGGAGCACCATTACCTTCCCGCCGGAGTGGTACCCATTGATCTACTAAAATTTGCATGTTTTTGAACTGCTAGATTGGTAGAAGCTGGGGCTAACAGTGGGAGCTCACCCCACTCCCCGGGTTTGAACCTGCAACCTTTTGATTAGCAAGTTCAGAAGATCAGTGATTTAACCCACTGTGCCACTGGTGATAGCAACACCTTTTTTTTGGGGGGGGGGCGCATTGGACCTAGATGCTCCCAGGTGTAGCAATGCCACTTGGCCACTGACTGGGCATTTTGGCACCCTTTTGGATTGTATTGTGTATCCAGAGAAGGAAGCAGTGTCATTTCCTGCTGTAGATGATTGATCCTTCCTCCATGACATGAAAGGACACCCAGATTGCAACTAAGTGCACTCACATTACAAGTCAGTGTTGGGGATGTAATGGCATAGAGGAGCTCTCTGTTGGCTTCCTACATTCAAGGCAAGTGCATAGGGCAAGAGATACAGGGCAACTCCTTCCTCTAAAAATACTTAGTCGGGCATTGCAGCAGTGCTGAAGCATGGAGCTGTCCAGCTGCTGATGGACAGCCAGGGGGAAAATAGCATCTTTCATATCAGGGGTGTGAAATTGTAGGATCAAGGAGATGCCTAGGAGACCTTGGGGAACAGCATCTCCCCACTCCATTCCTTCCCATAACAGTATGTCTCCCAATCTATATTTAAATCTGTGGGGAGCATTTTCAGCATGCTTTTAAACTTTTCTAGGCCATTTGGGAGCCCCCCAATGGTGCAACGGGTTAAACCGCTGAGCTGCTGAACTTGCTGACTGAAAGGTTGGTGGTTCGAATCCTGGGAGCAGGGTAAGCTCCCGCTATTAGCCCCAGCTTCTGCCAACCTAGCAGTTTGAAAACATGAAAATGTGAGTAGATCATAGGTACTGCTTCTGCGGGAAGGTAACACTGCTCCATGCAGTCATGCTGGCCACATGACCTTGGAGGCATCTATGGACAACACCAGCTCTTCAACTTAGAAAATGAGATGTCCCCAGAGTCAGACATGATAAGATTTAATGTCCAGGGAAAACCTTCACCTTTACCTAGGCCATTTGAAGCCCAAGAGGCAGTTCTATTTTCAAGAACGGAAGTACCATAACTGGAAGTTGTTTACACTTCATCTCCAGTTTTAAAGGCTTCCCCTTGGCCTAAAATGGCCCAAGGGGCCCATAAGGTGACAAAAACATACCCAGAAAGTGTTTAGGAGTTATAGAGTTAATATATTCACCGTGGGCTCCTGAAAACCACATAAATAATCAAGAGGGGCTTCATGTCGTTCACACTTGTTCCCTCTTGTTCCAGTCCCCTGGACTGGAACAGGAAAGTTGAAAGAATGGTAAGGATGGAGCCAGCATAGGCTCCATCAGAAGGGAGCAGAAAAGGCCCCATATCATATTCCCACCAAATATAGCTGAGGTAGAATGGAAGGAAACACCTCCTACAAAAATTCTTAGAATTGTGTAGGATCATATGTGATGATATAATGCTGTAGGGCTCCATATTAGTCACGTGTATTTGGGACTTATCTTGATTAGTTTCATGTCCTGGCTTCAGTGGGACCCCTGATCCATTTTTGTCTGAGCCCCCTGAAATTGGGAGGTCAGATATTTGTTTTTGGGGCTGAAAGATCAATTTTCTTTCAGCCCATTACTGTGGGGGGGGGGGGGGGGGGGGGGCTTCACCTGTAGGCCCAAAGCACCTGGGCCTATGGATGTAGGCTTTGGGCATATGCTCCAGGTCTGGTAGGCTTGCAACCAAGCACTGAGTAAGGAATGCACTTCACTTGGTGTTCGGCTGCAGACCTATGTGCCTGGGCCTGGCAGGGCCAGCATCTCAGTGCCGAGTAAGGAGTGCTCCTTACTTGGCGCTCGGCAGCAGGCCCTGCCAGGCCCCATCCAATAGGTCCTGATTGTGAGAGCTGTTCAACAGTGGAACTCTCTGCCCTTGAGTGTGGTGTATGCTCCTTCTTTGGAAGCTTTTAAACAAAGGCAGGATGGCCATCTGTCAGGGGTGCTTTGAAGGCAACTTTCCTGCTTCTTTGCAGGGGGTTGGACTGGATGGCCCATGAGGTCTCGTCCAACTGTATGATTGTATGATCCAAAAATCAGGCCTGCCTGCCTTTTGTATTGATTGCATTTTTGTTTCAGGAGGGGCCTTCTCATTTCATACCGAATGGATGGAAAGAAACGGAAACATGAATGAAATGAACAGGAAAAAATTTGGGCCCATGACTACTCCATATAGGTCTTAGCCTTACCATGGGTCTGACATTCTCACCACAAAATGTCTCACCACACCTGGACTGTGGCACAGCTGCCTGGGAGTCATCTGCATTAAGATCACTACTGACCAAAAGGTCATGAGTTCAAAGCCAGCCTGGGTCAGAGTGAGCTTCTGGCCAATTTGTTTCACTTGCTGTTGACCTTTGCAGCCCCAAAGACAGTTGCATCTGTCAAGTAGGAAATTTAGATACCGCTTATGCGAAGAGGCTAATTTACAACGCCATAAAAATCTCCAGCAAGCATGAAAAAGAATGAGGAAGTACTTCATCAGTGTCGCAAATGGACGGTGAAGCAGCAGCTCCCCTGGTGGCCAGAATACCCTCATGAAAAAGCTGGAATGTTAAATAGCCTCTGTGTGTCTGTCTATATATGTTGTGTGTCTATGACATTGAATGTTTGGCATGTATATGTACATTGTAATCCGCCCTGCGTCCTCTGCGGGGTGAGAAGGGTGGAATATAAATACTGTAAATAAATACTGTAAATAAATAAATCAGCTCTGGAAGAGACCAGTTGGTGGCCCTTTGTACACTAGATTTTGTCTCTATTTCACCATATATTAGCCTCTATTCTAGAAATGCCTCCTCCCCAAGCCCCAACCCATAAATATATTGAATGAAGAGGACAACTAAAAGCCAAAATGTTGGCAATGCAGAGTATAGAGCCATAGAGTCTGGACTCTGTGACTCTAAGGAGATAACAAAGATACAAATGCGGAGCATAAACCTGTGTTTTGAGAGTCATTTAAGTCCTTTTTTAAATGAAGCCGGAAACACACTCTTGTGAAGGGTCAACTAAGTCAGGCGACACTTCATTAGCTTTCATTCTTTTCCTTTCCTACATTATAAAACACCTTAAATTCCTTTGATTCTGAAAGGTTCAATTAAAGCCCTTACCTTCACATTTCTTTTGTCCTGAAGGCACAGTATTCATAATAATAAAAAAGGAAGAAGAGAAACAATTTTATTTCAAGGACAAGAAAAGCCACCACCCGCATGCCTGAAAACTGTTCAAACAAAACAGCAGCATTTGAAAAGACGGGAATGGGGTTCTTTGTTTTCATATCCCGCTTGTTTCTTCACCTTCTTCTCCCTGGCTTCAAGGTTTTAAAGTATTAGCAGGGGGAGAAAGGGACTTCCAAAAGCAATAAAGCCTCATGCTGTTGTTATACCATTCCTTAGAGTCAGAACTGGGGGGAGATGCAAGATAAAAGACAATGACGGGGCTCAATAGATAGGAAAACACCCCCTTTAAGGGGGAAGTCAAAAACATCAGCCTCTGTCTCTGCATCCAGTAACTCAGAGACACAAACAAAATACAAGGAGGCAGTTTAAAGTTAAACGCTTGACAGCAGCTTCCACACTTTGGAAATAACAGTTAAAAGATCTCTCACAAGTCGGCATCAAAACATGTCCGGGTTCTGCAGTCCCTGTTTAAGTGGGAACAATTTAGCCTTGTTATTCTGCAAACAACTTGAGATCATCAAGCAAAAAAAATCTGGTTGTACATCCCCTTACGTGGAATAAGCAAAACCGAACTAAGACTTTTCAGGGGGACTGGGAGCCATAATTTGGGAAAGATAATGACAAGCTGAAATGTGCCCAGAGGAAATGATCAAAGATCTGGAAATGATGAAACCCTCTGAGGTGGAGTTTAGGGGCTTGGTATGCTTAGTTTGGAGAAGGGGAGGTGAAGACGTACTGCTTTACACTGTGTTAGACTCTCATTCTCTGGATGTTTTAGCTGTCTGAGGCAGAAAACGATGAGGAGCAGAGGAGCCTGATAAGCAAGGTGAAAGAAGAAAGTCCAAAAGCTAGGTTGCAGTTAAACAACAAAAAAACCAAGATTATGGCAGCCAGACTGATTGATAAGTGACAAATAGAAGGAGAAAACATGGAGGTACTGATAGACTTTGTATCTCTAGGTGCAAAGATGACTGCAGACGCAGACTGCAGCCAGGAAATCAGAAGACGTTTCTTTCTTGGGGGGAGAGCAATGACCAATCTCGATAAGATAGTGAAAAGTAGAGACATCACACTGGCAATGAAGATCCACATAGTTAAAGCAATGGTATTCCCTGCAGTAACGTACAGACGTGAGTGCTGGACCATAGGGAAGGCTGAGCAAAGGAAGATAGATGGAGGAAAATTCTGAGTGTGTCTTGGACCGTTAGAAGATCCAACCAGTCCATACTTCAGGAAATAAAGCCCAACTGCTCATTGGAGGGAAGAATAGTAGAGAAAAAGATGAGGTACTTTGGCCACATCATGAGAAGACAGGAAGCTTAGAGAAGACAATTATGCTGGGGAAAATGGAAGGAAAAAGGAAGAGGGGCCAACCAAGGGCAAGTGGATGGATGGTATCTTTGAAGTGACTGGTTTGACCTTGAAGGAGCTGGGAGTGGTGACGGCTGACAGGGAGCTCTGGCATGGGCTGGTCCATGAGGTCACAAAGAGTCGGAAGTGACTGAATGAATGAACAACAACAAAAACTATCTGAGGATTTTAATTGTGCATGGCCCTTGGATTCTCTTCCAAATCTATGATTCAGGGAAAGAAGGAAGGAATGAAGGAATAAAGGAAGGGAAGAAGGAAGGAAGGGAAGAAGGGAAGAAGGAAGGGAGATAGGAAAGAAATAAGGAAGTGTTATCAAGCTATTTAAAATAGCAGTGGATAGTGAGATACAAACTACTGTGGGTTAAGCCTTGTGAGAAAGAGAAGCCTATATTCCAGAATAAATCTTATCAAGTTGAAACAGAGCCATCAAGGTATTTATTTAATTTCAGCTCAAAATGATGACAGCGGAAGGAAGGAAAGAGGGATGGAGGGGGTGTTGCAATGAAGATGAATGTAGACACTCACAGATGTGGAAGCCTTTTGCTTTTCACCAAGGAACCAACTCAGTTGTTTGTCTTTTGCAGATTTCATAGAAAAGAACGTATATATACATACAGATTCCAATTGTTCTGTTTGAGCCACAAGCCTTGTAGAACTCCAATCTCCTTCCACCAAACTCTTCAAACTTCTCCAAATGCACCACCCTTCTCCACACAAACTTTCTCCAACAATCCAGCTCCAACAACCCACAGCAAAAGTAGTACTTTTGCAACACAGTGTTAGCCAGGTGATTTGATTCTCACTCCCTGCTGCCTTGATCCTTGCATCACTTACTACTTGTAGCTTAAGAAATGAACTCTAACAGAAGGGAGGGAAGGAAGGAAGGAGGGAGGGAAGGAAGGGAGGGAGGAAGGAAGGAAGGAAGCTGCATTAGATCCAGTATTTGAACAGTTCTTTGGGGTCCAGAGGTCAGCTCCTTTCCGAGTCATAATGCTCATTAGCTACTGCTCCTCTTCCTCCTCCTCCTCCTCCTCCTCTTTGGTACATTGGCCTTCCTTTACAAGCTTCTGGTACACAGAATGTGGTATTCACCATCCTTCCCAGTCCTAGTCTCATGCAAATGGGAGAACAGAGAACTGGGAGCAAAACATTTTGGTTCTGGAAGTTTTTGACTTTCAGATTTCCCCTTAAGTTAGACTCAACTTATATATTTATAGCTTATGCTAGGACAATCCCCTCTTTGTGGGTTGCAGGTGGGAAGGAGAGGGAAAGGGAAGCACAAAGAGAGGAAAGAGATACTTTCTCACCACACACCCATTTTTTGCCATGTTCAGAGAACTTCAGGCTCAATAACTCCCTGCTTGTTGCCTGTCTCCAATGGAAGCAAATTAAAACAAAACAGACAGTTACCTTTGGCAAAGCAGATAACTATAAGAGCCACCAGTAGCCAATTGCTTTGTGGTCAGATATGGTTCTACCCTGTTCATTTCTTATTCACCACAAGTGCTACAAGCAGCAACCTGGGCAATAAATGTGAACACAACCATACAATATTGTATAGCCCTTGGAAATTTTCCAGGTGATTATTCTGAATGTATTGGAGGGGAGGCAAGAGGGAAAGAGACCATCATTTCCTGCTCTTCTGCAGAAGTGCCAATTGGAAATAAACGTTTGCACAAAATTACGGTCATTTGCAGCTGATTTTATAATCTGCGGTATCCTACAAGTCTCCTTTAAACTACCTTTTGGACTTCTTGGCACTTAAATCTAGATATGTGTGTGTATATATATATATATATAGAAACCACACTGCCGACACTCAAGTGTGTCCTATTCTCCATCAAGCTCGTCTTGCAATTGTTATTCCCCATAAAACCTAAACTAGTTAATAGAGGTGGTAGCAGAACAGAGTGCATCCCTTAAAGTAATTTATATCATATTGCTCCTAACGTGGCTCAGGACGGTGATTTTTTTAGTACCGCATTCATTTTACGCTGACATTTTTGGCTCCAGTGAGTCTTTTTGCTTCCCTATGGTGCATGCACATGTTTACATACTTACACGGTAATTTGAAGATAAACACAGCAAAGGGACTTGATTAGAATGGAGGAATGAGAGTGCTCCTAAAACAGCAGAAGGATGGAGCAGAATCCTGACTCAATTACCATGTGAAATATGTGGAGTGGGATGACAGCCTTCATTTTGTTTTGCCTCTTTCAAGCCCAGTTCTCTTCAATCTTGGAGGGGAGATGGTAGGCACAACCACATGGCCATCAAACTATCAAGTTATAAAAACAACTTGTTAAGGACCTCTTCCACAAGCTCAGGGATATCGTTACTCAGATCCTACAGTTGAAAGGTACCTGGCTTTTTGAAATGTAGGTATAATAGATCTCAAGCTATTCCTTTGCCTTGATGCAAAGATTCACTTATTCCATCAATCCTCCCCCCAACAGAGATGCACTAGGCCCACTTTTCATGTGAGGTCACGGAATGCAGTTTCATTTATTTGTGAAGAGCTTCGAATGCCATTGATTCACTCTGAAGGATCTAGTGAGAGCTAGATAAATGTTCTCTCTTTGACTCCAGCATGATCCTATGGTCAATTTCCACCACAAGCTCTGCTGGAAGTTTACAATAGAATTGTGCTGTGGAGTGATTGCATGGCATGCTTTGACTCGAAGTCCAAGACACCATGCATTTCAGGTAAGAAAAATAGGCTTCCAGATTACATGAAAATCATATGATGATGATGATGATGATGATGATTATTATTATTATTATTATTATTAATTTATCGTGTCATCAGCAACCAGACATTTGTATTACATTTTTAACAACAACAAACAGACAGACAAAACACAGAATTTGCAAGCCTGGTAGTTGATTAAATGTCCTTTGACCAGTATCTGGACACTTGGAGTGCCTCTGGTGTTGCCGCAAGGAGGTCCCCCATTGTGCATGTGGCAGGGCTCAGGTTGCATTGCAGCAGGTGGTCTGTAGTTTGCTCTTCTCTGCACTTGCATGTCATGGATTCCACTTTGTGGCCCCATTTCTTAAGATTGGCTCTGCATCTCGTGGTGCCAGAGCGCAGTCTGTTCAGCGCCTTCCAAGTTGCCCAGTTTTCTGTGTGCCCAGAGGGGAGTCTCTCATTTGGTATCAGCCATTGATTGAGGTTCTGGGTTTGAACCTGCCACTTTTGGACTCTCACTTGCTGGGTTGTTCCAGTGAGTGTCTCTGTAGATCTTAGAAAACTATTTATTGATTTAAGTTGTTGACATGCTGGCTGATACCCAAACAAGGGATGAACCGGAGATGTCACTGCCTTGGTTCTTTTACTATTGGTTGCTACTTCCCAGCGGATGTCAGGTGGTGCGATACCGGCTAGACAGTGTAATTTCTCCAGTGGTGTAAGGTGCAAACACCCAGTGATAATGCGGCATGTCTCATTAAGAGCCACATCCACTGTTTTAGCATGGTGAGATGTGTTCCACACCGGGCATGCATACTCAGCAGCAGAGTAGCATAGTGCAAGGGCAGATGTCTTCACTGTGTCTGGTTGTGATCCCCAGGTTGTGCCAGTCAGCTTTCATATGATATTGTTTCTAGCACCCACTTTTTGCTTGATGTTCAGGCAGTGCTTCTTGTAGGTCAGAGCATGGTCCAGGGTGACTCCCAGGTATTTGGGTGTGCTGCAATGCTCCAGTGGGATTCCTCAGAGCTCGGGATGCTAATAATAATAATAATAATAATAATAATAATAATAATAATAAACTTTATGTATACTCCGCCACCATCTTCCCAAGGGGACTCAGGCAGCTTACTTGAAGCCATGCTGATCAATACAATATACACAATATAACACAAAAACACAACAGGAAATCAAAATAAAATAAAATAACCTTAAATACAAAGCCAATGTATATAAGCGACGCAACAATAAAAAGTCAAAAACATTACAACATTTCATTACGACATTAAAAATTATCACCATGGGCAGGGCCAAATTCAAGGATAAAAATTTTAAAACACTGGGAGATAGGGCAGTGTGAAATATCAGGGAGAGGCTCCTGGGAATGAGGTAGGATTTAATTGCAGAACAAGAGAATAAAATGCTTCTGAGGGCATTTTATGTAGAGTTTGGTCAGAGATTATCATGAAATCAATCACTGAAAGCACATTGGAATAGTCAAGTTTTCAGGCTCTTCCTGTTGATTGCCAGAGTGGGGGTTTGCCTAATATCTGTGGGGAGCAAATTCCAGAGCCGAGGGGCCACTACAGAGAAGGCTCTCTCCCTTGTCCCCACCAGTCGCATTTGCGATGGAGGCAGGAGCGAGAGGAGAACCTCTCCTTAAGATCGAAGAGATTGCATGCGTTCATAGAAGGAAATGCGGCCACACAGGTAGACAGGTTACAAACTGTTCAGAGCTTTGTAGGTAAGAACCTGTACCTTGAATTGGGACCGGAAAATAAATGGAAGCCAATGGATCCCAGAACAGATCCTTTTATGCATGGGCCTACTGTGTTTTGCATATTTTTGGATGATGATTTTACATGTGCTGGGATCTTTTTGTTTTGCAAACCATTCACTTGTGAGTTGTGTGCTTTCTGGACTGTATGGCCATGTTCCAGAAGCATTCTCTCCTGATGTTTCACCTGCATCTATGGCAGACATCCTCACCTCTGCAGGAGTCTACTGTATACTGTGCAGCTGTGGACAAGTCTACATAGGGACCACCAAACACGAATCAAGGAACATGTAAGGCACTGCAGACTACTTCAGAGAAGTCAGCCATACCAGGGCACCTGATGAACCAACCTGGACACAGCATATTATTTGAGAACACAGAAATGCTCGACCATTCTAAAAACCACCATCTCAGGCTACACAGAAAAGCCACTGAAATCCACAAGCATGTGGATAATGTCAACAGAAAGGAGGAAACCATGAAAATGAACAAAATCTGACCAATTTGTGTAGCTTGCTGTCGACCTTTGCAGCCCACAAGACAATTGCATCTGTCAAGTAGGAAATTTAGGTACCGCATGTGTGGGGAGGCTAATTTAACTAATTTATGATGCCATAAAAATCTCCAGCAAGCATGCAAAGAATGAGGAAGTACTTTATCAGTGTCACAAATGGACGGTGAAGCGACAGCTCCCCTAGTGTCCAGAATACCCTCATCAAAAAGCTGGAATGTTAAATAGCCTCTGTGTGTCTATCTATATATGTTGTGTGTCTATGGCATTGAATGTTTGCCATGTATATGTACATTGTAATCCGCCCTAAGGGCCCTGTGGGATGAGAAGGGTGGAATATAAATACTGTAAATAAATAAACAAATAAATAAATAATATCTATAAACCTCCTTTGCTGTCCACTGACATTCCATTTTTTGTTCTTAAGCTGAGAATAAAGTATCAATGTATTGTTGAAGGCTTTCATGGCTGGAATCACTAGGTTCTTAACACCTCTCAACAAAAGATTTTCCCAGGCTCAGCCAGGCCTTCAAATGCTGATGAAGGTGGTCAGTTGAAACATTCACACCTAGCTCCAGCAGAGAAGAGCTCTTTGCCCCACCCCAGCCATTCCACAGATATATAAACCCATTGTCCTAATTCCAACAGACCTCACTACCTCTGAGGATGCTTGCCATAGATGCAGGTGAAACGTCAGGAGAAATGCCTCTAGAACATGGCCCTATAGCCCGAAAAAACCCACAAGAACCTAATAAAGTATCAATTCATCCTATTACAGACTATGACTTAACTTAAACATTCCACTAATTAAATTCATTACTTGTGGATCAATGACTTCAGTTTGTAGCATCCCATTCAAATCCCATTGTTTGGAGGCATATTCAGTTTGCTCATACTTCTTGACAGTAAGTCCAGCAAAGTTTCAAAAGGCTTAAAGCATTAGCTCCATGAATCAGGGCCACAGAAAGGGCATCTGACCAAACCTAGAACAAAACAGAATTGTCTTTTATGTCACAGCTTTTAGCACTTTTCTGCCATCTATTTGAAATAGATTGCACAATGGACCCTGCAGTACATTCCTTGGGTGACTGCTCTACAGCCTGATAGATTCACCAGGGGAACATTTATCCTTATGCCCTTTCTAATTATTCCACAGCTGAGTTACATTCAGTTATCACCCCACCGCATTGGGAAAAGGAGCACGGCCAAACAGGAAGATGAACAACTGCAACTGATAAACGACCTCAGCCTGATCCCATTTGGATGGAAATCACCATGGCTCTAATCCATTGCAGCACCCATTTTGCAATATAGAGAAGTTGGGGGCTGAGGAGTCATTTGTAACCATTCAATCCACATCCCAAACATAAAAGTAAGACCCAGTCGCTGCTCTCAGATTTCAGCCTGGCAGCATGGAGTTCAAATCTAAAAGTACTACTTTACTTTCAGGAACGGAGCCCCCAGTGGTGCAATCAGTTAAAACTTTGTGCCAGCAGGACTGCTGACCGAAAAGTAGACAGTTCGATTCCAGGGAGCAGGGTGAGCACCCATCTGTCAGCTCCAGCATCCCATGCAGAGAAGCCTACCGAAGGACAGTAAAACATCCGGGTGTCCCCTGGGCAATGTCCTTGCAGATGGCCAATTCTCCCACAGCAGAAGTTGGGTTTTTTTGTCATGTCAGGAGCAACTTGAGAACTGAAGACTGAAGACCGAATCCGGTGAGAGCATGGATGAGCTCCCTCTATCAGTTCCAGCTCCTCATGTGGGGACATGAGAGAAGCCTCCCACAAGGATGTTAAAACATCAAAACATTCAGGCATCCCCTGGGCAACATCCTTGCAGACGGTCAATTCTCTCACACCAGAAGTTGTTTGTTTTTTTGTCGTGTCAGGAGCAACTTGAGAAACTGCAAGTCGCTTCTGGTGTCCCCGCATGAGGAGCTGGAGCTGATAGAGGGAGCTCATCCACGCTCTCCCCGGATTCGGTCTTCAGTTCTCAAGTTGCTCCTGACACGACAAAAAAAACCCAACTTCTGCCGGCACAGGGGTTTAGCCCACTGCGCTATCGGGGGCTCCATACAGTGACTTGTGGTTTCTCAAGTCACTCCTGAAATGGAAAAATAAAACCTTTTGGCAATTCATCCAGTGGTTTTTGAGTTATTTTGACCTCACAAACAAACATTACATTTTTATTTATATAGACTAGCTGTACCTGCCACGTGTTGCTGTGGCCAGCCTTCCCTCCCTCTTTCTCTCCTTCTTTCCCTCTCTCCTTCACTCCCTCTTTCCTTCCTTCATTTCCTTTTCTTGTTTCCTTCTCTCCTTCCTTCTCTAGCTCTTTCCTTCCCTCCCTTTTTCTTTTCCTTCCCCTTTCTCTCCTTTCTTCCTTCTCTACCTCTTTCCTTCCTTAACTTTTTGCTTCCATCCTTTCTTCTCTTACCTTCTTTTATTCCCTCCCTCTTTCTCTCCTTCCTTCGCTCCCTCTTTTCTTCCTTCCCTTTTTTCTTTCCTTCTCTCCTTTCTTCCTTCTCTACCTCTTTCCTTCCTCCCCCTTTTTCTTTTCTTCCCCCTTCTCTTCTTTCTTCCTCTCTACCTCTTTCCTTCCTTCCCTTTTTCTTTTCCTTCCTCTTTCTCTCCTTTCTTCCTTCTCTACCTCTTTCCTTCCTTAGCTTTTTGCTTCTACCCTTCCTTCTCTTTCCTTCTTTTATTCCCTCCCTCTTTCTCTCCTTCCTTCGCTCCCTCTTTCCTTCCTTCCCTTTTTTTTTCTTTCCTTCTCTCCTTCCTTCCTTCTCTACCTCTTTCCTTCCTCCCCCTTTTTCTTTTCTTCCCCTTTCTCTTCTTTCTTCCTCTCTACCTCTTTCCTTCCTTCCTTCGTTCTTTGCTTCCATGCTTCCTTCTCTCTTTCCTTCTTTCTTTCTTTCTTTCTTTCTTTCTTTCTTTCTTTCTTTCTTTCTTTCTTTCCCTCCCTCCCTCCCTCTTCCTTCCTTCCTTCCTTCCTTCCTTATTTCCTCCCTCCCTCCCTCTTCCTTCCCTTTTTTTCTGTATCATCATTTAGATTTTTTGTCATTTAGCTTTTTGGGATTTTAAAGTGCTTTCCACTGATGGTCACTCGGTCTGTTAGGAGTATAGTGTCCAAATTTCGTGTCAATTCATCCAGTGGTTTTTGAGTTATGTTAATCCCAAAAACGAACATTACATTTTTATTTATATAGATTGGATGGTTTGCCTAGAATTGTAAGAGGCTCGCCTCCAGCCCCCTTGTCATGCAGGAACAGGCAACTAAAGCACTCTTGAAGCGCTCATCCAAACTCTGTTTTTCTTCACTCTGACACTTCTTTTATCAACAGGGAACGTGGAGAACTATAGTAACTATTGCACCTAAAGAAAGGACATGATGGTGAAGGAAATTGATTGTCCTCGTCCAAGGAGCAGCATGCTAACCATTTACCCGCACTGCCACTCATTATCTGTTCCTTGTTCAGTAGACACCTTTTGCTTGCCTCCTCGCAGTGGGAGAGCTTTCTCCCTCTCTTTCCTGTCCGTCCTTTGCCCCCACCCGCTTTCCTTTTATAGCTCTGCCTCCTTGCAACAACAATGTGCCCTTATGTACATCTCCCTCTTCCACATGCTGATCAGGAAGCAAGGAAAACCCTTCAAGGTCCAATGAACACATCAACCAGTTCGGCTGGAAAAAAAATATAGAGAGCAAAACAAAGCTAAAAACCAAAGGCCTGCTAATGAGAAGCTGTGGAGGGAGCCGTTGTCCCAGCTATTATTAGAAACACTTCAATGGAGGCTAAAGAATGAGAGATCACAGAACAAGAAGGGACCACAAGGGTCATCTAGTCCATTCCTTACACTTTTGGAAGATGCCCATCCAGCCCCTTTTAAAGACCTTCAAGGAGGGAGAGTTAAACTGTGCTATATGAAACTACACTGACCGTATAATGCAGTTTCAAACTGCATTACATGGCAATGTAGAGGGGGCCTGAGTCTCTAAAGCAGAAGAAAACAAGCTGCCTCATCTTCTACATGGAGATTCCATTTGAACATTAGGAAGAACTCCCTGACTGTCAGAGCTGTTCAGCAGTGGAACTCTCTGCTCCGGAGAGTGGTGGAGGCTCCTTCTTTGGAAGCTTTTATCATGGAATCATAGAATCAAAGAGTTGGAAGAGACCTCATGGGCCATCCAGTCCAACCCCCTGCCAAGAAGCAGGAATATTGCATTCAAATCACCCCTGACAGATGGCCATCCAGCCTCTGTTTAAAAGCTTTCAAAGAAGGAGCCTCCACCACACTCCGGGGCAGAGAGTTCCACTGCTGAACGGCTCTCACAGTCAGGAAGTTCTTCCTCATGTTCAGATGGAATCTCCTTTCTTGTAGTTTGAAGCCATTGTTTCGTGTCCTAGTCTCCAGGGAAGCAGAAAACAAGCTTGCTCCCTCCTCCCTGTGACTTCCTCTCACATATTTATACATGACTATCATATCTCCTCTCAGCCTTCTCTTCTTCAGGCTAAATATGCTCAGCTCCTAAACAGAGGCTGGATGGCCATCTGTCGGGGGTGCTTTGAATGCAATTCTCCTGCTTCTTGGCAGAATGGAGTTGGACTGGATGGCCCATGAGGTCTCTTCCAAGTCTATGATTCTATGATCCCATCAGATTTTTCATGATGACGGTCATCTCTCTTCTCGGGATGCATCTACTACACTGTAGAATTAATGCAGTTTGACACCAGTTGGTTCAATACAATGGAATTGGGCGAGTTGTCATTTGGTCAAGCTCCAGCACTCTTTGGCAGACCTGGCTAAAAACTTTGTAAAACTACAGCCTCCATGATTGCCTAGCATTAATCCATGGCAGTTAAAGTGGTGTCAAATTGCATTAATTCCATAGTGTAGATGCCCTTTCAGTCTTCTAACAAGCTAAAACCTAGACAGTGATGGACAGATAGGCCTAACTTACCTCCAAACAGCTTTGAAGGTCCTTTAGCTCCTGTTTTATCTTCAGAACAACCTTGTGAGATGTATTTGTCTATTAGCTCCAAGAAATTTGTGATTAGGAATTAATAAACATTTGCTCTTTGTGAAGGAGTTGGACAGGACAATAATAGAAGAGTCAGAGCTGAGTGTTCAGTGTACAAACAAGCCTTGGTTTGAGACTACAATTGCCAGAATTTTGCAGACAGCAGGTCTATGATGCTAGCTGAGGGATTCTGGGAGTTATAGTCCAAAATAGCAATTTAAATGAGCATCCACCATCTATGTTTCCAGACTGATGGCACCAAACATTATCAAAGATGTGTGTGTGTGTGCATGTGCCTTATAGCCACCTATATTGTTTTCCCCAACGAGGATTATTGTCTTGATCACCAATACCTTGGCTCCTTCCTATAGCACTTTGTAACTGCCAAGTATATCAATTAAAAAAACTCAAAGTCCTGTATTAACATTAAACAGCTAATTAATAATCTAATCCTTGGGGTTTGTTTATTCTCTGTTACGTAACTCATTTTAATGAAACTCGTGATTACTTGGCAATATACAATTAAAAAATAATTAAAATCTAATTTGAAGCTTGCCCCAAAATCAAATTGGTATTTATTTTCCAAGTTTGCATGAAAAGCTGTGTGACAACCTTTATACATGCTATCCAATGCATCAGAATAAATACCTGAAATAAAACAATCCCAGCCCACTTCGTGATCTCCCTGTGAGATCAGACAAGCAGATCGATCCTTTTTGCTCCTGAAATGGATTTATGGAAGGATCATGGCCATAGAAACAGCTTTGGGGGTTTCATTTGACGCTAAGGGACACCCTCTGATATGTAGGCATGGTGTTTGTTTGTTTATTTATTTATTTACAGTATTTATACTAGATATGGGCAATCCATGGTTCTAAATGGTCCTAAAGTACGTACAAAACTAGGGGGCGTTGGTGTTCCGTCTTCCAGGAGCTTGGTTTTGCATTGCCTTTTAGTTGCTTGAAATAGCATCCCTTTGCATTTTCCCCAGGATTGCTACAATCTTAGCAGCACCTTGAAAGTTAATTATTAACAGAGGCTGGAAGCCAGCCTGCAAACCTTTTGCAGCTATTGGTTTAAAAAGTGTCCTTTTGATCTAGATACCGCCTTTTTTCCTGGGGATGAGATCTCCATTTTGGAAAGGCTCTCCTGCTTTCTTTAGTATAGAAAAAGCTTCAGATGTGCTGGTGGCCAGCTAGGTAGCTTGGACAAGCCATTGTGAGTACAATTGAGATTAGGGTTGAGGTTACCCTCTCACCTTTGAAACTGGCATTGAGCTCAGATAGAGAAAGACCTGCTCAGTGCTGGGGTAGGAAATATCTCTGGATTTCTCTGTCATTGAGAAAGGCTCCATTACTTCATTTCCAAAACTAATCTTGAGCTTAGATAGGGGAAGACCTGCTCTTTCTGAAAGATAACAGCTCAGGGTTAGTGTAAAGGATCCCAGGATTTCTTCTACCATTGGGGATAAGTTAACTCAGTAACTGAAAGAAAAAGGAAAGAAAGAACATCTATATGGTTTCCCAAATTGACTATTTTGTTTGTAACTTCATCAAGCTGTGCGTGCCAAGTCTGTCAAGGGCTTTGTAAAATAAATGTTCTGTTGATGTTCAGTTCTGGACTGGCCTCAGTTGCTGAGAATCTGGAGCTTCTAAGAAAGGCACCCGCAGTTCGCCCAGATAAAGAGTGAAGCACATCTTAGTTTTAACTTCATAGTGTCTGGGTGTGACAGCGCAATTAGTGCTTTGCTTCTACAGTGTTGCTAAATTTCTGGTGGTTTAGCAACACTTTAGAAGCAAAGCACCAGTGCCTCCTAGTTTTGTAAGTACTTTAGGACCATTTAGAACCATGGGTTGCCCATGCCTAATTTATACCCCACCCTTCTCACCCTGAAGAGGACTCAGAGTGGCTTACAGAACACAAATACAGCAAACATTCAATGCCGATTATATAATTAACAAGGACAGACAATAGAAGTAAAGGCAGTTTTCCCCATCTTATTTCCGGTATCTTGGAGGCACAAAGAAGCGAATGCTGTCACTCCATCTTCCATGCTGAGGAGCTATTCTCATATCAATGTCCTTAAGGGCACCTTTATTAACCTACCTGTTTAAAGCGGTACCTATTTTATCTACTCGCATTCTGCTTTCGACCTACTAGGTGGGCAAGTGATCTGAGGCTAATGGCAGGTGCTCACCCCGACCCGGGCTCGAACTGCCAACCTTCCAATCGGCAGGATTTTTCTGCAGCACAGCGGCGCTAAGTCTTTATTCATTACTGTTGTGTACCTTCACGTCATTTTTATAGTGACCCTAAATTGACACTATCACAGGCTCTCTTAGCAGGATTGGATATGAAGATATTTGCCATTGACTTCCTCTGAGAGAGTGTGACTTGACCAAGTTCACCCAGTGGGTCTAAACTGGGATTTAGTGTTGCACTCCAGGTCCAGAAGAAGCCCTCTGACTTAAAACACACCACACAAAGAGTGAAGAAACAAATCTTCTTTTATTGAAGCTTAGTAAAATAGCCAAAAGAAATAAATGCTTGTAAGAAAATCAGAAGGTTCCAAAAACAGTAGTATCCCAAAGCAATGTCCACACAAGAAATACAGGAAATCCAAGACAGCATTAAATCCAGACAGGAATCAAGCAGGATGCAGAGACAATCCAAAATGCTAAAAAAAACACTCCACAGAAACAAGACTCCTTGAACAAGACTTCCATGGCACAAGAACTTGGTTTCCAAATGATGCCTGATCTGGTAGATTTTCCCTTGAAGCAAACTTTATATCCCAAAACTCAGAAATTGGTTTTGTTTCCCTTCTCATTTTCCCTTTCGGAGCGACGTAAATACTGAGATTGTTGCCGATCCTGGCTAATCTCCAAACGCCTACTCTTCAGCTGCTTATCTGGCTGCTCATTAACATTCCCAGGCATCAGATTGTTTTCCAAACCCAAATCTTGATTTCTCAGAGAGAGAGGGAGTGAATTATCATTGCTAGGCCCAGGGATATTCTCATGAGAAACTGCCCTTTGCACTGAGCCCTCTCTGTCATTGTCTGTATGAAAATCATTGACCAAACCATCTCCATCTTGTACCTCAGCCTCGGCAACATCATTTCTCACATCAGGATCCTGAAACACAAACACAGGCTGATTCCCAACATTTAGTTTCATTGCATGGATTCGAACCATGGTCACCAGAGTCTCAGTCCAATGCTCAAACCACTATAATACCTGGGACTGGATTTATATTTGACTTCTGTTCTAAAAGAGCTTCTGTTCCAAAAGAAAACAAGTCACATAAAAATAGAGAGGTTATGGTGAACTAGTTTGAATGGTGGATTTCAGTTCTGGAAGACCAAGATTCACCTTCCCCCATTGAGCCAAAGAGACTCATGAAATGTCCTTGGGTAAGTTAATTCCATCTCAGCCTGAAAACAAAGCAATTGAACCCCCTCCTTGAATATATCTTGCCAAGAAAACTTCAGGACAGGATTTTCAGAGGTTGAAGTCCACTTGAAGACACACAACAATAATGATGATAATACAAAGGACAGATTCTAAAATAGCAAAAAATAGAAGACATCACCCCTTTAGTTAAGAGCTCTTTGTAGAGTGACCTAGCGTAGTCACCAAATGCCTGTCTGACAATATTTGCTCTTTGTTTACATCTGTCTCCTAATTAAAATATAGCACTGCAGTGCTTGCGTGTTTCTTGTGGCTGCCATCTTGGATCGGTTTCAGAATTTAATAATTTGTATGTGCAGCTATCTTTGATGCACAGCTGTCAACCAGCTCGGTAATCAAAACTGGGAAGATATGAAACCACCAACAGAGAATTTGAGCAAATGGATATGCAGAAGGCATAGGTGTGTGTTTTAAGGCAGGCAGATGTCAGTATATGAATCAGGCGTATGTGTACATCTGCTATTCGAGAGGGAAATAATGAAGTAATAACATATGTTTGTTCAGCGATCTCATCCGGATCATGCACAGAATATATATAAAAAGCTGGTAACAGAGCAATGTAGAAATTAGAGAAGATGGATCGCATGTCAAGCTGAATTGCAAAAGGTGGAAAGATTGTTCTATGGCTCCAGAAACTAGGACCTGAGCCCAAAGATTCCAATGGCAAGAAAAGACTCTGCCTAAACATTGAGAAGGACTTCCTAATGGGAAGAGCTGTTCAACGATGGAAGAGACTTACTCAGGGGTTGGTGGACTCTCATTCTTTGGAGGTCTTTGGGCTGGCATTTTTCAGGAGTCCATTTTTCAGAAGACATTTTTCAGGCAGCATTTGGGGAAGAGGAAGGGTCAGGCTTTGGCGGGGGGGCAGGCATTGGATGGGATTGGAGAGATACGAGTTATTATTATTATTATTATTATTATTATTATTATTATTATTATTATTATTATGCCAGTCTGCTACCAAGCACAATTCAAAATGCTGGCTTCAGCCTATAAAGCCCTAAACGGTTCTGGCCCAGCTTACTTGTCTGAACACAGGCCCGTAGCCAGGATTTCGTTTGGGGGGGGGGGGCTGAATTTTTTTCAGGGGGGGTTGGGGGGGCTGAGATTTGGGAGGGCTGAGTCTGAGTGAAAGAGGGTCTACCTAGCAAACCTTTTGTATCATTACCCCAATACCCCCATGCATATGGGATATATTGAGTATGGTGATCAGATCATGATATGAATAAACATAACAGTTTAAATAATGTACACCAGTAAGGCCTTCTCGGACCACCATGAGAATTTCGGGGGGGGGGGGGGGGAGCGGGGGGATTCAGCTAGCTACATGCCTGTCTGAACATATCTCCCTCTATGATCCACCTAGGAGGTTAAGATCATCTGAGGAGGCCCTGCTCTCAGTCCCACCTCCTTTGGAGATGCAGATGGTGGAGACAAGAAACAGGGCCTTCTCGGTGGTGGCCCCTCAACTCCCTCCCAGTGAATTTGATCATCTCCCTTCTGTCCTTCAGAGAGAAAGTAAACATATGGTTGTGGGACCAAGCCTTTGGACAGTAATCTGCAATGCAATAAATGATCTGCAAAATAAATGACTACGGAATAGTGCAATTTATGGAATGGTTCCTTGAATATACATTTGGACCACGTGGTTTTTAATGTAACTGCTTTTAAGATTATGTGTTTTAATTATTAATTTTAATGTATATTTTTTGTTTTATGTTATGTATGTAAAAGTGGCATCGAATTGTGCCTTTTTTGTAAGCCGCCCTGAGTCCCCTGCATGGTTGAGAAAGACAGGATTTAAATGCAAAAAGTAAATAAATAAATAAATATTATCCCGGACTTGATGCTCCTTGTGGAGCCTTCAAACTCTATGAGTCTATTTGGACAACAGCCAATTGTTTCCTCAGATCACTCCATTGAACCAATGTTTTCTTGTTGAATGTCTTCAAGTCGTTTCTGACTTATTGTGACAATAAGGCAAATTGATCATGATGTTTTCTGAGGTTAAAAGTGTATGTTTTGCCCAAGGTCACTAATGGGTTTTCATGACTGAGTGAGGATTTGAAACTTATTCTCCGGAATCATGGACCAAAGCTCAAAAGCACTACGCCACGCTGTCTCCAATGTCAGGGGATCTTTGACCCAAGGATTGTGCAATTACCTGAGATGGCTTAATATACCCCATTACTATTCTCAATGGCCTTTCTAGAGCACTCAGAGTCTGAGAGTTGGCTATGAATCCTCCTGAAATGTCCAAGGCCCACAGAGTCTGTGCAGAAGGGGACTCGGAAAGGACAAAAAAGTCATCTTCCCCATTATGTGAATCAACACACAGCCTTCAATTCGAGCTCTGAGTGAGGGCTTTGCCTGGTTATTTTCTCTGAACCAATTTGACAATCGTTAGATGGAGGCTCGCTGACAATTGATGGCCCAATAAGCCTCCGCACAGCAAGGGCTCTTGATCTCCCGCATAACCTGGAGGGAGAAAAAAATGAGAGAAAGAGAGAGACTCCCTCGGCAGGTGGCAAAACCACTTTGTCGAACCTTTCTCTAATTGCCCTTGCACCCAGCAAGACTAATAAGGCCTCGTGTTGTTGGCATGAGATTTTTCTCCAGCCGCCCCGAGGGAGAGCTTGACTGGAGTGACTTTAAAGCACAAACAAAAAAACTTATTTTCTGTTTCCAAAGGCTTGCTCCCAAAAGTTTCTTTGACTTGCTTTCTTCTCTACCTGCCCCCCTTTCCTCCGCTTTCCCCTTGACCTTCCTGTGTCAGATGTGGCACCAAGATTATTGCTCAAATCAAAAACTCCTGCTTTGCCCAGGGAAAGATGTCACGGTCTGCTTTATCTCCTTAGTGATGAGCTTCAAAGGGCTTGAACCCGTAAATCAAAGATAATCAAATACTGGCTGGCTGCAGAGTGCGCTTTGGGCTAAACAATTATTTGGAAGAGAAAGGGGGGCATGATGCATGTAACTCTGCAGACATAAATAATACTGGCTCGTATGCATTGCAGGTGTAGCCCCAACAAATACAACAATCAAGTGTAACCTGGCTTGAAAGGGACTCTGTCTCTTGAACAGTTTAGTAATACAATGACCTTTCTCATTCAACTATTCCTAGCATTTACACTCCGTTTTACAACTTGAAAGGCATCAACTGCTGCTTTCCTATCAATTAAAAATAGACAAGACCCAGTTTTAGATTTATTGGCACAAAAGGAATGGAGATGGAGATAATAAAGGAAATCCACAATATGACTGTTTATTGTCAAAGGCTTTCATGGCTGGGATCACTGGGTTGTTGTTATTTATTTATTTATTTATTTATTTATTTGCCACAGCAAGCAGGCTTCAGGAAAGGCAAAAGCTGCACATCACAAGTGGTGAACCTGACTCAGCACATAGAAGAGGGCTTTGAAAGGCAGCAGATCACAGGAGCTGTCTTCATAGGCCTGTCAGCAGCTTATGATACTGTGAACCACCGCCTCCTCCTGAGAAAAATGTATAATATTACAAAGGACTAACACCTCATCTGCCTCATAGGAAACCTGCTACAAAACAGGAGCTTTTTTGTTGAGTTCCCGGGCCAGAGAAGCAGATGGCAGAAACTGAAGAACAGCCTGCCTCAGGGGAGCGTGCTTGCTCCATCCATGTTCAATATCTACACAAATGACCATCCACTGCCAGAAGGGACAGAGAGCTTCATCTATGCTGATGA